>OY294050.1:0-427731 GCA_958510825.1 Brachypterus glaber | reverse complement strand
AGACAAATTGCCTATATTAGTACGCGGAGTTTGTTTACGTCCAACATAGCTATAGTATAAATCCAATAAAACATGCAGTGACTAATACCTAACTCGTAGTATGCTGCTTTCATATAAGGGATTTCCGTTAGACGAAATTACGCGAATCTTCGCCTTTTACCACAATTTCACAAATGAGTCACTGCACGTTTTATGGAAACTAAGGTATATAGCATTTCCATGAGTGGAAGTGACGTAAAACTAAATATTATTGTTTGGAGTGGAAAGACAATATATTATGTTTGCGAGTTGTATAAATACAAAATATTATTTTTATATTTTGCGACTCTTATAAGTTCATAATCACACGTATTTTGTGTTCTTATAGGCCCATAAGAGGTCTGTACTTTTTGTTCTTTTGGGTTGGCAACAGACCTGGCCTATCGCTTGACGTTTTCCGTGCAAATGTCAATGTCGCTTTAAAGTTGAATTTTCTACAAAATTTTCTTTTTAGGTTATTTTTACCATGTTAAAATTGTGGCTTGGTTAATTGCAGTAAAAAAGAGAAGAGAAGAGATGACTATAAAATATATCAAAATATCATTTGTTCTAAGAATTTTAAACATGGGGTAAACTGTAATGTCAATCCAAAACAAAAATCCCTAAATCAGTCATCAATTTAAATGTAAGTTTTTTTAAAAATTAGAGCAAAATAGAAAAAATTGTATAAAGCACTCGTTTTTAGCGCACGAGTACAAGTTTAGAAAACGAGCCGCTTGCGGCGAGTTTTCTAAAGTACTTAATATACTATTAAAGTACTTAATATACTATTATAGTACTTAATATACTATTATTATGAACCAACATTTCTCTCTCACAATGCTAGTCTATCCCTTCTTTCGTCTGATGTTTTTTGCGAAAATTGCCTTTTTTTAAAAAAAAAATATAGTGCAACAAAATTTATAATTTTTTATTCAAACCTTTTCCAATTTTTGTAATGATAAGGGAAAGTATCTGATCTAGTTTTCTGCCAAAATAATATTCACAGAGGAAAAATATGAAATTATTTATATAAATGTATATCATGCTGTACGTCGGTTTACGTATTTTTTTCATAAATTCAATTTTATATGCACCACGGTGCCAAATTAGGACCTAATTAAAACTTTAATGTTCTGTTTATTTATTACAGTTAGTCATTTTCAATCCAGATGTATGAAAATAAAATTTGGCAACACGGAAAAAATTATAGGGCGATTTTTTAGATATCTAGTAGGTTATAATTACACAACAAGCGAATTAAAACCATTTGTTCTTTGTTTTCGTTAAATTATGCCCATCAGTGTAAAGTGAGGGTACTACATGTGTTAATTTACAGAGGATAAGGCCTAAGCATAATAAAAAGTGCCTGTTTTACTGGAAAATTAATTATAAATCTTTGGTTTATTAAGGCATCTTTTACAATGATATCTTTTTTCTTTCTTTATAAAAAAAATGTTTTATCCAATACATACAGATAATAAGACAATTATCAGCTTTATTTTAAATAGATAAACTCAATAATAACCCCCGCGTGGCTTTTACTTTATTGTTTATTTTTACCCACTCAACTGTCACTTTTTCAAATTATTTTCTTGTAAATGTCATTAAAATTTTTAATAAAATTATGAAATCCTAAGCTATTTATTGGATAAAACCTTGTATGGTACTCATGGGTAAACCGATATTGCCCTCTCGAAAATTAACCTGCTTGGCTGACGCCTCGCAGGTTAATTTTCTCATGGGTAATATCTTACTTTACCGACTAGTACCATAAATAACTATAAAAACAAAATATTTTTAAAATTTGAGGGTGGAAAGACTCCTTAACCATTCTGGGATGTATGTTTTTAAAGTGACCATACAGTATTGCATTTAAAATTTTTAAAAGTCCTTAGTATAATTAATTTAAAAAAAAAAAACAGAATGTTTTTTTTTTAAACGTGGATCTTTTTTTTTTTCGTGTAAGCTTCATATATTTTTAATGTTGGCAAAATATTGTCTCTCAATTTATAAAGATGTCTAAACAACGTGATTCATTTTTCAGTAATTATAAACATCATTTATTTGTTTTTGCTGCAGGTTATTCAGTACCTATACTACAAAATTTCAAAAATATCTATCGAAGAAACTTATAGAAAAGACGCCTAATTTGGAATGGTTTCCTAATTTCGGATAGTAGTGTATCTAAGATACTATCTGCAGAGGTAAACAGAAACCTACTTTTATGTGAAGCCAAACGTCAAACAAATCCGTCCTTTAATATGGTAACGGTAGAGCTTCTCCCCGTTAAATGGCAGCACAAATCGTTTAAATTGCAAATCGCAAAATTATAGCCTCCAATGTCAAGGAATAACAAGAAACTAGGAACCCATTTTCAAATGCACAAAAATGCGTTTTTTAGCCGTGTTTTTTGGGAAAAATTAACTGTAATAAAATCGTCTTCATAATAAATCATCGTTCGTTATATACTCCATCCAGTTATGCAAGATAGTTAGGGACGCGGCCCGTTTTACACCACAAAAGTACATTTTTCAATACCATACAAAATAACATTAAGTATAACCATTTTTTATGTAACTGTCTCTTCTTTTATTAGCTTTAACGACCGTCAATCATTGTCATAGACAAAAAATGTCACAATATTTTATATGTTAAAAGGTACGAGTTTTTAACCAATGATGTAGCTTAAAAATCGCGGGAATTTTAAACTACTATCTTGCATAATTATACGGACTATAGTCTATATATAGTAAGCTTTATGTTGTATATAAAATAAATATCAAAAAGTAATACCGCCTATTAAATATCGGATAAACTATAAATGGTATCCGAAATTAGGCGACTTTCTTATACATTAAAATGGAATAACAATTTAACCCCTTGTAAGTGAAACAACGTTCCTCTTTTGATTTTAAGGAAAAAATAAATAAACTTATCATTCTTTTTGCGGTTTATAAAAATATTGAAAGTTGGATGTGCTATCCTGACCTTCTTTAGTCTCATTACAACACTATACCTATTTTAGATTACTTTTAATTACTTAAAAATTGAAATATGGCTAATATTATACTATTCACAGCGCCTGTGCTAGAATAGTATTATACGGTAGTTTCGAATTTCCCAAAATCGCCAAAAAACGTCCTAGACAAAAAATGATTGTATACTAATGTGTTTCATGAAAAAATAAGAAACTTCTTTTTTTTTGAAAATGTCCGTCTGTCCGTCCGATGTTACGTTTTTTGTGTGAACACGATAACTCAAGAAACAATAATCCGATTGACTTGAAATTATCAGAAAAAATCAAGTTCTGTAAGGGGAAGATCCCTATTGGTTTTAAAAGTAATCCCCCCAAAAACAAAACAAAAATAGGGGGCTTAACTTAAAAATAGTATATTAAAGTACTAGTTTCATAACATACGTTTTTAGCGCACGAGTACAAGTTTATAAAACGAGCCGCTTGCGGCGAGTTTTCTAAAGTACTAGTGCTCTAAAAACGTATTATGAAACGAGTGCTTTATACAATTTTTTCTATTTTGCTCTAAAATTTAAAAAACTTACATTTAAATTGATGACTGATTTTTAAAAAAAAAGTAATATTATTTTATAAGTAAAAATAATAAATAGTTATATATTATGTTTAGAAATGTCATGCTCGATTATAATTTATTTTAACTGTATAATTTAACGGCCAAATTTCGAAAACATGTTGCATTTTATAAAACAACATGTTACTTAAATCTAAAAAATAAATTGATTTTTTAAGAAAAATGTAAAATTTTATTAAAAATGATTATGGCTAAAATAGGTTTTTCAAAACATAGAATTTAAATAATTTCTGTCTGAGGGTCGATTTAAAAAACTCCATTACCTCTAAAAACGAAAAGTCATGCAATAAAAGGCTAATTGAAATAGTTATTTATGGTACTAGTGGGTAAAGTAAGATATTGCCCATGAGAAATTTAACCTGCGAGGCGTCAGCCAAGCAGGTTAATTTTCGAGAGGGCAATATCGGTTTACCCATGAGTGCCATACAAGGTTTTATCCAATAAATAGCTTAGGAATTCATATTTTTATTAAAAATTTTAATGACATTTACAAGAAAATAATTTGACAAGTGACAGTTGAGTGTCAGCTCCGCTTCGGTCCACAAAATACGACCTCACACAGAAAAATTCACTTACCTCTATTTTCAGAACTAAATAGTGGACTATAGTGCCAGTTTTTATTTTTTTTGTAACATTCTATATTTTCTAAAAATTTAAAAATAATCAAACATCTTGTTATTATTATAAAACTATGTTGTCGTCTTGACAATCATTAACTTAATTTTATCAAATGCATAATATTTTGATCTTGGGCCAAAATTAGGGATTTCAAAATTTTTGAAAATTAAATTTTAAATAAAATTTTGAATATATTATAGGTATAGTATACAACATGGTATGTTTCAAAATTTAATTAAATTTACTTCTACATAAAAAATAAGAAAAGTGTGTCTAAAAATTACTTCAAAGTAAATTTTTCTAAATAAAAAAGTAAAAATTTAAGTAAAATCTAGAGACAAATATTCTGACACTTCTGGTCAAATGAGTTTTTTTTTTAATTTGCTATTTCGTATAATTTAATTTTAATATAATATTTTTTTATAATATTAGACTGCCATTTTTTTTTTAATTCGTAATTCGTACTACTATTTAATAATCATAATATTTATCCAATACATACAGATAATAAGACAATTACCAGCTTTATTTTAAATGGATAAACTCAATAATAACCCCCGCGTGGCTTTTACTTTATTGAGTGGATAATTATTTATTTTACCCACTCAACTGTCACTTGTCAAATTATTTTCTTGTAAATGTCATTAAAATTTTTAATAAAAATATGAATTCTTAAGCTATTTATTGGATAAAACCTTGTATGGCACTCATGGGTAAACCGATATTGGCCTCTCGAAAATTAACCTGCTTGGCTAACGCCTCGCAGGTTAATTTTCTCATGGGCAAATCTTACTTTACCCACTACTGCCATAAATTACTATTTGCAGAGCTACAAAGAGAATTATAAAAAAAACTAAAAATAGCATAGGTTTTTGAAACCCACTCAAAAACTAATTTCTAATTTCATACCTCATACTTCATTCGTGAATCATAGTGTGCTTTTCTAAGCCTATACTGAAATCGTTTGGCACCCAAGTTATTATTCATATTCTAAAATTATCTTATTACTTACATATCTAATTTACTACTTTTCATTTTATTGCCTGTAAGACCATCATAAAATTACCGAAAAACACTAAAATTTTGGACTAAAAAAGTGTACAAAGTAAACATACCGGGTGTTACACCCCTTTTTTGCTGCTCAATATTGTGGTGCTATGGGAAAAAGTTGAAAATATTAAGCTCAGAGTTAGTTATAAACGAATTGAGAAAAAGCATCTTATGTAAAGGCCAGGTTGTGAATTTTCCTAGCCCCCCGTAAATGAATACCAAAATTCCGGCCTGTGTTTATAACGTATATTCCATAAATTCTTAATTTAAATTACGCTATATTTAGAATTGAAATGCTTTATAAGTATAAATATTTATACAAAAAACAAAATAATATAAGCATTGGCCAAATCTGCATCTTTTTAAAAACAATTATATTTGTCTAGCGCTTCTTTAAAATACTTCGTCTATAGTTATTTATGGTACTAGTGGGTAAAGTAAGATATTGCCCATAAGAAAATTAACCTGCGAGGCGTCAGCCAAGCAGGTTTATTTTCGAGAGGCCAATATCGGTTTACCCATGAGTGCCATACAAGGTTTTATCCAATAAATAGCTTAGGAATTCATATTTTTATTAAAAATTTTAATGACATTTACAAGAAAATAATTTGGCAAGTGACAGTTGAGTGGGTAAAATAAATAATTATCCACTCAATAAAGTAAAAGCCACGCGGGGGTTATTATTGAGTTTATCTATTTAAAATAAAGCTGGTAATTGTCTTATTATCTGTATGTATTGGATAAAAATAATTTTTAGTTTTTCGAGATTTCGAAAATGAAAAAAATGATTTCTTTATATATTCCATGAATCTAATTTTCATCATCCTACAGAGCTATATTGGTAGACTGCACAATTTCGGGCTATTGGTTCTCGTCAGTACCAAGAGTCAACTCTGTACGCTGATTGAGAAAACATTTACAGACATTACTTTATAATAATAATAAAATAAATTATTTGAAAAATATTTTTTAAATCTGACAAATATAACTAAAAACAAACAAAAGAAGGTTGCCAAATTTGACTTATTAGGCAATGTTATTTCTACAGGTTAAAAAATTAGTTCATATACTTTTTCCAAGAAATAATAATTTATCCTATACTTCAATTGAGGAGCATTATTCCAAAAGTTAACAAATCCTTAACACGTATATTAGATTTGTTAACTTTTGAAAGAATTGATTGACTTTACAAAAAAAAATATAGTTACTAAAAAAAATATCGAAAAAAAAATCAGAAAAGGTTTTGACTTACTTTTTAATATTTTTTTGCAGCAAGTAGGGTGGTATAAAATTTACTGAAAAAGGTTTTTATTTTATCAAAAAAAAAAAAGTATTTTCTTTATCCCTTACCCTCCCGAGACTAAACTAATGATAATTTTTTGATTTAATTGTGTTTTTTTTTATATTTGCTATGCCGAAAAAAAGAATAAAAAATAAACCGATTTTTTTTTAGTTTTTGCCCGAGTTTGGACTTTTTTGCCCGAGTTTTAGGTGAGCTGTATTATACTGAATTAAATTTGCATATTTGTTTGCATACATAGAAAGTCTATAAAAGTATTTTGGATTAATATTGCCTTAAAGAAAAAATAAAGAAGTAAAGTCACAATTGTGACACCCTGGAGGGTAAGGATTATTGCAATTTAAATTTATTATTTGACTGGACGATATGCATTATAACAAAAAGCTCATATATTTTATCCAATACATACAGATAATAAGACAATTACCAGCTTTATTTTAAATAGATAAACTCAATAATAACCCCCGCGTGGCTTTTACTTTATTGAGTGGATAATTATTTATTTTACCCACTCAACTGTCACTTGTCAAATTATTTTCTTGTAATTGTCATTAAATTTTTTAATAAAAATATGAATTCCTAAGCTATTTATTGGATAAAACCTTGTATGGCACTCATGGGACGCTGACGCCTCGCAGGTTAATTTTCTCATGGGCAATATCTTACTTTACCCACTAGTACCATAAATAACTATTATCCCATAGGTTTAGTAGTAGCATTATAATCTGGTAATTATTTAAAAATTATTTTTTTATTGTATTAAAAAGAAAAATGAAAAAAAAAATAATATAATTTATAACTTTTATTTTAACCTTGTACAAATATTAATTAAATGGAATGTAGTTGGATATAATAATAATATTAAAAAAATATTAGTTCAACAACAAAAAAATAATAATAGTAACTTACTAAGATGAAAACAGTACACAAAAAACAAAAGATGGATGCCAAATTTGTCTCACATAATAAATAAAATAATTTGTATAAGTATTAAATTTAAAAAATGAACGTTCTTGAACGGATAAAAAAAAGACTAAAAAGTTAGTAAAAAAATGACGTAAAAATGAATTTTTTTGCAGCCAGGTAAGGTGATATCAAATTTCTGAAAAAGGTTTTCATTTTATCGAAAAAGTACATCGTTTCTATATGCATTCTAACAAAAATAGCTCATATCCCATCCGTTTATTCGTAGCATTATGATCTGTCCACTCCATCTCCTCCCCTTACTACGTGCCGTGTGCACTTTTTTGTATAGACTAGGCCAGCCTGCTTGATTCTAAGACATTCGAAAATTTGTGGTTGTAACAGCAGGACTATCCTGAACACCACTTTACGATTCCGAAAAGGTACGTCCAACACTAGAAAAAAAAACTCCAACATAAAAAAAATGTGTAAAGTGAAGTGATAAATAGTGCCAACTTGAGGATTTATAGTGTTTTAGTGCTTTTTACTGCAATTTTTTTGTTTGATATTTAACACCATTGCCAACATGCTGAAAATTCCATATTTGGGTGGCATCGTCCGTTAAAAATTTCCTTGGCTTGCCGCCAGATGGAAAACGTTATTTTTAACTGGTTACAGCATTGGACTAGAGCCAAACGACCTACTAGTGAAATAACACCTGAATTTATTAGTTTGATCATTTAACAAAATTTATACTTAAAAGTAGCAAATGAAAGCCTTGGTTTAAGTAAATATTTATCTACTAACAATAATAAACAGCTATTTTATTACTTTTCAATAAAATAAGAAATTTCATTTAACTTTTTTAAATATTATATTTATTATACTTAAAAGTAGCAAATGATAGCATTGATTTAAGTAAATATTTATTTTACTAACAATAATAAATACCCATTTCATAACTTTTATATAAAATAATTTGTTTTAGCTTTTGGTGCTTTTAACTTCAAACAGTTTTGGAAGTGGACATTTTAAAATTAAGTTAGTTATACAACTTGTGCATAAATAATAGTGTCTACTTTCGACCTCTGTAACTATTTAACCCACCGTCTTCTAAGACGAATTTTGCTTAAGAAAAATTAAAAATATTTTAAAATCAAGTTTGGTTGAACATTTTATAAGTTACATGTTTCGATCTTTTTAACATCTTCAGATATTTTATATATTTTTTTATATTACAATTTTTATGGATTAGTTATAAAATAACTTAATTTAAAACACGTGAATTAAAAAACAGCTTTCCTTAATAAATATAATTTTTTATACAAGTATTTTGTTTTCAGTATAAGAAATACTTGGCTAATAATTAAAAATGGATACTTGAAGATGTACTAAATATCGAAATCTATTAAAAAGTACTAAAACATTTAAGATTTAATTAGTTTTTTTTTCAAAAATTTTTAGTTTTGTTTTTTAAATTAAATATTTTCTTTTGTTAAAGGTCGAATAGATCAAGATGCCTTTCAAACCAGCAGAAAACCCAAAATGCCCCAAGTGCTCAAAATCAGTCTACGCCGCTGAAGAGCGTGTAGCTGGTGGGTACAAATACCACAAATCCTGCTTCAAATGCGGTAAGTTAAACTTTACATCCCTCCCAATAATTAAAAAAATTAAATGACAATCTCAAAAAGTAATAGTCCTATGAAAAATAAAATTTAAAACATTTTTGTAATAAATTGAAAATTTATATTAGTTTTTGCCCACCTTTTCAGTAGATTTCACACCCGTTGTTACCAACCTTAACATATTCAAAATAAAAACCCTTAAAATTAGTGTTTAAGTTCTAAATCAACCAAAAAAAAAAGTTATTTATTAAAGTATTTTTTTATTAACTAAACTAGTCAAAAAATGGATTTTTTCTTTTCTAAACTAACCATTTGATAATAAAACGTTAAAATTAAAATTATTACCAACCTTATGTTTTCACATTTTGAAGATTTTTTTATTTCCTGAAACTGATAATTTTTTGGAACTGAGCGAAACATGTGTCTGTTTCTCTTATTTATACGAGGCGACCGGTGCCACGGTTGATGCTATTTTGGTACTTTATTAATCTTGGACCAACCGTGGGAGTTATCTATTAACCTAATTTTAAAAAATATCCTTTTTATTAAATTATCTTGTCCTTTAAATCAGTTTTTTTATATACCCCTAAATTAGGGGCCTAAACTAACACTTTCATCTCATTCGCAGCAAGCGACGCAGGGGTATGTCGCACCCCTCTAAAAATAAAGCGATGACGCACTGGTGCGTCATGAGTACTGAAAGTATTAAGGGCCTAAATTAGGGGCTCTAATGCATTTTTTCAACGCTATGTTTATTTTTTGCAGGTATGTGCAGTAAAATGTTGGATTCCACCACAGTTTCTGAACATGAAGCCGAACTTTACTGCAAAAACTGCCACGCCCGCAAATATGGACCAAAAGGCTACGGTTTTGGTGGTGGTGCTGGATGTTTAAGCATGGACAGCGGTGCCCACCTCCAAGGGTAAGTTTCGAGCACTCAAAACACCAAAAACACGCTAAAAATCGTAAAAAACTACCCTTCATGACCAAAATATCAAATAATTTTTTAGAGTATTATCTCAATAACGGTATATTAGAATATAGTTTGTAAAAGTCTTTAAAAATATCAATATAGGTAATTAAAAAAACTATAAAAAAATTACATACGAAAGTAAAAAATAATATTGATGCTGATGCTCTTTCCAGCAATACATTTTTAAAACTTTTTTTTTGTTTTGTTCTACTTTTAATTTCAAAACTAAACAAAATTTGGAAAATGCAATTAAATCATTTTAGTAACAACAGTCATCATGAAGGATAGTTTTTGATTGATACATTTAAAGCACTATATTTAATGAATATTTTTAAATCCCTTTTCCAAAAAATAGATTATAATAATTTCCGGTGAAGGCCAAATCCAATATTTTTTATGTTTCTATCAGATTGAGGGCTTCCCCTATCTTTTGTCACTTGTTTTTTTTATATATATATTTGTTGTTTTCAAACCTTTTTGTTGCAAGCTAACACTTCTGATTTGCTTAAAATATACTAAATGTTTTTGAAAAATAGACACATAAACTGTTTTAACCTAATTTAAAATGTTTTTTATTTTTGACTTAAAAATTTACTTTAACGACTATTTGATACATTCATTTTCAAAAACAAGTAGTATTGATTGACAGTCTTAAACAAAAAATAAGCACCAAACATCAAATGTCACAATTTTACATGTTTCGAATATTTTTGTCATCTTCAGGTTAATGTTTTTAGATCCTGATAATGTGTATACGAAATATGTAAATTAAATACCTAATATTTTTTATACTATATTTTCCATAGACCAAACTTTATAAAAATTAACACAAACTAAATTAGTCCTATCACTTTTGCATTATTAATGACAATGTGACCTTAGGTGCAATTAATATTTTTTTAATATATTTTTTAAAAGTTAATTTTTTTTCAAACTCCATTTGTTGATTTTTTTCAAATGGTAATGGCTTGCGTTTATCAGATGTGTTGCTTGCTTTAATCAAAGCCAACTGTTAAACATAACCTAAAAAGTCTTCAAAGCATGACCTTGTGCCCTTTTGTATCGTAGTTCCTAAGGATTCCACGCAGGGATTTTGGCGGCCCAATCACCAACCTTCAAGTTGTCGCCATTTTGCAACCACCCTTACATCCATCCCATGTTAATATAAATATTTATTAATATAATAGATTTTAATACCAAGTTAGATTTAATATTTATAAATTCGTACATTAGTTCGATTATTTTGTAATAATTGACAAAATAAAATACTATTTTAAAAAACAATTATATGAGTTTTGAATTTTTTTGGAACAATATTCAAAACACATTTACTAGATTTTTTCAAAATTTTACCGCGGTTTTTTTAATCAACAATAATATGTCACATAAGCTAATTCACTTGCTTTAAATTTTGGAATAAATTTTTTAGAACAATTTTTTTAAAGCAAATCCAATGCCATTATTTGAAAAATTTTAAAATTACTAATTTTTCTGCAAAATAAAAGATTTAAGGCACATAATTTTATTCTTTCTGAAAGTTTTTTTTTTATATTTTAAAGATTTATCATCATTACAGTTGTTACTTGCATAAATTAAATTCATTTAAATATTGAAAAATATTAAATAGTTTTTCTAAACTTTTATTGTCGTTGTCTGGATGATATGAAATGAATTCAATCATTATCCTTTGTTGAATTAATTGTTTTTTGTTGTTTTGTAAATTTTTTTCGTTGTCACGTAAAGACCTAAGTGTTTTGTCTGTTTTATGTAAATGTTTTATGAATATTGTCCACCCAAACCCTTTTTTTCCAAAAACAAAAATCCTAAGAGTGATATAAGTGTCTAAAACAAAATGTCCGAATGTCCAAAAATTAGAAAAACCAGCAGATACCATGGTGAGATGATCTTTTTCCTCGTTTTATGTAAATTTTTTTAAACGCATGGCTAAAAAAGCATTTGTAGCATATTAACCAAATTTTTGTTTTTTGCTCATAGTCCCTTCCTAACCTAAGTGATGGGATAAGGAGGGTGCCCTCAAAATAGTCTGATAAAAAATTATTTCATTTGTTCGGGTCCAACTTTACCTTCTCTCATTACAAACATATTCATTATTTATACAGGGACAATCAGAAGAAATGGAAAATATTTTGAAGATAATTCTGAGAAAAAAATATACTGGAAGACAAAAAATATATTTAACTTTCAGAATTATCTCATAAAATATTAATTATTTCTTCTTCATTTTCCTACTCGTCCAATTATTCTAGAAGTCTATAAGTATAAAACATTGTACACAAATATTGTTTTTTAGAAATGGCAGCACAAAGCTTTGTATAGTGTTTGACGCCTTCACTTGAACTTAAGATTATTTACATAGCTTAAAAATAATTAGATCAACTTATTATTTTTAATAAGTTGTCTTTAAACAAGCTTAGTTTCACCTTTATTAATAACTAGAATTAATAATTAAATTAATATTATTATTTGTTTCTTCTAGAATATAGTGTCACATTCTGCACTAATCACATATTTCTATATTAATTTTTTTACTTAAGTATTAGTTGCTTTATGGCTATTATTATTTCTTCTTTTTAGATGCTTTATTAAAATTTAGAAGCTTTCTAGTTGCTATGAAATGTGTAGTAGGGGGAACAAATTCAAACAATAAGCTTTTGAGTATTAACTGTTTTATATTACTATGAGTTTATCGAATTTTATAATTGGTAAATTCTCTGAAATTTATCTTGAATATGGACAAATTAAAGTAAAAATAACTATATTAAGTCTGTAGTAGTATAATTTAATAATTTGTAACATTCTATGTTAAAAATTGGATAAACTTAAATTAATA
Organism: Brachypterus glaber; assembly: GCA_958510825.1. NCBI lineage: Eukaryota > Metazoa > Arthropoda > Insecta > Coleoptera > Kateretidae > Brachypterus > Brachypterus glaber. Next base: position 414,785 of record OY294050.1, on the reverse strand, counting down.
ATCAGTAAATTAAATTTAGTCTCTTAAAATCAGATTTAATAATAAAATTTGGTGCATAAAATAACTAAAAAAACTTGCCTTCTGCAAAGCAACCCAAAAAGAATCTAGTTTATAGATCTAACACACAAAATAAAATTTTTTTTTTTCATAAAAGCTTTATTATTGCCTAACATTTATAATTTCATTATAGAGAAGACGTTGTAGTTAGTAGAGCCCCCCTTTTGTCCACCGCTATCGCAAGAGCTCCACCAGGTGAAGGTTGCCCCAGGTGCGGAGGCTATGTATACGCTGCTGAGCAAATGCTTGCTAGAGGAAGAGTAAGTTTCTTACCGTTTTCGAGGTAAAACGAAATGACGGGAAAATCGAAACAAAATTTAATAAACAAAAGAAATGTTTATAAAATGGCGATTTTGGCTTTAAAATTGTCAAAATTAATGAAATATTTGGAAATAATTTTAACATCCATTCAATGCGGGGAGGATGTTTGAAAAAAAAACATTTTTTTTTCAATTTTCCCCATACTTCTGATTTACCGTTTTACATTACCTAAACAAACATCTAATTTTTGGACATTTTTACATTTAAAACTATAAAAATTAAAATTATAAAAATACAAAAACAACTGGAAAGAAGCTAGTTTTAAATAACTGAAGAGTTATTTCATTAAAATAAAGTCAATTTATTGAACCTGATTTAAAATAAGAACAATCAAGTAAAAAGTAACACTTTAACAAAGCACTCTTAAATTTTATTGATTAAATTTTGAGTTTAAGTAACAAAAAAAAAAATAAAAGTAAATTTACTTTATTTTGTGGGATTTTTTAATCAAATGGTAAAACTATGCTGAAAAGAGTTACGGGTAAGTATCAAAAATAATAAATATTTATCTCCGATGTAAATAAAAATTAGGAAAAAATAAATGTAAAGGTCCTTATATTGAAAAACAGAACAGAATAAAACAACACGAATTAAACTAAACTGAAAATACAGGACACGTATATTGACACTATGACAGTAGCATAACTTTATTTTGTTGACATTGACAATGTTGTCAATATGTACATATTTTTTTTTAAATAATGAACTGATAATTTAAATTTTTTATCATTGATAAGTTGTCAGAAACTTTTTTGCAGTTTAAAAATTTTGAGGCTTAATTCTAAAATATTAATTGATTAATATTAAAAGTAATGACATCTTAACTCTGCGTTAATTCTTTTTAATTAGAATATTAATAATAAAAAATAGTGTATAGGCAAGTCGCCTAATTTCGGATATAATTTACAGTTTATCCAGTATTTAATAGGCGGTATTACTTTTTGATATATTTTTTATTTAACAACATACAACTTATTATAACAAACTATGATTTATTATGAAAACAATTTTATTACAGTTTATTTTTTCCAAAAAAACACGATTAAGAAACTTTTGCGTTTGAAAAAGGGTTCCTTATTTCGGACAAATCCATTTTTTTTTCTAAAGTAGATCTGGATCCCATTGCTTATGTTCTTGTTATTCCTTGACATTTTGTTCTGCAAATAAAAAGTAATTTAATCTCGAATTTAATCGTTAGGCAATTTTTTACGAATACTATCGGAGCCATAATTTTGCCATTTGCAATTTAAACGGTTTATGCTGCCATTTAACAGGAAGAAGCTCTACTGTTACCATATTACAGGACGGTTTTAGTTTGACTTTTTGCTTCACATAAAAGTAGGTTTCTGTTTACCTCTGCAGATAGTATCTTAGATACAGTACTATCCGAAATTAGGAAACCATCCGAAATTAGGCGTCTTTCTTATAACATTTTATAAACGATATAAAAAATAAATTTAAAATATTATATTTTTCCAAAAATTGAAGGAATTTAATTTCTGTTTTTGGCCTTTTCTTAGGGTTGGCACAGAAAATGTTTTCGATGTAATAACTGCCAAAGATGGCTAGATTCTACGTCACATTGTGACGGGCAAGATGGCGATGTTTATTGTCGAGGTATGACATAAATGTCACTTAAAAATAATACATCTGTTTTTTTAGCATGTGTGTTTTTTGACATACACCACGCGTGCACGCACTGTTACTGTTTTGTTCCTTTATAAAACTGTACTGTAAAAGATTTTTTTTGTTAAAATATAACAATATTAATATTAAGCTAAAATCAATTTATTTAAAAGACCTAATAAGGTGGCATTTTTTTAGATTACACACAAACTATCTATCTATACTGAGTGATTCAGAAATAAGGTACAAAATTTTAATCGGTGATTCTACGTCCAAAAATATAAAAAAAGTTCTATAAAGTTGGTTCGGAAATCAGCCCTAAGGGAGCTAAAAAAGTCCTAAGGGTACATCTGAAAAGTAGTTTTTATTTAATAACTCTGGAACCCTATGAACCACAGTAACGATTTCTAGCACATGCCTAAATATTGATAAAGGTTATCATTTCATTTAATTGTTTAATTGTAAATTTTAAACAGGGACGTGCAATATGAAGGTGGGGGGGGGAAGTCACTTTTTTGCCCCAAACTTTTTTATATAGATTTTGACATTGACATCACCCTTTAAAATTTTGTACCTTATTTCTAAATCACAATGTATAATAAGCACGTTAAAATGACCATATATTTCTGTGCCAGTTGTATATTTATTGCAAGTACCTATATTTGTAAATTATGTATGATTTATGCAATAATTATTATAATAATAATAATGATTATTATTAAAATCGATTAGGTGCCTGTCTGTCTGTCTTTCTGTCAGTCCGTTTATATTTTTTATACTTTCCAAAAAGCTGGAAATCTAAGACTTGGTTTTCACGTCGGAAACCTGGGACTGCTAATGAAAAAAGTGTAAAACTCCAATTTCATTTTCAAATTTTCCCTATTGAAAAACAGGCCTAATGGCTAGTAGGAGATAAAAATTGATAAATGGGTAGGACCCCTTAAAAGATAGTATTTTTACTTTTATTTAGAAGTTTTAATATTATTATTGTTATATTTATCAAGTTCCCAAGCCTACACTTACTTTCTTTTTTCTTGTTGGTGTCTACAACTCGTGTGTTAATTTTGATTTCAAGGGTTTCCACAAATCTTGCTTCAAATGTGGCACATGTGCCAAGGGCCTTGACTCCGTAAACGTATGCGAAGGTCCAGACAAGGATATTTACTGTAAAGGTGGGTAAAAATACACACGTTTTAAACGTACGTTCCTAAAATACTAAAAAAATCATCACTTTCTGGCCCTTTTTGTCACCCCAGGCAATCCCAGCCATTTACTTTAAAAACAATGTTTTTTGTGACTCGACATTGTAAATGCAACAAAACACATATTTTTAAATAAAGCAATTAATGTTATTTAATAATTTTATCACATCAGTACTTTAAAAGGATTTTTATTTAATTTTAGCACATATTTACAAATTATAATCAAAAATTTAATATTATGTCAGATTGTTTTGATATATATCAGGTTTAAATATTTAATATTAGATGGAGCAGTTTTAATTTTTTGAACTAAATTGATAAGTAACTGGTAAAATATTAAGAAAAGCTAATAAACTTTATCTAATTTTAACTCAAAACTTTTTATTATTATTAAATTATTCAATATTTCATGGTAAGATATATTTTTGCTAATTTTGCTACAGTTTTCTTTACTTTTATAAACAAGAGATGGCGCTACATGTGCTCATTCTAACACTTGATACGGAATATACCGTATCTAGAGCTAGAATGGATTCATTCTGTGTTTGAAAAGTGTGTTTATTCGCTTACATTCTAAAGCAGTCGTAGAAAAATATTTATATGGTGGCATATGGTATTTTATGATATATTATGTACACTAATGACAAAAATGTAAGCTAATTTGTCTAGTAGGACTGTATTTTAGGAACGTATGTCAACAACTTAAACTAGTTTGTCTAAGATTAATTATTATAAAAATAAAAAATAACTATTTCAGAAAAAACAAAAATAAAATGAGGTCAAAATAAAATATTTTTCTAAACAACTTTTAAAAAAAATAATATTTCTAATTTAAAATTTTTACTAAAAACAAAGGTTTAATAGAAAATTTATTTAATCTATTTTAAAATTAGCGAAAATGATTCTAATTTAATATTGTATTTCACTGGAATCTAACCAAAAATACGAAATTACGAAATTTTCTAAAAATATCGGAATATGTTAAATGTATGAAACATATGTTTTAAGGTTGTTCTAAAAATATCGAAAATATATCAAGTAACACTCTCCTCGTTCCCTAATGGGAAAACGCTTTAAAATAAGTGTGCTCAGGTATTTTTATTCAGAAACAGGGTCATTAAATTTAAGGGGCGATTCTACATTGAAAAATATGAAAAAAAGTTTCTTTATATTGTCTAAAAATGCGTCGTAAGGGAGCTCTAAGCCCCTTTGAAAGTGGCTAAAAAATTCTGTTTTTATTTAATAACTTAGAAACCCTTTGAGATATAGCAACAAAGTTTTGCTCGTGAACTAATCTTAATAAGGCCCATTTTCGTATGTTATTTTCATGTACTTATTTTAACCAGGGGTGTGCGAAACAGTTATCAGTTTTTTGTCCCAAACTTTTTTCTGTGTAACTTTTTGTAATTTTATTTTAGAAATATGATTCAAAATACATAAAAATGGTATCCTTGTTGTAATACTGTAGGATTAACCGTTTTTGAGAAAAATTAATTTGAAATTTCACGGTTCGAGGAAGAAAAATTAAATACTAAAATGTTGAAAGCCGTTTAAAAAAATGTAGTTAAGAGGAAATAACATTTTGTGCCACCAAAAATGTTACTTTTTAAAAGGCTACTACTTCTTTAATATTAAATGAAGTTGTTCCTCATTTAATATATCTATCTTTGAAGGGCTGTAGCTCCCTTGGGGCTTATTTCCGGACATATGTTCCTTTGTAGGTTTTTCATGTTTTGTAATGTAGAATTATCCCCTTTATTTTATGACAAAAGACTGCAAACACCGTGTATATTTATTTTTTTTAAATTGCTACTACATGTATCAAGAAACATAAATGTAATATATTATTCCATATGTGGATATATTATGTCACAGCATCATGCATATCCATGTATGGAATATTCCTTGAACTAGATCTTTCTTTAAAAAAAATATATTTAATTTTACCTGTCATTATATTTAATTCACATTAAAAATTAATATAAAATGCAATATACAGGGTTTTAAAAAGTATGAAAAATGTGCCATGAAATTTTACAGAAGAATTTTATAGGGAAATATGTGAAAAATACTAAAAAAGTTGCATAAGACTAAAATTTCTACAGATGAAATTCTTTAATTTTAAGGGGTCTTTCTACCTTCAAATTTTAAAAATATTTTGTTTTTAACATTAATATCGATTAATATAAAGTTCTAGATATTAATTTTGTCTTGGGGAAGCTCTAATAAAGGGTCGAAACGTCAAACGCCAAAATAATAATAATAATATAGCTTTTTTCATACTTTCGACCTGTGAATAAAATACTAAACCAAATAAAATAAATAAATGTTGTCCTGTCCTGTAGTGTGTTATGGTAAGAAATTTGGACCCAAAGGATACGGATACGGTCAGGGTGGTGGTACTCTTCAGAGCGACTGTTTCGCTGTTAGGTTGGTATATTTTTTTGTGTGTGTTGTATTATTTTGTATTTTGTACCTTGAACGGGTTGAGATATCGACTTCAAATTGGAACACTTAAAAAAGTTTGAAGTCGACAACTCCAAAAGTCCAAAAGTCACCTCTCCCTCTTAAAAAGGGTGACTTTTGGACCGCTCTGTATATATTTTTTGGCTTGGGCAAAATACACTATTTAAATAAATTGAATGTTTAACAATGAGGAAAAGCAACCAAAGTAATAAATTAACAAACGTTTCGTAGACATTTCTTCCTCAGAAAAAATGTTTGCATTAAAATCAATGTTGCACTCCCGCGTGCGGTAATATTTTATTCAAGTACTAGTGCGCTAAAAACGTGTTATGAAACTAGTGCTTTATACTATTTTTACTATTTTGCTCTAAAATAAAAAAAAAATTAAATTGATGACCGATCTAGGGATTTTTGTTTTGGGTTGGCATGACAATTTTCGCTTGTTTGAAATTCATAGAATAAACGATATTTTGATATATTTTATAGTCAGCTCTTCTCTTTTTCACTGCAAGTAACACGGTAAAAATTAACTTAAAACACAATTACGTAGAAAACTAAACTTAAAAGCGGGGTTGACATTTGCACGGAAAACACCAAGCGATTGTCTTTTGTTCTGTATTGCCAACCCAAAGAAAAAAAGTACAAACCTCTTATAGAGTCACAAGATAGAAAAAAAATATTAAATATTACGATACTAGTGCACTATGGTGCCCTCGATATGTCGGATGATCTGATAAATGTGGTATTTTCAAAACTTAAATTTAGAAATTTATTAGGATGTTACTATAAATTCTTATACTTTACAAATATATTTAAAAATAATCATGTAATTATTTTCGTACAATAATTTATTATAATATAATTTATTTTCTTTAATTAAATAGTGTACTTATTTTAAAAATTTATAGCTTTCAAATAGTTTTATTTATTATGTTTAACAAATTGTTTTAGTGCTTTTATTTTAAGAACTTAATAACACAGGCCTACAAAAATACACAAGAACTTTGTGCTGGGGTTAAGACTAGGCCATCCTTAATAAGTTTTTTTTTAATGTATTTTGAAGTGCTAAATACGACCGCTGTATACCACAGATTTTCAGCTTAAACCAACAAGAACAAAACTACGGTCGTTTTCAATTGAGAAAGTCCAAATTTCGGGGATTTTCACTAATTTTCCGAGTCTAAAAGAAAACTGAGCTTATGGCGGTGCTGGTTTGACGTATTTAGACCTCAAAATAAATAAGGATAACCGGGTATGAATCTCACCACAAAATACTTCTTCATTTTTGTGGGCCGGTGTAATCACATGTTTTGGTAAAAATTACTATGCAAAAAAATAAAATTCAGTTGTTAATAATCTTAAAGAAAATACGTGATTCTAAATATAACAAATTTACAGGGTGTATCAGAAATATTTACAATTTTGGCGAAGGCGCGCTTTAGAAAAGTTACGGAATGTTTTTCATTTTAATGAAAAACATTGCGTAACTTTAAAAATGTTTATAAAACTAAAAGAAAAATGTAAAACGGATACCTTTTCTAGACAGATCGAAAAATGAGGTAGTTTATAAAATAAGATATAAAACTGACTTCACTTTTCCTGTATTTTTGGATCAAAATAATATTTTTATTTTTTATAAGTTCTAAAATTGAAAATGAAAATCTCAAGATTATATTATTTTTTTTATGAATTATTTATTTTAAAAATGCCACATATATTTCTGAATCGCCCTGTATTTTATAGTTATATTAGCGTCATTTTTAACTTTTTTTTGTTGCTAAACAGCTTGCTATGCTCAGCGCTATGGTCCGAGAGGCATAGGGCATGCAGGGGGATTGTTCCTGGGGCTTATGTCCGATGCTTTGGATATTGAATGGCAGAGGTACATTTATAATTAATTTTTTATAAATTATGTACCGTTAAATGGGTTAAATCTGACCTACATCTTTATTCGCCCCTTTTACGGTACATTTTTAGTGTTTGTTTAGTCCGATTTGGTGTGAACACCTCTGTCAGTCATATATTTTTATTTGGAGCCTTTTTGAATTGCTTACCGAAATTGTGGTTATGATTTTGATTGGTTATATATTGGTTTAAATTATTTACCAATGCTTCCTAATTTGTTGCTTACACTGACAGCTAATGTGGTAAACATAACTTATAAGCAGTTTTGTTTTTTCTGTAAGGATAGATTTTTGTTACATATAAGAAAGAAAGAAAATATTTGAAAAATATGTAATAATACCCGGTGAACTGGTGACCATTTTTATTTCATTATTTTCTCCCGGCTGTATTTTATATGTCTTAAAGTACATTCAAATTAAGCTATTTTTAAATTGCTAGACCGCGGATCCGGTTCCTTTGGGTGCTAGAAGCTCCAAAAGCTTTGGCAACGAGCTACCAAAAAATCTGTTTTTAACTTGCCTAGTCATATACATTACATTTATTACATGCAGATTAAGCTATTTTATATTTATACACAATAATTCTGGGGCCAAGGGGTAAGAACAGTCTTTAAAAAGTGCCTGACATATGTGATACTTAATTTCTTAAAGAAATGAGAATTTATGAAATTACATTTTGATTAAATGAAAATTCTTTAGACTTTTTGGTGTTGACATATGTCAAATAAACTTTTTAAAGCCTTTTTTACCCCTTGGCCTACTGAATAATTGTGTAAAACTGAGAAAATAGACTAATCTAAATGTAATAAATGTAATGTGTTTGACTTGGTAAGTTAACAATATATTTTTCGGGGACCACATTTCAGCACCGTTTAGGGGCTTCTAGCATCCAAAGGAACCAGATCCAGGACCTGTCGATTTCAAAATAGCTTAATTTGAATGTACTTTAAGACATATATAAAATACAGCAGGCAGCAAATAATGAAATAAAAATGGTCACCAACTCTTAAATTATAATAACCAAACTCTAAAGCCGGTCTGAAAGCGTTTTAATACCAACTGGTTTAACCGCACGTCACCAAAGCATTCCGAAATCAAACGATAAATACCAAATGTATGACCAACATTTTGGTAACTAAAACAAAAAGGCTTTTGTGCACAGTCCTATACCCAACTAGCATAAAAAGTCCATAGACTTTACATTTTTTTAATAATAAATATTCGAAATTTATAAATAATTTGTTTATAATAGTGATGCAGCTCCCAAGACCACCCCCAATGACACCACCTCGATCATGGCCCCCGCGGGCAAGGGCTGTCCCCGCTGTGGGGGCGTAGTCTTCGCCGCCGAGGAGGTCCTTGCTAAGGGCCGGCCCTGGCATCGCAAGTGCTTCAAGTGCCACGATTGCAAACAAACCCTGGACTCTATCAATGCTTGTGACGGTCCTGATAGGGACGTTTACTGTAAGACCTGCTACGGTAAGAAGTGGGGACCCCACGGATATGGCTTCGCCTGCGGATCTGGGTTCCTTCAAACTGATGGCTTAACGTAAGTTTATAGCCATAATGATGTACCTAATATTTAATTTAAAGTTATTTTGCTTCCCCATTTAGAAAATTTTCAAAAGTGTTTCTGATATAAAAAAAATCAATTTCACGCGCGGAGGTGAAAAATGGGAAAGCTCTTTTACTGGGCAGTGTATTTCTTTCTTGTACTTTGGGTAATTATTTTTTTATTTAAATTTTAGCGACGACGAAATCTCGGCATCTCGACCATTCTACAACCCCGATACGACTTCGATTAAGGCTCCTCCCGGCCAAGGCTGCCCAAGATGTGGAGGCATGGTATTCGCTGCCGAACAACAATTAGCTAAAGGAACAGTAAGTACTTTTTTACGTCCCTGTCTATTTAAAATATCATACTTAAATAAAAAAATGTTTAAAACAAATTCTAGTGTTCATAATTGATTACACAGGCCCACAAACAAAAAATAAAATCAATAACTATTAACCAGACTATATTTTTTTACATATTTTTGTATGGTAAAACCGAATTTGACAGTAAATAAGCTTGCTGGCCCCATAACTTTTTCTAAAAACTGCAAAGTTCTGTAGCACGTAAATTTTGGAAGTTGTGCCCGAAGTCGAAAGTCTATACAATATACAATATCCAAAATTCTGCGAAATTGGACCGAAAAGACTTTTTCATAAGACCGATCGACCGCGGTTTTTAGTGCTCTAGTACCTATTAATTTTTGAAAGTTTTGATCAGAATGTCGAGAACTATAACATATCTAAAATTCGGCCAAATCTGACTGAAACGACTTTAAAATAAGAAGGGAGCGAGGTACTAAGGGGGTCAGTTAGCTTTTTCATTATCAAATTCGTTTTCAGCACCCAAAAATACGTAAGAAATATAAAATCTGGTTAATAGTAATTAAACTACTCTCCAATCTATCTAAACCCATTGATACAGTCAATAATTTCTAGACTAACTGGTCGATCAACAATATCAAATGCGTTAAATAGATCCACAAACCAACCAACAGTCTGTGAATAGATCAATACATATTATAGCTTATATAGCTTCTTATAGTTATATATAAAAATTCCTTTTTTTCTCTAGATGTGGCACAAGAAGTGCTTCAACTGTGCAGAATGTCACCGCCCTCTTGACTCCGTTCTCGCCTGTGACGGTCCCGACAAGGAAATCCATTGCAGGGCCTGCTACGGCAAACTGTTCGGGCCCAAAGGTTTTGGTTTTGGCCACTCCCCAACCCTCGTGTCCACCGGTGGTGAAGCTCCCCTGATCCACACTGCCAACCCCAACAGCGGCCCACGTGGTGTAGCTGGCAAGGGATGTAAACGTTGCGGATATGCCGTTTTTGCAGCTGAACAAATGATCAGCAAAAGCGGTACGTACAGAAAAACAAATACATAAATAGTATAACATTTAATTGGAAAAAGAAAGTGATTTTTTTTTTGTAATAGCAACGAAAGTTTTTTGTCTCAAATCAATCCAACTATTTTGAAAATTGGTAATTAAGAGCTTTCTGATGAACTATTCACAAGACACTTTCTTCTCAAGTAATGTTCACCAATTTTCATCCGAAAGTAAAATTGGTAATTGCAAAAGCTGCAATAACACGACTTTTAAAATCATTTCCACACGAGTTATATGCGTTATTTTCCATCCGCAGGTATGTGGCATAAACGCTGCTTCAGCTGCGCCGATTGCAACCGTTCTTTGGACTCCACCAACGCTAATGACGCCCCCAACGGAGAAATCTACTGCAGAGGATGCTACGGAAGAAACTTTGGACCTAGAGGTTGCGGCTTCGGTATGGGTGCCGGAGTACTCTCGATGGCCTAAATTTGTTTTATTTTTAATTTAATTTTGTTTAATTAATAACTTTCTTAATCAAAGTACACTGAAAAAATAATTGGTTAATTTTGAACCGGTGGACGCTTTTTTAAATCGATAGTTATTATTCCCTAAGAAATAGTAGTTATAAAGTATCTCTTACCACTCTTTCGGAGCAAAATTACAGCCATGTGGCTGCAATAGCTATCAAGTAAATCTTACCGCTCTTTCGCAGCAAAATTACAGCCGTATGACTGTAATTTTGCTGCGAAAGAGCGGTAAGAGGTACTTTATAGCTACTGTGTTACTTGGGCCTTTGCCCTTTACATACAGGTAACAAATGTTGAGCATTTATGTGATGAAGGTATCAATTGACAACGTTTATGGGCTCAAAATTAATTTAATTTTGATTTGGTACAGTGTACAGTGTTCATTAGAATATATTAAACAACGATGAACCCTAGAAACATCAGCGGCTTTAATAGACAAAAAATTAAAAAAAAATGTAACTGAAAAAAACTATTACAGTTCAGAAACATTAAAGCTGTAATAGAGAAAAAAAGTAAAAAAAAAAAGATTAAAAATAACTATTTTAGCTGTTTGGAATGTGTGGGGTTAAAAGAAACATTGGTTAAGACTGTTAAGTTATCCCTAGCTTAAAATAATTGCAACAACTATTTATATGCTTTAAGGCGCATATTGGTAATTTTTTATTCCATTTTTTCACAAGAGGAGATAAACTTTAGAAAAATCAACACACCAACGGCAGATTCCATATTGTAAACTTAGAGTAGTCTCTCGTACATCGCGGCAATTCCACTTCTGTTTTGTGCCGAGAAAAAATTAGAGTCTATAGTTTTCTCCTTTTGGAAGTTATTTTTAAGAAGAAAGAATGCATTGTCACGAGTACGAGAGAATATTTTTTGTACATAAACTTTCCTCGAACGACCAGGTTAGCCTGAGATTTTTTTGTACATATCTATACATTGGCCATTTTTGGTCTATACATTGGACATTTTTGGTCTATTCATTGGCCACTTTTGGTCTATCGAAATGGCTTCGGCTTCACGCTTTGCTAAAAAATAATCGTTTTTCCTTTTTATGCCTATTTTACTTCTATTTATTTTTTGTCTAGTCATATTTTAATAATAATATTATAATACTCAATAAAAAGCAAATAAAAATTTCTAAAAGCCAAATTTTGTTTTTTTCTTAATTTAAAATTCTGCTACCAACAAAAATATTTAGGTGTGTAATAAATATTTAAGTATCTATATAATAAATAAATAAATAGACAAATCATAATTTTCTAGGTAAAATTGAAACACATAAATATGTGTCACACTGTCGTTCTCGATAAGAGAGTCCTATATGATATTAATATTTATGCATTAACCGGCTAGGTCAATTTATTTTAAAGGCACACGTATCTGGTTATGAAAGTGCAGATAGGACTTTCAAATGGTTGTTCAGCCCAGATATTACATTATCTTATCAGATAAAAGATGTTAAGTAAATATCTCGTAAATAGCTAATTAAAATGAATGTTAACGGATAAGGTGTAGTCACCGATACACCATGAACCGTAGTGAAAAAAATATTTTAGTTTTCTGTTAAAAAAAGTGATTTTTAACATCTAGAAACTTGAGAAATTGTAAAAAAAAATGCATTTTAAACTTTTTATATTGACTATTTTTGTGTTTGTTGGGTGTTTGGGGCAAGAAGCGAATCCGGATGTGGAAGTGTTGCCGAATATTCCCCAAAATGGAGAACCCTTGATGCCTGCCGAAAATGATCCTTTACCGGCAGATAATCCTGCGGGAGATAATAATAATATTGATATAAACTATGGTAAGTGAATTTAACTTTTTATATTAAAAAAAAATGGTCGTGCGAATTAGATTCATTTACTGAGGGTTTTTTTTTTGATTTTTTCTTTATCTCTAAGAAACCTAGTTATAGCCCAAAAATACCGGGTGTTACAACTCTATTTACCAAGCGATTTTCTCGAAAACTAAGAGATAATCAAGTTGTGCAACAACAATATATATGAAAAGCAGTCAAAAATAAAATCCACCCCTACACCCTCCCACGACTTACCCCTAAATTTTTTTGGTTGCTTTGTATAGACTTTGAGCTTGCAAATACAATGGTGTATTCTATCCCCTTAGCAGAAACTCCGTAAAAGGAGATAGCAATACAGTCGATATTTCTGTGACCGCTTACGTAAAAATCGACTGTATTGCTATCTGCATTTGCTGCGTTTCTGCTAAGGAGGATATTTTTATACCTGCTATTTTTGGGTTTCAGAAGTGGTAAAAAGTTTAAAAACAACCCCCGGATCCCATCTATATTTAGGCAGTGATTTTCAAGAAAACTAAAAGAGATACCGTAATTTTACATAACAATAGTCCAGAATCACACAACTATGGTCCAGAATCACACAACTATATTCCATGAGCGGCGTATTTAAAAAACACTTTGAAAACGTGTTGTTGTATATGCCATATACACCAACTTTCATAAGAAATTGTAAACATTTAAAAATAATTACCCCCGCCCTCTGGGGGCCTAGGACTGTACTACCCTCTGCCCTCTGATGTAATATTTTGAAAACGCTGCTGTGCGACAAATGGAGTTACTGCTTTCTAGCGTAGTAGGGCAGTATAGTTTTGTGGCTGCTACTTTTTATAGTCTCATTTACACTGGTTTTTGAGAAACCTAATTATCTCTCTTTTAGTTTTCGAGAAAATCAATGGCTAAATAGAGTTGGGACGCCCGGTACATGAAATATTCCATGTTTTAATACAATTTTTCTATGTTTTACTGCAGTTTTAAATTTATTAAAATTTAAAACTGTAGTAAAATATGGTTTCCATACCAAGTCTTAAAAACCATCAAAAATTAACAAATTTTAACTAGTTCAAATATTTAAAAGGTATATTTTAAAAAACAAATTACCTACACACAATTGGAGTCCCTGAATTTTGGTTTGATCTTTGGCGTATTGAGAAGTTGCCAAACGTAAAAAAAAAACAAAATTCAGATACCCTAGAGTGCCTTAATGTGAGGTTTTCTGTCAAGAAAAAGGTTGGAGATAAAAAAATCTGGTAAAAATTGTTATTTTTTAGTTGGTAACTATGTTTTGACATTAGATGTCACAAATTACATTCATGAGCGCACATTTTCAAAGAAAATTCCATACGGTTGTAACAGAATAGAGAAAGAATATGATTAATTAAAACTTTGGATAAGAAAAGGTTAAAAAATATGTGAGGGATAACAAACGCCACTGTAAAAATATACCATGATAAATAACCTCAAAAAAATATTTTGACACATTTATAACCATAGGCTCCGACTTCGGAGAGGGCCGGAGGCCATGGCTCCCTGGACTCATGGCAGGGGGGCCGGATCCCTTTGGAATATATACTTTTTAAAAATTTACTTTTATTATTTTTTTTTACTTCAAAAAATGTTGGGCCCCCTTTAGGGTTTTGAAAAGTCGACGCGGCGCCTGTCCCTATGCTATAACTAGTAGAGAAACTTGGCATATCCGGAAAAGGCTGGCATTTCCCTAAATTAGTTTTATGTATCTACTCTTTATCTTGACAGAAAACTTCACAATAAGGCGCTCTACCCTACACTTAACCTTCCTTATTTCTAATCCTTTGTATACAAGTATTTTTTTTTTAATATTTTTTTATTAAAATATTGTACTTCATTTCCTATTTCCAATTTATTCTTTAACAACAATACTTATTATTATTATAATTATTTATAATAGAATTTGTTCCACAGAAACCGAAAAACCCGATCCACAACTAACACCCGACATTAACCCGGAAGTTAACACCGATGTCGAGCCCACCAACACTAACAACAACAAAACACCCTCACAAACACCCACCAATAACAAACTGGGTAGGAGTGGAAAGTATTTGAGCCCTTTGCCGGCTGATTACGGTTAGTTGCTTTTTGCTTCTGATCTAGGAATCGTCGTCTAAATAAATTGCTATTGCTTCTGATTTAGGTACCGTTGCCTAAATAATAAATTTCTAATGCCTCTCATATCTGAACTGTTGCCTATATAAATTTTAGATGCTTCTGATTTAGGATTCGTTGCCCAAATAAATTGCGCTGATTCTGATCCAGAAATCGTTGCCTAAATAAATTTAGATTGCTTCTGATCTTTATACCGTTGCCTTAATAAGTTGCTTCTGATCTAGCTAGCGTTGCCTAAATAAATTTCGATTCCTTCTGACCCAGGTACCGTTGCCTAAGTAAACTGCTTTTCATCTGACTACCTTTGCCTAAAAAGTTACTTCTGACCTAACTGCCGTTGCCTAAATAAATTGCTTCTGATTTGGCTACCTTTGCCTAAATAAATTGCTTTTGATCTGGATACTGTTGCCTAAACAAATTGCAAATGCTTTTGGATCAATAAACTGCAACTGCTTCTGACCTAGGTATCATTGCCTAAATAAATTGCTTCTGATCTACCGTTTTATTTTTGCTATAGCCTTTGGTTTGTATCCTATTGGTTGTACGCAACCATTTTTGTACGTAATCAGCTATGTATATTTGCTTAAATTGTATATAGTTATAATTTATCTTGCACAGAAACAATTTTTTAATAAAACTTAACATTAAAATCTAGTGAGCCTGTCTACATTGCCTGAGTTCACTTGATTTTAATAGTACCAAATCAAAAATATATGTGTGTATTATTTTGGATTACGTTGTTTAGTTGAGCATGTTGGGATAGATGATGATGAGTACTAAATCGTAGTATTTTTGTTATTATTTAATAGTATATTAAAGTACTAGTTGCATAACATACGTTTTTAGCGCACGAGTACAAGTTTAGAAAACAAGCCGCTTGCTAGTGTTGGCATTACAGTTTTCGCCATGTTTAAAATTCTAAGAACAAATTATATTGTGATATATTTTATAGTCATGTCTTCTCTTTTACACTTCAAGTAACCAAGCCACAATTTTAACACGGCAAAAAATAACCTAAACACAAAATTTTGTAGAAAATTAATCTTTAAGCGACATTGACATTTGCATGGAAAATGTCAAGCGACAAGGCTTTTGACTGTTGCCAACCCAAAAGGAACAAAAGTAGACACCTCTTATGGGCCTATAAGAATACGCAAAATGTGTGTGATTATGAGCTTATAAGAGTCGCAAAATAAAAAAAGTCTTTAGGAATATTTGATTTTTACAGCACAAAATTAATCAATGAATAATAATAATATTTTATCTTCAATACGTATAGTTTCTGTAAATATTGCAGGATTTAGACCTGTATCAGTATATTTCTACATATTTACTTTGTTAATCATTGTTTCTTATCAACGTCGTTTATAGTGTAATAAGTGTGATAAATTTTTATACTCAGGTATCAAGTATTTTGTGAAAAACAGGCTTCATATTAGTGGATCTTTATTATCGTATTTTTTGTATTTACAAAGAATATGCTAAAATTTTTATTTACATTTATCTAATCTTATCGTTATTTATTGAACAGGTTGATGATAAGTTTTGCGTCTATTTTTGAAATTCATTAAATAGTACATTCTCCTCGCGGCTTTACAGAAGAGGAGTATTATACGTTTATTTTCCACCCCAAAAAAGGAAATATTTTGTCCAAAATCAAAAAAAAATGTACTAAACAGCGTTATACCGGGTGGGACAAAATACTGGTACACCCCTATAACTTTTTTGTTTATTAACAAAATTACATTTTTTTGACATTGTAAAAAAAAATCTGTCACTTCCGGTTTCGCCGGAAATGACCTCAACTTTGGATTTTTAAATGATTCATTTAAATTCATTTAAATTGATTCATTTAAAATGAAGCACCCTGTATATTTTTACATATTTTGATTAAGAATTAAAGAGTACGACCATGTATTATTTGTCAAATTTAATTAAATTTAATATTAGACTATTTAGTCATTTTTTGCCAATAAATTTTTATTAAAATATAATTATATTGGTATCAATCTTTTAAGAAAAAAAGTGTGATTTAATGGTACTACGGTACCAATACCTTCCCATTTAAAATAATAAGTTTAAAGAGCTCCAAATAGGTTAATAATTAAATAATACGCTGTTTAATATATTTACTAAGTAAAGTACTAAGCCAAGAATAGTTTTGCATACTTCAAAGCTAACTAGATTTAAAATTGACACAATTAAAAAATTACATGTTCTGTTAAAAATTGTGTGTACTAGTATTTTGTCCCACCCTGTATACAATTTTAAACAACTTTTAAAAATACAAATTATAGTTTATTAATCACGTTTTAGTTAAAAACTAAAAGAAACCTAGGCTAATCTTGAAACCGCTTAAACCCCAAAAAGCTTTTACTGCAGCAACATTTTTCGCCTTTTAGCCAATATTTATATTTTAAAATTATATTAAATTATAACTTTTAATAGAAGCATTTTTTTCTTATCTCGTTCCACTTTAATTTTGGTTGACATTAATAAAAATTACGCAGAAAAACAAATAAACCAAATATTTACCTGTATATTTTTCGAAATATTTGCTAAAACAAACACATCTAAAGTAAATAAGTTCGTTCTAGATATGCAGGACCGTCCTTAAGTAATTATGTCCCACGTTTCCAGATTTTAAACGGAAATTGTTAATAAAAAGTTCGTACTACTGGCCTCTTGGCTATTAGCCTGTCGCTTGGCACAGGTTTTAGTTTTATCTCACCGGTAAAGAAACTTATATTTGCACAAATATAAACATTCACTGCCAATTTGATATGCATCACGGATTGTTGGTGACCCCAGGCATTTATAGGTAATATATATTTTGCTTTTAGATTAGTGCTTACTAAAAACTAGACTAAAAAGGGTAAAAAAATGTTTTATACCTTTACAATAATTCTAAAACTAAAATGACCTCTTCACTGCCCTGGTAAAAAAATAACACATTTCTTTTAGATCCCATGACATCAAATATAGCTCCTCCTGATACAGATCAACGTGGAGGAGGAACAGGAGAAATACCATACATTATCACAGAAGCAAGACTCGCGCAAATTAGAAAACCCCTCATGTACCCCTATTACAATAAAGGGGGCAATGCAGACGATGAAGGGGACTATCAAAAGACTATCCAGCAATCCACTTCTCAAGTACACAAAAATTTGAATTTTCAACTTCCATTTTATGGATTTAGGTAATAAAAATTCCAAATTTTCCTGTATTTATCAATATTTAAACATAATGGATTACTTGACACGGTTTATTATAGTTTTTTTTAAATTTAATATACAATTTTTAGTCAATTTAAAACTATATTTAAAAAGCCATTTATAACAATGATGAATATGAGTAGTCCTAATCTAGTGCCTTGTGGTATACCGTCCTACATAAGCTCTTCTTTTCCATCTTTAGCCATTGTGTGTTATTTAACTGGTATTTTTAATAAGTAACTGTCAAGATTATTTATATTCTCTATTTTTTACAATGGTTTTTCTATATATTTTTAGGTTTAATTATACCAGGGTTTCTATTAATGGTTATTTGGAATTTAGTGATCCACCGACTAATTATGACAAATACCCCCTTTCGTTTCCAGTGAAGGATTGGCCCAAAAAGAATGATCCTTCATTTATTGGGATATTTTACAGTAAATGTAGAATCGGGAACATACCAGCAGAAGATGTCGATCAAAGAACTCCTGGAGTATACTTTAGGTAAGATGGCTGACAATATTAACATTTTCAAATATAATTTGGAGCTTTGCAATAAAAAAATACATATATTCTAATAAAATTATATGAATGACTAACAAATAATATTTATTTTAGATTAGAAAGAGATCTGAGAACCAGGTCTGACAGACTGGGAGTTGAAATTAGAGAAAGACTTAAATGGGACATACGAGAAGGAGTTGTTGGTAGCGAAACTTTTAATCCAAAGCACGCTATTATTGTTACTTGGAAAAATGTCTCGTTCAATGGAGGATGGGCCAATGCCGTTTCTGTAGTAAGTAAATATTTAAAGGAGCATTGACGGTGTTTTTTATGTCTAGTTATTAAATTTTATTAAATTTTTTTAAATTATATAATATTTAATAATACGGTTGGCATTTTTTTTATAGACGAACACTTTCCAAATGGTATTAGCAACAGACGAAGTCTTCACATACGCCATGTTCAACTACTTGAATCTACAGTGGACAAGTCACACCGAAGCTGGTGGCACTCTAGAGAAAGGTGAAGGAGGTACTTCCGCTTTTGTGGGTTTCAATGCCGGAAATGGAACCAGGGCCTACGAGTACAAACCATACAGTCAGGCATCTGTTATAAGAGATTTAACAGCAACAGGAATGGCGAACCATAGAGGAAGACATATTTTCAGGATCGACGAGAAAATTATGCTTGGAACATGTAACAAAGATATTGGTAAGAAAAAAATTGATGAAAAAAGAACAGCAGAAAAAAATTCATCTAAATCCAACTTTTAGTTGCATTTTGTATTATTTTTCTTTTCTATTTTTTTAGATGGTGCCAATTTACCTCTGGTTTTTGCCCCAGAGAGTGGCAACATGTTGGGTGGAACAGTAGTCAACATCACAGGGCCCTGCTTTAAACCAACAGATCAAATTCGTTGTGTTTTCGACGTTGGCAACACTGTTTATGGAGTTTACGTCGATTCCAGTAGAGTTATATGTATCCAGCCTCAATTATATATCGAGGGGTATATTGATCTAGAAATTTCTATTGGTTCTGGAACGTATAAGTGGAAGGGGAAATATTATGTTGGTAAGTACAAAGTTGTAGAGTACATGTACATGTGTTTACACCACATTAAAATTTTAACCATTATTATTACACCCATTATTATTACAACCATTATTATTACGGGTGCAAACACCCGTTATTAAAATCGACCCAAAAATCAATTTTTTTTGCATTTTCGGGTTTAGAATGTCATGAAATTTCGAGAAAATATGAAAAAAAGTGGGTGTTAAAGAATGCCTGTCTGTCTGTTTGTTGGTCTGTATGTAAACCTTATAACTTTTGAACGGAATGTCCGATTTGAAACATTCTTTCGCCAAAGGATTCAGGACCTTTTCTATTTGCATCGCATCAAATATGGTTAACATTAGCGTAGGGCAAGAGGGGCAAAATGGACAAAAACATTTTTATCGAAGGACTATAATAATTAGTTTCCGAGATATAGGCATTTTAATAAATTTTTATATATTTTTACATTTTTAATTACATGTCAAATTTTGACACTGGTAAAATTTCACTCATATGTAAAATTAATTTCAATTAAGTTTTCTTTTAATAAATTTCTGATAATGGTGGGGCCAGAAAACCAATCCGATAAAGCTATAAAAAAAAAACAAAAGGATATGGTCCAAAAATACAGGAAAACTGAAGTCAATTTGATGTCTTTTTTATAAACTTCCTTATTTTTCCACCCGTCTAGAAAAGGTACCCGTTTCGTATTTTTGACTTTTTTATTTTGATTTTTTGCAGAAAATCCAGCTTCGGCTGCACAAAAAATATTCTTCAGAGACGAATCCTACCGCAAGAAAGATCCTACTGAAATCAGGATGACCTGGGAAAAATACAATCTAACGACCAATGAAAACGCTGCAATTCGAATGTCTCTGTGGGGTTACAGGGAGACAACTATACGGCCTGAATTTATTTATATCACCGACATTGACACCAACGTTCAAAATACTGGAGAATATACAATTATACCAGCGAATTTCAGGAACAGAGACAACGAGTTTATGGACGATATGAAATTTGGTTTTATTCAGATTAATCTGACTGAAGCTATTGAAGTGACTTCAGGATCTAGTAAGTTACAAAATGTTAAAAAAATAGTGAGAAAAATCTTAAGTGGGGATACTACATATTGTTATTTAGAGCGATGAAGCCGGAACATAATTTTTTAACATTGCTCTATTCACTAATGTAACATTAGATCTACCAAAAGAAAATGGATTGGATTTGAGAAAAGGGTCCAAATTAAAAAAAAAAGCGTAGGTATCTATATTTATTTATTTTTCAGGATCTGTAAACATTGTCCCAGTAATCTGGAGCAGACCCATCCCTCTGGGTTGGTACTTCAACTTCCAATGGGACCGGAAATACGGCAGCAGATGGCCATCTATTCTTTGCGACGAATGGCTAAAAAACGACAGATATCTGAAAAATTTCGCTCACGAACTCCCTCAATGTCCCTGCAGCCTGGAACAGGCCCTGGCTGATAAGGGAAGATTTTTACCGGACGTAGAGTGTGATAAAGATACGAACAGGGATTGTCCCTACAATGATAAAGCTGAACATTGCGTTAAAACAGGATCACCAACGTAAGAAATGAAAAACCTTTAATATTATTCTTTCTATAGTTCCATTACTGTGAGGTACTGGGGTGGACCTTATTTCTTTATTGTTTTAAATTTTTTATTCTGGTGTGTATCTGGAACATCCTGAATATATGAGGGTGATCAAACTTCTCTAAGGGTCCCAATTGGACCCCTAAAATCGTGAAATTAAGCAAAAATCGTGAAAAATTGTTGAAAATAGGCTGTACTTTTTGTATCAGTGGAAAATTTAAAAGCCTTAAAATCTTTATTTGTTCCTTTTGAGTGTACAACATTATGTGCGAAATTTCAAAATGATAAAAAGATCAGGTGCCGAAAATCCGCCGAAGTTGCCCCTAAAATATTTATATAATTTATTATTATGTATTATATGGTATATATAGTAGATTTTTAATTCTTCTAGTTTATATATTATGTTAGATTATATATTTTTCCTGTAATTGGGCTTGTCCTGTTGGAAATAAATGAATATTATTATTATTAAAACACTAAATTTGACGAATTTCCACCATAAATGTGAGTAACGCTAAAAAAGCATTTAAAAAATACGTCAATCTGGACTTAAATTAATTTTATTTAAGTATATTAATAATAAAAAATAATTTAACAGAAACAAAATAAGCTAAGCGCCAAATAAGAGCACCCAAAAAGGCCTCTTATTTGGCGCATAGCTCGTTTTGTTTTTGTCAAATTATTTTATATTATTAATCTACATTAAATAAAATTAATTTAAGTCCAGACTGGCGTATTTTTTAAATGCTTTTTTAGCGTTTCTCACATTTATGCTGGAGATTCATCAAATTTAGTGTTTTAGGGGCAACTTTGGCAGATTTTCGGCACCTGATCTTTTGATCATTTGGCAAAAATGCTATATCTCGTATATTTATTTTGTCCCTTTCTTTTTCTTTCTGTTTTGTTCCATTTCTCTTTTTTTTCTCTATTTTTCTTTATCAATTTCTTTCTTTTCCAACATATCTATGTTTGCTATCATTGTGTGTTTTTTAGGCTAGAAGGGGCGGAGCAACAATGTTGCTACGACAAAAATGGCTACCTTATGATGTCGTATGACCAGCAATGGGGTTCAACACCGAGACGATGCCATAATCTGGGTTACCTACCCTGGAACGAAGCGACAAAGGTACCCACTTTATCCCAGTGGTTCCACGATGTGGTACCAAAGTATCTTTGTTGTTTATGGCAAGAGGAACAAGCAGTAGGTAATAATAATTATAAAAGAAAATATTAGTGGCATATCGGACAGAGAAGAAAATAAGGAAAAAGTCAGGTCTTAGTCTGGATTCGAACCAGAGTCCCCAAGGTTTCCTGGCGCTCTACCAACTGAGCTACGGAGACTCCCGTTCGAATAATAATTATTCTTAAGGTCTCCAATTTGGATCAAAAATTACCTAAAAATAATCTAAAAACCTTTTATAGTAAAAAATATAATTAATATAACTTTTTAGGTTGCGAAACATTGAGATTTGAAAGAAGACCAACTCAGGATTGTGTGGCATATCAAGCACCAGGTATTGCAGGAGTTTACGGAGATCCACATATTATAACTTTCGATGATTACGCGTATACTTTTAATGGAAAAGGAGAATTTGTTTTGCTCAAAACATACTCAAAAACAAACAATCTTGAGGTAAGAATCAACTGTTTCTATATTTTACCGGATTCGTACCGAAATTGTAACTTTTTCTCATCATACACTATTTTTCTACATCACCAGATTCAAGGAAGGTTTGAGCAAATGCCCACAAACCTCTATGGAGAGGTGCGCGCAACCCAACTAACCTCCGTCGTAGCCAGAGGAAATTCCTCCACCATAGTGGAGATCAGAACCAGACCAAAAGAGGCCAGATGGAGGTACAGATTGGATGTCATCGCTAACGGAAAATTAATCTACTTCGATAGACCCTCTCTGAAGTTCCAGCACTTTCCGGGGGTCACGGTTTACACCCCCACGTATATTTACAATCAATCCGAAGTTGTTGTAATGTTTGACAATGGAGCAGGGCTAGAAGTTGTGGAGAATCAGGGATTCATGTCTGCCAGAGTGTATCTTCCATGGACGTTTATTGTAAGTTTTTTTCGTATATAACTGTATAACTTTTGAACGAAGTGTCTGATTCAAAAATTATTTTACCTAACGATTCAGGACCTTTGTCTTGGGGTAAGAGGGGTAAAAACATTCTTCTCGCTTAAATACAGGGTTATTCAGAAATAAGTTATTTTAAGGGGCGATTCTAGGTCCAAAAATATAAAATATAGTTCCTATAAAGGTTGGTCCGGAAATGAGCCCTAAGGGAGCTACGACCCATCAAGGGTACATCTGAAAAGTAGTTTTTATTTAAAATCTCTTAAAAAAATTGTTTTATTTGTCTCTTTAGAACAAAACCAGAGGTCTTTTCGGCAACTGGAGTTTCATCCAAGAAGACGACCTGTCTCTACCAGACGGCACAAAAGTCCAACTGGCCACAAACATCAACGACTACGAGAGACTCTACAAAGACTTCGGGATGCAATGGATGCTCGATGACAACGTAGATACATACAAAGGTCGAGCGCTATTCTTCAGAGAATTTGGCAAAACAGCTTCCTCCTACAACAACAAAACGTTCCTCCCAGAATTCAAAATGAAACCAGAGGACATAATCCCCCAAAATCGATCCACCCAGGTCACTACAGTCTACAATATGTGCAGCAAAGACAACTACGAATGTTTCTATGACTACGCCATGACTCTGGATCGGGATTTAGCTCATTTTACATCGAACTATAAAGCCTCAATCTACCAGCTTAAAGAAACAACAAAAAGGAAAGTTGTGTCGTGTGGTGTTTTGGAAACCCCGAGATTTGGAAGGAAGAATACGTATCTTTTCATCCCCGGGACGAAGGTGACGTTTGAGTGCAACACTGATTTTATTCTGGTTGGTGATCCAAGGCGGACTTGTCTTCCTGATGGTAGATGGGATATTCCTGATTATGGATATACGGAATGTTTACGTAAGTAGCTCTTTTTTTAAATCTTATTACCTACCTAGGGAATGGTAGCAGCTCCTTTATGAGCTTTACAGATCCATTGTTTTATGGTGGATCACTCCATATTTTCTTGTTTTGTTAACTCTAAATTAATGTGTGTTTTGGTATCCTCTACTTTCTTTTTCCATGTTTTCCTGTCTTGTAATTTTGTATTCTATCCTACTTCTATCCATTTTGTTCATGCTCATCGTTTGTACATATATTCTTATTTTATTTTTAATAAAAAACTTTAAATAAACCGAAAAATAACTCTATTTTACATTTAGGGCAGCAGGAGTATTCCTCCCGACAAGCCGCAATAACCTGGGGCATAATCCTATGCGTACTCGTACCATTAATTCTCCTTATATGCTTTATTGCTTACAAAATTTACCAAAAAATGATGGAATCTGACGAAATAGACACCTCCTGGAACCCCAAACTAGCTGGACGTAGGGCATCTAGCCTCCAAAGGTTAAACCGACCTCTAAGTCCAATGTCCGAGCAAAGCTACGCAGTAAGCAGTCCAGATTTAAGTGATACGAGCACTGCCAAAAAGAGAAGGAGCTACGAGAGGTCATACAGGACCCATGAACCTCTGGAGGGGAAACCAGATACTAAATTCGATGAAAAACCCTTGGATCCAAACGATGTGGATTATGAACCTGAATCCAAGCCGGGAAGTCCGATTTACGCAGCTCCGTATTCGTCGAATCAGAATCCGAGTTATACAGCAGGAGGGGATGAATACAAGCTGCCTTTTAAGGAGCTAAAGCAAAGATTTAGCAGTCAGAGTAGTGTCATTACGGATGTTTAAACATTTAAAAGTTGGACTTTGATTTTTTGTGATGTTGTATATGTCTAGAAATACCTTAGTAGAAATTTAACGTTAGATAAACGTTTTTTCTAACGCGATTCTAATGTATAAATGTTCCCTTTTCTAACGTTAGAATTCCTAAGGTTAGGTGTCTACACTGTAAAAAAAATGTGTAAATTTACATGCTAAATCAGAGGTAATATATTGTAAGCAGGTGCCAGTAAAATCTAAGATTTAACTTGTAATTTTACAATTTTTTAGGAACATGTACAAGAGATTTAATCTCGTAAATTTTACGTGCACCTGCTTGGCAACATATTACCTCTAATTTACCATGTAAATTTATATATTTTTTTGTATTGTATTAGAATAACTTTAGGCATCCAACAAACCACATTCATCTAACGTTAGATCAAGTCGTTCTAACGTTATTATCCACCAGGGTAGCCTTCAAAAGTTCATAGATGTTTAAGAAATAGTAAGTCCATAGCTATTTAAGTAATAGTTGGCTATTTATGCAAAAAGGTACCTAAAAAATGTCATATTAGCAGTCAAAGAAGCGATTTTCTAGTAGAGACGAGATCCAGCTTCTAAATCATTATCGATACTACTAAAACACTTACCCGAAGTGCCAACAATACAAGAAAAATACTGTTTTCTAATTTTTATCACACTTATTTAAATGTTTAGACATCATCATCTTTTCCCAGTGATTTAGAGGAAGAGATAAGGCTTCAATTCTGTGAATGACTAACAAAATTGGCATCCATTTTGAATCCTATTTGTTGCGCTAAATTTAAATTGTCAATTTGGGATGGATATATTACCAACCTACATATAACAAAAGTCCCTAGAAATTACTTATTTTGACGGTTTAACGATAAAAAAAGCGCCTGTGACAGATATCAATATAAGTGTAAGAAAAAAGATAATGGCTGCTGCCATCAGGATGAAACAAAACATTTGCATGCGCAGAAGGCCAATGCGCTATCCCCTCCTTTAAATCATTGTTTTTTTTTCATAATCATCCTAGCTTGTGGAATAGTCTTTTGTATTATATAGTATTTATGATACATAGTATAATATTATTGTGTTTTTATTATTTATTTAATAAAATTTTATTTAATATGTTAAATACTGTAAATGGTCCATTCCACAGGCTAGGAAAGGAGCATTGTTTTTTAATGGTACAAGTACTACTTTTTCTACTGGAAATTTTTAATTTAAGCAAATTATTGCCTAAATATTATTTGCTGTTCCTATACTGTGGAATAGGATCATTTTTTTATTTATTTGTATTTTTGTGTTACCAATTTTCCTATAAAATATGTATTTGTTTTAATTTTACAAACAATGTGATCTTTATGAGAAGCATAAGCCAAAAAAAGTCGATTTTTTTTAATGGGTAAGAAGAGGAGAGTGGGGCACATTGGCACATGGGGGGCGCATTGAGACAGTGACAATATCCCGCATTTATGATCACTATATCGCCATAAAATTACGCTGTTGCCATTACATCCATCTAGTGATCATAGAAGGCGAAATATTTGCACTGTCCCAATGTGACCCATGCCCCAATGTGTCCACTCTCCCTACAAAAAAAATGCAGTAAAATACAAAAAAAGAGTTAACAGAGAAAATATTATAGACAAAGACACACATGTATAGTTTTAAAAAAATAAGTTTTCAAGAGTAAGTTTTCAAACATAATTTTTCAAAAATAAGTTTTTAAAAATAACTATTTTTATCTTTTAGGCCAGCAAGAATATTCGCAGAGACAGGCGGGTATAGCTTTTGGTGCCGTTCTCGTAGCAATTATACCACTAGTGCTTCTTTTCGCCTACGTTGCATACAAATATTTGCAAAGAAGACAAAAAGAAAAGGAACAGGAAGAGCTAATGGATGAACAATATCAAGCTCAAAAAAAGTAAGAAAAAGAAACATACATGTACCGGTTGAGTTTTATTTATGTCCACCCCTAAAATCAAGATTAATTTTCATTTGATAAAAACGAAACTTTGGTGATTTATATAATTTTACATTGGCTATTAAATGGCGGATTTATTTTTTTTGTTTCACTTCCGGTTTCGCCGGAAATTACCTCTTTTGATTTTTAAATGGAGTATATTTGACAAAATCTTAAAACGTTTTCGCGTAAAAGTAAGAAGAAAGTTAATTTATTTAAATTATAATGAACTAGAAATAATTTAATTAATTAACTTAATAAACTGAATTATTTTTGCAGAAAAGCCAAACTAATGGCGACTAGTAAACTTCAGACCACAGCCGGCTCTGATGAATTTTCCGACGAAGATGATGACAATAGTAACGTCACTAGTAACGTTACTAGCACCGTTACACCCACCAAAGAAACTGCCGTGTATTAATTTTAAACTATTATTATTAATTAATTTAATTAGAATTTTTATTTGTAAGAGCCATAGTGAAAAATGCATGAAATCTCCTTCCCAGATAGCATGGTTTATAGAATGGATCCCCAGAATATTCGTTTTGAGATTCCCGACATCCCCAGGATATACCATTTTGTCTATAGATATTCCTTGGACATCCTCAGGATATACTTTTTTACTAAACGGGAAGCCGAGCGAGTTCCGAACCGTATATCCCAAGGATATCCCAAACGTCTGTCCTAAGAATAGCTACTAATTATGTACACCTGTCCCCGACAAAACTGGCTATCAAATAGTATTGCTTTTATTATTTTTTTTGTGAAATATTGCTATTATTGCTATAATAACTGTGAAAAAAACTTACACACATAAACAGACATCAAACACCAACAATTAAAGTCACGAAAAACGCGGTAAATTTAAAATAATGAAGGAAAAGCCATCGTAGGATATCCCAGGGACATCCGAAAGGACATCCACGAGACATCCCCTCGGGACGTCCCTGGGATGTACGTAGGACATACCGTATATCCTTGGGAAATACGGGCAGTATATTCTAAGGACATACCTTTCGGGATATCCTTAGTATATACGACTAATATCCCGGGACATGCGACATTGAAAGGACATTGAGAGGATATCCGGGGGATATTGTGCTATATGGGATGTAGTTTTTGGCACTGTTAGTACATTTCCTTTAAAAAAACGGTCAGCACAGAGCATATCATTTTAAGTGTGAGGCACTATTTAAAGGATTTTTTTTACACTATAGGCCCAAATTTACTTAATTATTTTCCTACATTTTTAAGTTTTACTGTTTTATAATTTTATATATACATTTTTTTTTATTCTAAATTTATTTTTAAAATAGGATAAGAATGCAATGGCGGATTCGGGGAGGCAGGGGTCCTGGACCCCTTTTAGCTTGAAATTTATTTATTAAAGGTGCAAGTGCATCTTTGTTTAGTATTTTAGTGTCTGTCACCCATCTCCCTTAAAAATATTTCTGGATTAATCCAGAAATTTCTGGATCCACCACTGTAAATATATGTTTTTTTTTTGTACCCAGGTAATTAAAAAAATTCCTTTATGTAATAAACATAGGAAACTTGGTGAATGCGCCATCGATAAATTGTGAAATATCTAATATTTCTAAAAAATGCAATATATACATTTCTAAAAAAATTAAAGTAAGTATTAGTATTATTACTAATAATTACTAATCAGTTATTAGTAAGTAATTATGTCAATAACTAGTAATGTAATAAATATATAAATATACCTAAATAAACATTTTGTAAATAATGGGTTTTTGCATTTTGAATTAGGCGAATGCGCCAATACAAGCATAGGCGCCGACTTTCCAAAATCTCAGGGTTGGTACATTTTTTGAAGTAAAAAAAAATTACAAAAGGTATAATTTTTTTTTAGCTAAATAAAAAAAAACTAAAAATTATTTAAAAAATGTGAAGCTTTTATAATTTTTAAAAGCATAGACAAATACATCAAGGGAGACCCCCCCTCGGTTTAAAGTACAGGGGAGACATGGCCCCCCGGAGTCGGCGCCTATGAATACAACATGTCTACCCAGACAGCACATAATAACTATTAGATATCCATGGGATATACTTTCTGGATATAGAGTATATCCAGTGGATAACCTGACCCCCATGACCTCCCCTAAATCCGCCCTTGTCCCCTAGATATATAAGTTATTATGTGCTGTCTGGGTAGTAAAGACAGAAAGTACCAACATGGGCTTGACTTGCATATAATATTATGAAAATTTGCATTTAGGGTTAACCCTAAATCCAATGTTAAACAGAAAAATGAACTTTTTGTTCAAACTGACCCAAAGTTTGGGTCCCAAACATAACCTTTAAAAAAAACTTAAAAACGCAAAATGTACCCTAAAAAAAAGCCGTTACTAACTAAAACTTACCCTTACAGGAGACAAACCACCCTTTTTAAATGGATCACATACAAGTTACTGAAAACACACACTTTTTATCACAAAAACACAATAAACCAAAAAGCACAGAACACGCACCAAAAAATATATAAAAAATTATGAGTAAACGCTTACTGTGGTTCCACCTAGCGGGACACAGTGAAAATACGAGTTCGTAATTAACAGATTTCTAGTTTTATTCGAAATGAAAATGTATAGCCAGTCGATCTTTTCGGGTGTCATATTTGCACCACCTTACCTTGTGCAGATTACCAACAAGTTAAACAGAAAAATTAAATTTTTGTTCAAACTGACCCAAAGTTTGGGTCCCAAACATAACCTTTAAAAAAAAACTTAAAAACGCAAAATTTACCCTAAAAATAAAGCCGTTACTAACTAAAACTTACCCTTACAGGAGACAAACCCCCCTTTTTAAATGGATCACATACAAGTTACTGAAAACACACACTTTTTATCACAAAAACACAATAAACCAAAAAACACAGAACACCCGCCAAAAAATATGTAAAAATTTTTATGAGAAAACGCTTACTGTGGCTCCACCTAGCGGGACACAGTGACAATACCAATTCGTAATTAACAGATTTCTAGTTTTATTCGAAATAAAAATGTATAGCGAGTCGATCTTCCGGGTGTCATATTTGCACCACCTTACCTTATGCAGATTATCAACAAAAAATATATTATTATTATTAAATATTTAAATATTATAAATAAAAGACAAATATTTTTAAATTATTTTTATCAAGGTATTTCCTAGAATATACATATACAATAAAGTAATAAATTTAAAAAAAAATAAAAAACAATGAAAAATATAACAATAAAGTTTAAACAAACAATTTTATCAGTTTATAGAGTTTTAAATAAACCATTTTATATTCCTTCATTTTTTAAATCTCCCGCCAAAATACCGGAAACGCTAACCTAGTGATTTTTATTTTATTTTGTTGGCATTACCACAATTAATGTCAAGAGAGACACCTTTGTCGTTGTCATCTCTGTCATTAACTTGTGTTTTAATCAAAATTTAACATTAAACAAATATTTTATTAATTTTAAGTTAATCCTAAAAGTATACTGTGCATATTTTTCCAAGAATTCAACACTTTTTTGATCTTTATCGTCCCGCGAAGCTAGCCGAGTGCCTACGAAGGGGGATTTGCAAAGACCGTCTGTCAGTTCACCTCACAAAACAACAAGCTTAGGCCAGTAAGTGCAATTTTCCAATTTTATACTGTATTAAAGCCATCCAAACTCAGTGCTTTCTTTGTTAGTTAAATTTTCTTCAGTTCAAAATATCAGGTGAGTAAAAATTACTTCGATGACGCCTCGTTTTTCTTAAAAATAGTATCTTACATTTCTCAGAAAACGTTTTTTGTCTGCCCATTTTAATATGCGTCATATCTATAAATCCGTAGAATAAAACGTCCTTGTCTATATCAAACAATGAAATATTCTTATTTTACACCTTCGTTCCAATTCTAACCGAAAATATTGCATTTATTAATTTTTTGAAGGTGAAACAAAAAGATTTTTTTTTAGTTTGCTGTTCTCAAAATGTCCTTGTTTAAAGAATAATTAAATTTTAATATTTGTATGAATTGTTCAATATAAAATGCGAAAATATTTATTTTAAGATGCCAAAATGCGCATTTTTTGAGAGTTTATTGTTTTAAATCATGTATGCAATAAATGCTTTTTTATGGTTAATATATTGATATTTAACCATTGTGGTGGTATGTAATTAATAAAATATGTGTGGTATGTAGGTATATTTAAATTATAACATTACAAAATTTCTATATATAAAAATAAATACTGTATACATGTACATAAGAAAGAAAGGAAGGTTTATACCTCTTCGAGTTCCTTCGGACGGACTTATTTTAACATAATTAGTAAAATATGTGCATAAAATAACAAAAAATATATTAGTTCTGCCGAATTTATACCTAAATTTGACCCCAAATGTGTAAATTTTTGGTACAATTTTTTTGTGTGATCCTTAGCCATCAAAATATATCAATAGCTATCAAAAATTTTATAATTAAGAAACACACTTGGGGGTTGTCCATAAAATATGTCACACAAATTGCACACCAAGCACACCGTTGTATTGCTTTACACAAGCCACATGTGCCTACTTAAAAGAAATGTCCTATCTAAAAGCCAAATCCTGAAAATTAGCCTAAGATGTTTGCCCTATGTGAAAAATTTTCAATGTTTTCTAAATAAAATGGTCCTAACTAGTCTTTACTAGCCAAATAAGCCAGGACTAGGACTAACTTTTACAGATCTTAGTAATTTGATTGGACTTTTTAGATCATTTTGTCCTAACTTTCTCAGAACAAATGCATTTAGTATGACAATTTATTTTTCTGAAAAGATATATATTTTTTTTCAAAGGATATCACGTATTTTTGATTTAAAATAAATCAGAACCCAACGCCATATAAATTTAAACATGTTTTCAAAAAGTCCAAACAAAAACAATAAAACTGGCCGTATCTCAAAACATCTAATTTGCAGATAGGACAACTTGTCTTAGCATGGCAGCATAGGTCCTAAAACTTTTCCCTGGAGAGCTGTGTTAAGGGCTGTAGATATAGAATATAGATTTTTGTAATATATATATATATATATATATATATATATATATAGAAACATTCTGATAGCTTTTGGTTTTATATCACTAGTATTATTAATAATTTCACAGCATTTTTTCTTGCATTTTTTATTACCTGTTTTAAACATAAGGGTTAAAACTACCTCTTTAAACTAATTTTTCTCGGAAACGGCCCTTCCTAGGTGGTAACAACATTGTTATGTATCAATAACTAATAAAATAAATTGCAAAATTTGTAAAAGGTATTTAATACCTTTTTAATGTATTTTTAAAATATTATTTTAAAATATAAAAATTGTAATTTTAAGTCGTAATTAAAAAAAAAAATAGGAAATGCACTTAAATACAAATCATAATAAAATAATGTATAATTGTTTATTGTTATTACAGCTGTTGTTGTTTTTCTGTTTTTTTTTTTTTGTGCCAAGTACTTGCTACAATGCTAAATAATTTACACTAATTTAGAAAAAAAACGTAAACATAGTCAAGATAAAAAAAGGCTTTCCCATAATAACTACTTAGCGGGGAAAAAGTTTTAAGCAAATGTCGGCAAATGTGTGAACTAAGCCTTGAAGATTTTAGCAGTGGGTACCTACCATTGAATTTAACCACAAATTTTATTACTTCCTTGGTTTAACAATTAAATTTTACCACCCAGAAGGTCAGATTTACGTTGTAAGAACTAGTGGTTTAGAAAACCGAAGAACCTGTTGTCTAACGCCTTTTTTACTGCATATTTTTTTTTGTAAATTAAAAAACAAATAATTTTGTATAGGTAAAGTCGTATTAATTGTGCAGGTCGGTTGCAAAATAACTTTATACTAGACATAGAGGCTTGAAATTTGGAATATTTTTTTCTACTACTTAAAAAATCTTTGTTCCAAGTTTCATGTTAGAAAAAAATATAAAAAATATATTTCAGAAAGTTATAAAAAAATACTATTAAGGGGGGAAGTATTAAAATTCTGTCTGATATAAGGCCTTTTTAAACTTAGCCATCGATACACAAAGTAAATTAGCCTGAAAAGCATTGACCGACATTTGTGCAATGCTTGAAATTTTCACAGGGCCCGGGGTTAACCTACTTCCCGAATGCACCCTCTCGTCCGGAATGTGCAGGTGGATCATCGCAGGGAATTTGCATTTATTAGTCCGGAAAAACGCGATTTAAATTTTCGGGGGATAAGAATTAGGGGTTATATACCTACTGGCTTGTGAAAATTAAGAGTTTTCATTGATTTTTTTTCTGGTATGTAATCACGACTTGTTTCGAACGACCTACCAAATATCAAATAGTATACTGCCGCTCTATGAAAGACCCCCGTATCTCCATTTGTAGCATAGCAGCGTTTTCAAAATATTACTCCTCAAATGGAGATACGGGGGTCTTTCATAAGATCGGCAGTACACGGAAAAAAAAAATTATAGCTAGGAGCGCAATAACACACATACCAAGCAAATTATAATCGCTTATTATATAAATACAAGGCTTTCTCTTACAATTATGGCAGTCATTGTAAAAATTTATATGAAATACTTTAATTGTTTAGTGAATAATAAAATATAACAAATAGTATGGCATTTATATCTTAAATAGATTTAATTATTGTCCGTGCTAATAATTTTTATAATATAATAAAATTTCTGTAAATTTATAATAGTGCCTGTAATAAATATAATCGTGTCTGTAATATATATAATCGTTTCCAATTTATTTTTAACATTATTAGTTATTGTGTCCCTTATAATCTATAGCTTAAATCACTATAATTTGCCACTGTTACCAAATATCTTATAATGTATAGCGCAGAGCCCACTAATTTCTTTCCGTGTATACAGGGTTATTCTTTTAAATGGTACACTCACTGTAACTTTTGAACGGGATATAAACTTTTTATTTGAAATATGTATGCATATCACACAACAAAAACTATCATATTTTTCAATTTTTTATTCGGTAAGGCGGCGCCAGGGGGGCAGTACACTATGGTCCAGAAGGCTTTTGGCTGTAATATTGTAAAAATTAGTAACAAGGGGTTTTCAAGGATGCTGAAACTGAATTTGTTTATAAAAATACAAAATTCAAAATGACGGATCCAATATGGCGGCCAAATCTGTTAGATTTTATTGGTTTCTAATGAAAATTGGTATTCAGGAGTTTTCGAGGATTCTGAAACCGAATATGCTTTTAAAAATTAAAAAATTCAATATGCCGGATCCAATATGGCGGCAAAATCTGTAAAATTTTATTGGTTTCTAATGAAAATTGGTATTCAGGGGTTTTCGAGGATTCTGAAACCGAATATGCTTTTAAAAATTAAAAAATTCAAAATGACGGATCCAATATGGCGGCCAAATCTGTTAGATTTTATTGGTTTCTAATGAAAATTGGTATTCAGGGGTTTTCGAGGATTCTGAAACCGAATATGCTTTTAAAAATTAAAAAATTCAATATGCCGGATCCAATATGGCGGCAAAATCTGTAAAATTTAATTGCTCCAAAAACGCCTTTTTTTGCGGTGACTACGATATCTCGAAAACCAATTTACCAATCAATCTGAAATTTTTAGGTGTTGTTCCTAATAACAATAGCTAGTTCGTGCTCGAAGCGTTTTGTAAAAAAAAAAACAAAAATGGCGATGATTTTCCCAAAAAAATCGATTTTCGATATTCCGAAAATTGAGTTATACGACCGCAAAAAGTAGAAACTTTCGTTCAAATAAAAATTTTAAGTTTTTTGTCGGCTGTTCAAACCTAAATTATATGTAACCACGATAACTCGAGAACGCTTTGAGCTAAAGACTAAATTTGCTGGATTTGCTTTTGGCAAAATACAAAAACGTGTCTTGTCGTCAAAAAAGTGGTAAAAATTGTAAATTTGTGACATCTTGCTTAATTTTAGTAGTATTTCAAAAACGTTTTTTTTTTTTTTAAATTTTAAAGTAAAAATGTTTCCCCTTCCTTTTGTTGTGTAAAAACTTAAAAAAGTCTTATTTTAATTTATTCTCCTTCGGTCGGAACATCCGAAACATAAATTTTTGATTTGCTTGAATCGGTCCGGGTGAAATATCGGCGACGTGGGGGACCTTGAACAGTCCGGCCGACTCCTCCTCGCAACCTTCCGGTCGTCGACCCATCTTTGTTAGAAGTCCAGGTGATTACTCCGAATCCGCTGGACAAATTATGCTCTCGAAGATTATGTGCACCAGGTGAATTCTACCTGCAGATAGACATTCCAGGGAGACACGTAGGTTATTAGAAACAAAAATAAGTTTAAAAGAAGTTATCATTTTTAAGGGTGTTATGTTAGTTATATTTCACCTTTGCTGACAAGATTTGAGCCGGAAATTCTCAGTAATAATTAAAGATATTTAGATGGGGTGTTTTTTTTGTACAGTTAACCCTTTTCGCTCCAGGCGGTTTTTCGAGGTTTTTTATTTTATTTTTTCTTTAAGGATTTTTTTATGATTGAAATTACGTAAAATTTCCTAATTTTCAAAGACAAATATATTATATTAAAAACAAAAAAAAATCGAAAAAGGGCGATGTTAGACACTGAAGAAAATCTTTAACTAAACAATGGTAAAAACGCCATATCGATATCTGTATTATTAACCGAGAATTTTCGTCTCAAAAAAAGCCTTACAAAAGCCAAAATTTGTATTTTAATACATCGGAACCGGGTCTAACTCACTCACAAATACATATTTTATTTTTTGTTCCGTCATGGAAAAAAATAAAACAGTAGAGATTTTTAAAGTCGAAATGACTTAATTTCTAATACAAATTTAAAAAAATTGTACTACAACTGTACTTGAATGTTTAGATACCGAAAAAAATATGTTGATTACATGTACTATATCTAGGTATGTATTTTTAAAACAAGTCTTAATCATTATTATTTGGGAGTTCAATACACTCTTTATATAAATAAATTAACAATTACATCGTTAGACTAATGGACTAAGAAAGAAAAAAGGGATCATATTTTAAATATGTAACGCAAAATTGCAAATGTTGACTCCCTCCTCCCCCAATGTAACGCTTTGTAACGCTGAAACGTGCCCCTCTAATAAATACGTAACGCTACACTAAAAAAAAGGATTCCTTGAATCAAGGACACGTGTCTTTCGATATATTCAAAGCCATATTCTTCTGTTTTAAGGCTGGCATTTTCTTGAACCAAAGCTAATGTCCTTGAATGAAGAGCGCGGATCTTTATTCAAAAACCAGTGCTCTTTATTAAAGGACATTGACTTTTGTTCAAAGAAATGCTGGCCGGTAAACAAGAGTATATGGCTTTGGACATATCGAAAGAAACATGTTCTTGGTTTAAGGAATCCTTTTTTTCTATGTATATAGTATTTAAAGTACGGCCCCAAAATAAACATTCGGTATAAGCATTTTAAGTTTTGAAATGGTATGATGATATATCGCTATATACTCCGCGCATTATCTATCTGAGTAACAAATTGGATCAAGGAAGCTATGATTAGTGGTTTAAAAATGACTTTTAGTAATATTTTTGTAGCCCATTGTGCTTTTGATAATTTTTAACATTTAGGTTAAATTCACTGTCATTTTACGTCTTACAAATAATAACAAAATCTGTTTAAAAAGTAAAACTTTGTTCAAAATTATAATAAAAGTAAGTTTTTATTCATAAAGTGCTATTATAAACTTAAATTTAACATTACCTGAATAAAATTACGGACCAGTATTATTTTAACCAAAAAATTCTATGTTATAGTGTTTACTTCAAAAATTTATAGAGCACTGCATTATATTACTTCATTTAAACAAAATGTTTATAGATTGATGCTTTAGTTTTCTTTTTATGCACTTTTCTTGTTATTTCTTCTTGCTAAAGCAAATTATTTGGATTTTTTTATAAATGTCAAAATAATGTCTTGATTGACAATAAATTTTAAACAAGATGAAAACCTTACATAAGGAACTAAATATATTCTGCCAACCAAATAACAAGAAACAAATGACCAACAACTCAGATAGATAATGCGCGGAGTTTATGTACAGTTTTAAATAAATAATTGTCTAATTATATAATTTATTTTTTTTCTGTGTAAATATTATTATTTGTTTTTTTTTTTTAATGATAGAGAATTTTATTTATTTTTTTAACGGTATATTTGATATGCATTTAGGTTAAGTAAACAGTTGTAAAGTAGCAAATTTCTTTTTCTCGATTTTTAAAATCTTTTATTTATTCTTATTATCCAAAATTAAACAATTTAGTTATAAAACACAAGAGGTTTTGGTAAATTATTAAGGTCGGATTCGTAAGTGCCTATTCACAAGCTCGCATAAGAACATAAAACATAAAAATGCGATGCCGTGATTGGCTTGATAGGCTGCCATGTATCTTGTAAGCCAATCACGGCATCGTTTTTTTATGTTTTATGTTCTTATGCAAGCTTCTGGATAAGCCTTAAACCGTTATAATGAAATTAATTCTAAACCAAGTACTGACACCGACAAATAAAATCGTTTCATTTAAAAAACAAGGCGTTTCGATGCGATTTTTGTTAAAATGTTGATATTAAATGGCGCTTAGACCCCATACTCGTTGCGTAGATTATCGTAATATTTTAAAATAACTAAAATAGGTTTATGTAGAAAAATGTGACATAAAAACTTTTTTATTTAATATTTATAATTCGTCAGTAGCACAAATTAATAGAAAATGCACTTTTTCGGAATTTAGGCGCAATTTCGGGTCCTTTTGGCACTGGTTAGAAACTTTTTATCAGGCTAAGATTTTGCAGGCCTATTTTGGTAAAAAGAAAAAAAAAATTATATCAAGGTTTTATAAAATTACAAACACTAGGGCTGGTTTTATACGAATTTTAACGATATTTGCGAAATTTTAGAGTTTTTAGAGGCCTAAAAGTATCTCTTAGGGTTCTCTAAAAATGTTTTTCTATTTTGCGACTCTTATAAGAGGTCTGTACTTTTTGTTCTTTTGGGTTGGCAACGGACCTGGCCTATCGCTTGACGTTTTCCGTGCAAATGTCAATGTCGCTTTAAAGTTGAATTTTCTACAAAATTTTGTATTTAGGTTATTTTTACCATGTTAAAATTGTGGCTTGGTTAATTGCAGTAAAAAAGAGAAGACTATCAAATATATCAAAATATCATTTGCTCTTAGAATTTTAAACATGGTGTAAACTATAATCCAATCCAAAACAAAAATCCCTAAATCTGTCATCAATTTAAATGTAAGTTTTTTTATATTTAAGAGCAAAATAGAAAAAATTGTATAAAGCACTCGTTTCATAACACGTTTTTAGCGCACTAGTACTTTAGAAAATTTGCCGCAAGCGGCTTTTTACTATGTTATGAAACTAATACTTTAATTTACTATTACTCTAAGGGTGTTCTAACATTAGTTGGTTATAACCACGACACATAGAAAAGATTAAGTAGATTTTTTTTTGACCACCCTAGTGTATAATACACAGTGTATTGGCTTTTTAAAAATAGACATGTATACAGAATAAAATATGAATTTTAATTTCAATCAATTAATCGATGTTTAATGTACCAGTTCCAGAAAATAACCTAATTTTAGATTTTTCAGTTAAATAATACTAAAATAATTTATTTTAAAATGAATCAAATAAAATCAAACTGGATAAAATCCAATAATATTATTTTGATTAAACAATATTAATTGAAAAATTAATATGATCATTAATGATAATTAATTTTATTATTAATTAATAATTAAAAGCCATAAATGGCGCTAGTCTAGCGTCACTAGCGGTAAACAAATATTACGTTAACATTATATTATACAAAAAAAAAGCATCTTTAACCAAATTATTAAAAGAACAAGATTTTTTCGTTTTTTCCTGATATTTTTACTATAATTATGAACGCCTGTTAAAAGATACAGGCAAACGGGACAACAAGCTGCACCAAATCCGACATTCTATGCGTATCAAACGCTTAATTTATATCCATGAAAGTACCAATATTTGACAATAAAATTTAAATTTTTCCAGAGTAAGGCCTTGAGGTAGACTTTTGTCAAGCGGTGAGGGGCAAGAATTAGGAACAAGCGCAAGTTTCACCAGCACGACGGAGAGCCCCAGGCAAACGGGGCCACAAGCTCGTAATTCGGGGAAGGACCAAGTCCAACCCGCCAAACGACGCTGGGTCCCGCCATCATCACTGCGACAACATCAAGATGCTAGCAACGCCGAGTCCCGGAACGACTTGGTGTTCCGTAAAGTCCGCGGAATTCTCAACAAACTCACTCCAGAGAAGTTCAAGAAACTGAGCGATGATCTGCTGCGCACTGAACTCGAATCTAGTGTCATCCTAAGAGGTTCGTGTTGCGCCAAGTAGCACACAATATTTTTATTACTTACTTTATTATTGGTATAAAAATATTTAAACAATAAGAATAAATGTGCTAGTAGTGAGAAAAATAATATATAAGCCACGGTAGAGAATACTATTATAGCCTCGCACTCTTAAATACTTCGATGCTACGCGTCTCGGGATTTAATATGCTTGGCTATAAAAAATTTCTTCTCTGCCTTGGTATACAGGGTGATCAGTAACTGGAATGCCACAACTAAAGAGGTGATTTTACATCCAAAGATATAAAAAAAAGTTTCTATAAAGGTTGGTCAGGAAATGAGCCCTAAGGGAGGCCCGTCGAAGATGGACATATTAAATGGGGAGCAAAAAAAGCACCAATGAAATTTTAATGCTATACGTGCAAAAGCTCGTCGCTCTAGCTTATAGGGTACCAGAGTTATTAATTAAAAACCTTATTTTTTTACAATTTTAAAGAGCCGTAGTTCCCTTAGGGCTCATTTCCGGACCAACCTTTTTTAGGAAGTTTTTTTAATATTTTTGGATATAGAGTCACCTCTTAAATTTTGGCATGCCAGTTACTGATCACCCTGTACAATTAATATTTTACAACTATGTATTTTTTGTTTGTTATAGGTGTAATTATTTTGATATTCGAGAAAGCTCTCGATGAACCAAAGTACTCGTCTATGTACGCGCAGCTGTGTAAGCGGCTGTCCGAAGAAGCGCCCAATTTCGAGCCTCCCGACAAAGCTTGCACGTTCCGAATTTTGTTGTTGCACAAGTGCAAGGTCGAATTCGAGAATCGGGCCGCGGCCCTGGACCAAGATGGCCCGCCGGGCGAGCTTTCAGAGGAGGAGGATGAGCGCAGGTACATCGCGAAAAGGAAGATGCTCGGCAACATCAAGTTTATCGGGGAGCTGGGGAAGTTGGAGATCCTCTCGGAAAGTAAGTAGGGAGAAATACCCATGAATGGGACATATTATTGAATGAGACAGTGCCTTATTGTTATTAGTAATAGTGATAAAAACAGTTATTTTCATAATTTGTTATCTTTAATAGCAACTTTGCTTTCCCATTTTAAAAATTTTCAAAATTTCGGAAAGTCTTCTATTCGTGCAAAAATTTTCAATTTTTTTTTGTATTTTTGCGTTTTATGACGTTTTATGTCAATATAAATCAATTTAGAGCAAAAAAAAAATTATCGGTCGGTCGATCGGTCTGTCCGTAGCTCCCTTGGGGCTCATTTCCGGACCAACCTTTATAGAAACTTTTTTTCATATTTTTAGATGTAGAATTAATTTTGGCATGGCAGTTACTGCTAATCACTTTCAATTTTTTTAAATTTATCTTCAGGTATTTTACACCGTTGTATCAAAGAACTCCTTGTGCGCCGCGGCGACGATCCGTCCGAGGATCTCGAATGCCTATGCCAAATTATGCGGACCTGCGGCCGCATCCTGGACTCCGACAAGGGTAAAAACCTCATGAACCAGTACTTTGAGCGGATGCGCATGCTATCCAAGAACATGGAATTACAACCCAGAATACGGTAAGATTTAAGAAAAATATATATAAAATTTTCGGAAAATGTTGGTTTTAAAATTAGTGGCACACATTTTAAAATTAGTGGCACTCATTTTAAAATTAGTGGCACTCATTTTTAAATTAGTGGCACTCATTTTAAAATTAGTGTCCCTCATTTTTAAATTAGTGGCACTCATTTTAAAATTAGTGTCCCTCATTTTGAAATTAGTGGCACTTATTTTAAAATTAGTGCCAAATTTTTTAATTGTTTGGCGCAAGTTGTAAAAATATCGAAATTGGTGTTTTTTGCAGGTTTATGTTAAAAGATGTGATTGATTTGAGAAACGAAGGCTGGGTGCCGAGAAAAGCCACCGTTGTCGAGGGCCCCATGCCGATGAGCCTGATCAAACCTGCAGAGGATAACAGACCAGGTTACAGGAGAGATCGCAACCAGGAAAGGTAAGGATTAAAATTAAATAAATAAAATAAACAAATATTGTTCTTACGGGTGGAAACACCCGTTATTAAAATGGACCGAAAAATCACATTTAAAAAAATGTGTCTGTCTGTATGTAAACCTTATACCTTTTTAACGGATTTACATCGGCACTTAATGCTACTAAGAGTGCCGATGTATTGAAATCGCCGAAAACTCAAAATCTTTGACCACGTTTTTTTCACATTTCTCGACGTTTTAGACCTGCTCAAGTCAGTAAAAAAAAATTTGCGTCCGTCTGTCTGTCTGTCTGGGTGTAAACTCTCTAACTCCATTTCTACATGAGATATCGACTTGCGGTTTTTTGCATATTGTTTCTTATCGTATTCCGAAGAGCTAATTAGATTTTGGGGGTAAACGATTGGGGGTAAGGGGTTAAAAATAGGGTAAAACTCATATTTTTAGCGTTTTTTGTTTATAACTAAGGCAATTATTATTGTATTTGGTTAATTTAGCACTTATATAAAAGATAATTTTAAATTGGTCAAAAAATGTTATAAACAACGTTTTCCTAAAACGCATTGTTTTCTAGGTATTGGCGTTTAAAGCAGTAAAAGATTTTTTTAGCATATCTCACATATTTATAACCCGATTTCAAAAAATTATATTTTAAATAAAAGCTCTTTTTAAGCCCTATAAAAAATGTTATATACAGTTTTTTGCTAGAATATAAAGTTTTGAAGATACAGACTTTTAAACATTAATAAATTATGCAACACGCAGGTGTATTAATGGTTGCCTATTCACACAACTTCCTATTTCACAACGTTTAACCTTAGTGCCTAGTGCCGATGTTTTGATAAGGTGCTTGCAACGTTTCATCTAGTTTTTTTATTCTTCCACGCAGGGAACCCGACAGAAACAACATCTCCGAACTGTTCCGACATCCGATGAAGCTGCGCAGCAGCGGCATCGACAACATGCTGATGGGTATCAATCTTTCCTCCAGCACTCAGAATCTGATCCCCACCGGCGCCCCCTCGTACCCCTCGAACGGTTATGGAGGGGGAGGCGGGACGGGGCGAGAAGGCAGCTACAGGGGTCACAACAATCAGAGGAGTGGGGGCTACAATAACTACAATAACCAGCGGGGGCAATACAAGCATAACCAGAACAACCAGCAGTTCAACAATCGTAAGTAATTAACAAGCATGGAAAGTGGGGTCGTGTGATACATTATTTTTTTTTTCACTACTAGCTTTAGAACATACCATTATTTATCATGTTTTCAGACTGTGAAATCAATTTTCTTCACCTATAGCAATAATAATTTTTTCTCTCCTAGTAGGAGTAAATTTTATAAACAATTGATTTCTGTCACTTCAGATGTTTCAGTTCTTTTTTGCAATTTTTACTAATTAAACCCAAGAAATAGCTTTAAATAACTTTTTATTTATTAAATATAATTAATTATAATTATAACCAATTAATAGAATCAATAATTAGATAAATCTTATGAAAAAATAAAAAAAAAACTATATTTTTAAGCGTCAGTTCAAAGTATTTATTTGAGCCTAATGCCATTGATCAAGGTTACTTGATTTTTATGAAAACTTCAAGAAATATAATAATTAATAATTTATTTTATCCAATACATAAAGATAATGAGACAATTATCAACTTTATTTTAAATAGATAAACTCAATAATAACCCCCGCGTGGCTTTTACTTTATTGAGTGGATAATTATTTATTTAACCCACTCAACTGTCACTTGTCAAATTATTTTCTTGTAAATGTCATTAAAATTTTTAATAAAAATATGAATTTCTAGGCTATTTATTGGATAAAACCTTGTATGGCACTCATGGGTAAACCGATATTTCCCTCTCGAAAATTAATCTGCGAGGCGTCAGCCAAGCTGCATCAAAAGTTCTAACTTGTAATTTTTTTTTCTTATATCGAATTGGATCTAAAGTCATTTGGCTATTTTAGATTTTAAGCTTTCACGGCCATTAAGATATAAAGAACTTTCACTTTCGGGTTTAGACCGTGTTAATGGATTTTCACTTTCCGACGTTTCGTCTCTTACTACTAGAGACATCTTCAGGGATTAATCTGAAACTAAGTTTCGAATCAACTTGTGTCACTATTTATGACGAGTTGTGGTTATTCACCCGTGACGAGGTTTTTCCTATCAAAGACTTCCATATTGCAGGTAAGTGGTAACCAGTGTCCCGATTGATATTGTTAGGATGCTTGATGATTTCTATCGATTCCCGTATCTTCCTTGGCATTTTTCTGTTTTCTGTTAATATTTGTTTTGTTTCAGACAAATTGATTTTATGACCTGTTTCATGTACATGTTCGGCTACTGCCGATAAGGAAATTTGTTTCTTTCTTATATTGCGCTCATGCTCTTGAAAATTGAGAATTCCCTAGACACAGAACTCCTT
Source organism: Brachypterus glaber (assembly GCA_958510825.1). Lineage (NCBI taxonomy): Eukaryota > Metazoa > Arthropoda > Insecta > Coleoptera > Kateretidae > Brachypterus > Brachypterus glaber. Next base: position 370,837 of record OY294050.1, on the reverse strand, counting down.
AAACTAACCAAAGCCTTGACCATGAACGGTTATACCAAAAAAGACATTAATAAGACCATATACAAATACAGAAATCCCAGACCCAAACAACAGGACAATAGTGACAATGACAGACAGACACAAGTTATACTTCCCTATGTAAGCGGTATCACGGATAAAATAGGTAAACTTTTGAAGAAGTCAAATATTAAGCCTATATTTCGGTCCAACCAAAAATTAGGTCAATGTTTGACTTCAACAAAAGACAAAATACCCCTGAGTTCAGAAGGCGTATATAAAATACCCTGCTCCTGTGGTACGGTTTACATAGGTGAAACTAAGAGAAAAATTTCTACAAGACTTCAAGAGCATGAGCGCAATATAAGAAAGAAACAAATTTCCTTATCGGCAGTAGCCGAACATGTACATGAAACAGGTCATAAAATCAATTTGTCTGAAACAAAACAAATATTAACAGAAAACAGAAAAATGCCAAGGAAGATACGGGAATCGATAGAAATCATCAAGCATCCTAACAATATCAATCGGGACACTGGTTACCACTTACCTGCAATATGGAAGTCTTTGATAGGAAAAACCTCGTCACGGGTGAATAACCACAACTCGTCATAAATAGTGACACAAGTTGATTCGAAACTTAGTTTCAGATTAATCCCTGAAGATGTCTCTAGTAGTAAGAGACGAAACGTCGGAAAGTGAAAATCCATTAACACGGTCTAAACCCGAAAGTGAAAGTTCTTTATATCATTCGGCTATTTTTGAAAAAGTGCCTCTTTCGACAGCCCTGATTGCAGTCCTTACATTAATATGTTTTTCAGAATCAAACAACAAAGATTTGGCGCCCCGCTTCAAAAAGGGGCTGATCGTGAGCAAAGAAGAGATGAGCGAGGTCGAGTTGCGCCCCAACTCGATGTTGTTCCAAAAGGCGGCGATCAAAAGCAACAACATTTTGAACAACAGGACGGTGGAACCGTCCTCTTTCCCCTCGAACAACATGAAGCAGTCGCCCACGCTCAACGAGCCGCTGCCCATTAAGCCGCAGGCGGACAAAAATAAACAGCACAAAAAAGACAAGGTAATTTTTTTTAGTTACATCGGCACTTAGTGCTACTAAGAGTGCCGATGTATTGAAATCTTCGCCGAAAAGTCAAAATCGTTGACCACGTTTTTTTCACATTTCCCGACGTTTTAGACCATTCTGAGTCGAAATCAGTAAAAAAAAATTTTGCGTCCGTCTGTCTGTCTGTCTGGGTGTAAACTCTCTAACTCCATTTCTAAATGAGATATCGACTTGCGGTTTTTTGCATATTGCTTCTTACCGTATTCCGAAGAGCTGATTAGATTTTGGGGGTAAGCGGGTAAAAATAGGGTAAAACTCCTATTTTTACCTTTTTTTGTTTATAATTAAAGCAGTTAATATTGTATTTGTTTAATTTAGCACTTATATAAAAGATAATTTTAAATTGGTCAAAAAATGTTATAAACAACGTTTTCCTAAAACGCATTGTTTTCCAGATATTGGCGTTTAAAGCAGTAAAAGGTTTTTTTTAGCATATCTCGCATATTTATAACCCGATTTCAAAAAATTATATTTTAAATAAAAGCTCTTTTTAAGCCCTATAAAAAATGTTATATACATTTTTTTGCTAGAATATAACCTTTTGGAGATAAAGACTTTCAAACTTTAATAAATTATACAGGTGTATTACTGGTTGCCTATTCACGTGATCACACAACTTTCCTTTTCATAACGTTTAAAATTATTGCCTAGTGCCGGTGTTTTGACTAGGTGCTAGCAACTTTTCAGTTGTTTTTTTTTAATTTATAAAAGATGTCCAGTAAATGTCATTAATTTTAAGGGAGGAATATATGAAAAAAAGTTCTTATAAACATATGTCTAAAAATGTGTCGTAAAGCCCCTTTAAAACTGTCTAAAAAAATTGTTTTTTATTTAATAACTCAGAAACGCTTTGAGGTATAGCAACGAGGTTTTGAATGTAAACTAACCTTAATAAGGCCCATCTTCGTATGTTATTTTCATGAACTTATTTTAACCAGGGGTGTGCGAAACTTGGGGGCCTTATTAAAAACACAAAATTTCAATTGTAAAATCAATTTCAATATTTATAATATTCATAGAACGGTTCAGAAGTATTACTATTTTCATAACAGACACATTTTAAAAGAAAATTTCTTAATTAATTAATTAATCACCAAGCTAAGGCTTTTTTAATTCGAAAATGAAACCGCACATTGGCTTGTTTCTCTGTTTTTGCTTAGAGTTATTTATTTTTCCAGGGTCCTACCAAGGAGGACATTTTGAAAAAGTTCAGCTCAGTAATCGAGGAATATTGGAAAGGAGATATCGATCTCAAGCAAGCCCTGAATTCTTACAAGGAACAAAAAGTTCCCGAAAAGTTTGCGAAAGATGTCATTTTAAATAGTCTAACCATTGCTTTGGAGAAATCAGGTAAGAAAAAAAATAGTAATACGTTAAAATCATATCAGTAAAAAAAAACAATTTTAAAGCAAGATAAGTTATAGGTTTTAAAATAAACAAATAACAGCAAATAATTACATAATCCTCTCAATTTTTTAGGGAAAAAATGCATTTTTACACGGTCGTAGTCCGTATATTCAGTGTTTTTTTTAAGAAGCCAATGTCATGCGCATGTACCGAAACTAAAACAAGATACTTCTCTGTACAATACACATTTTCAGTAATATCAATATTTTTTTTGTAATAAATTAATAACATAAAATAGTCAAAAGCAATTGGAAGTAATTTTTATTCTTAATTTTACCGCATATTTTTATCACCCTCTTTTTGCGAGGCTCATACCTCGTCTCGTTCAACAAAGTATTCTTTTTGACCTTGGCACACAAATAACTTTTCTTTGGGGAAGTCAACATTTTTATGTCATTTACATTTTCGTCTTTTGCCTGCGGCGCAAAATTGAATCAAGTAAGACACTTTCAGGTGTTTCATCTGTCCCAAAATCCTAAAAAATACCAAAGTTTTTTCACAGTTTTGAAATTTTGTCAAGAAATGCCCTAAAATTTTTAACAAATTATCGTTTTTTCCTACTTTTTTTGAATCTTCTATTTTTTTTGGGACCTTTAACAAAAAAAACTGCTTTTGCTATCTTCTATCATTTTGACAAAATCGTTTAAGCATGTACGTGCGTTTGTCGTGTTTTAATCCGCGAAAATTTGTGACCACGATAACTTGCTGACGATTTGAGCTAAAAACTTCTTTAAATCAAGAAATTAAATCTCTGGGCCACCAAAGGTTGCTTATAGAAAGTTCTCAGATGGGATTTTACTACTGTCAAAATTTGACGTCTAATTAAAAAAATAAAAATATATCAAAATTTATTAAAATGCCTATATCTCGGAAACTAATAGTCCTACGATAAAAATGATCACATATGTTTTTGTAGGGAATTAAACATTATTTTCATTTATGCAAAACATTTTGACCTACAATAAATAATAAGTGAGATATCGGTAAAAATTTTAGTTTTTGTCCATTTTGCCCCCCTTGTCCTACGCAAATAGAAAAGGTCCTGAATCGTTGGTGAAAGAATTTTTCAAATCGGACATTCCGTTAAAAAGTTGTAAGGTTTACATACAGACCGACAGACAGACAGACAGACAGACTTATTTTTTTCACATTTTCTCGACGTTTCATGACATTCTTAAGACGAAAATGCAAAAAAATAGTTATTTATGGTACTAGTGGGTAAAGTAAGAGATTGCCCATGAGAAAATTAACCTGGGCAATATCGGTTTACCCATGAGTGCCATACAAGGTTTTATCCAATAAATAGCTTAGAAATTCATTTTTTTATTAAAAATTTTAATGACACTTACAAGAAAATAATTTAACAAGTGACAGTTGAGTGGGTAAAATAAATAATTATCCACTCAATAAAGCAAAAGCCACGCGGGGGTTATTATTGAGTTTATCTATTTAAAATAAAGCTGATAATTTTCTCATTATCTGTATGTATTGGATAAAAATATTTTTCGTTCGATTTTTAATAACGAGTGTTTCCACCCTTAAAAATGATAATTTTGATTTGAAATCCCTGCACTTTCCGTTTGTTTTCAGACGTGGAACAGGAAAAACTGATCAAATACCTGTCGAACCTGAAGGAAGAGAACGCGGTCACCGGGAACTCGGTCCAGGAGTCGTTCAAGTCGCTGTGCAACGTGCTCGAGCAGCGCGAAAACGAAATAATCAAGGTACTTGAATTTAAATACAGGATGTTCAGTAAATGATGTATTTTTAAGGGGTGATTCTACATAGGAAAATATGAAAAAAAATCCCTATTTAATATTGTTTTGTCGTATTTTTAAAAGAAAAACTTCTTAAAACTCGATTTCCCTAAACTGGGATTCTTGGAGATACGACAAACCAATACTGGGGTGACGATTTGATGTTTCGTGGATTTAATAAAGTATTATTATTATTATTATTATTAAGGCGACCAATTCGGCGTCGGTGCTGCTGGGGATGGCGGTGGCCGAGCACCTGGTGATGCTGGCCGACGTGGCCGTGCTCTCCGAGAACGGCGCCCACTATCCGCTGTTCCTCAACGTTTTGCAGTTCATTCACAAGAAAAGAGGTCGGTCCGAGCTGTCTGAAATCTTCAACAAAAGCAAGGTAAGTGAGACTAAAATATACACTTTGCTGTGAGAAGAAACCGTTGCGTCCATAAAACATAACACCTCAAAACTGGACTTTTTTTACAATTAAAATATTTCTTTTTACATTAAAAATGGAACATCTTGTACATAAAAATAGGCGTTTTTATATAAAAATCATTGCGTTTGTACAAAGAAATTGACCTTTTTACATTAAACTATAGCATAAATCCAATAAAGCATTGAGTGACTAATACCTAACTCGTAGTTTGCTGCTTTTGTCTAAGCGATCCCCCGAAATTACGCGAATCGCATCAAAATTGATATGATCTCCTTTTATCACGAATTCGCAAATTAGTAAATGCGCGTTTTATGTGAACAAACTTATAAACTTTTTTACATAAAAAAGCCCTATTTTAGGCTACGATTAAAAAAAGTCTTTTTTTATTAAAATGGAGCATTTTTTACATAAAATTGAGCATTTGGAACATAAAAATGAGCGTTTTTATATTAAAATAAAAATAAAAACATTCCTGTTGTACATAGAAATAGACCTTTTTACATAAAAGAAAATCTTTTTGCATAAAAGAAAACCTTTTCGCATAAAAGTTCCCTACTTTAGGCGAAACTTGACCTTTGTATGATCAAAATATTTCTTTTACATTAAAATAAAGAATTTTTTATATAAAAGTGAGAATTTTGTACATAAAAATAGGCGTTTTACATAAAAATCATTCCTGTTGTACATAGAAATGGACCTTTTTACATTAAAGTCAGCCTTTTTACATTAAAATGCTTTTTTACTTTCTTATAAAAGAAAGTATTGTGATTTTGCTTAAATCATCTTATTTTTTCCTGAAACGTCGAAAAAAATCAAAATAGGCAACAAAAAAATGTCTTTCGGTCTGTCAGTCTATATCCACGATAACTTAAGAACGCTTTGAGCTAGCGACTTGAAATTTGGTATGAAATATGAAAAAAAAACCTGGTCATAGATTTTGACTTTACGGCAAAGATTTCAATACATCGGCACTCTTAGTAGCACGAAGTGCCGATGTAAACATTTAAAAAACACATAAAAGGTTAAATAAAATTACACAACATGTGTTATTATCTTTTTTTTTTCATGAACTCCCCCCCCCCCCTCCAAAATGTAAAAAATTCTTTCTGGACTTAACTTTTTAGTATTCCCAATAGAAGAAATATTTTAAAGCCACCTGAAAGATAAAAAACGAGACGGCTCGTTACAATTAAAATGTTCCTTTTTACAATAAAATGGAGCCTACTTACACCAAATTTAGGCTTTGAACTTGAATATAGCACGTACAAATTGAATTTTTTACTATTGAAAGGTTACTTTTTACGTAAAAATAAGCTTTTTGTATATAAAAAATGGACTTTTTGTTCATTATTATTAACATCCATTTTTTCCAGGTAAATTTACTAACCCAACTGCCAGAAACCGACCGCAACAAGGAACGTATGTCCGAAATTCTGGAGTCGCGCGACCTCACGTTCCTGTATCCGCTCCTGCGCATCCAGGCCGATCTCGCGCGCCAGTTGCAGGCCGACCCGAATCCCCAGGCCTTCTACAAGTGGATCAAGGAAAACCTGGAAGCGTCCAGTTTTACGGATCCGGGATTCATCAACGCACTGATGACAGTGTTGCTCAAATATATTACTCAGGTGAGGTTTCCAGATTTTGCTTTCCAGAAATGGTAATAATAAGGATTTTTGGTTATTTTTGTGTAGATTTTTTTTTGTTGTTTTTTTAGTTTGAACATTTTTTTATATTTTTGTACCTTTCAAGGCTCCCCGGTATGTTTAGATTTTATGTTTTTTTTTTCTTTAAACAAGCATGCAGTAACTGTTAGACTGTTTTTCCCCTGTTTCCTAATTTTCATTTTGTCTTTAAACAAAGTTTTATGTTTATGTGTAATTTTTCATGAAAAACTTTTTTTTCACTACTAGCTTTAGCATTATTTAGCTAGTTTTTAATTCGAGAAATTAAATGTCTTTACCTAGGTCAATAATAAATAATGACACAAGGGCTAAGCATTATATATTATTCACAGTAATGGTACTGTGTAATGGTGTATAATACACTATTTTCTACGACTGCTTTAGAATGTAAGCAAATACACACACTTTTCAAACACAGAATGAATTCATTCTAGCTCTAGATACGGTATGAATATTCCGTATCAAGTGTTAGAATGAGCACATGTAGTGCCATCTCTTGTTTATACAAGTAAAGGAAACTGTAGCAAAATTAGCAAAAATATATATATATTTTACCATGAAACATTGAATAATTTAATGCAATTTAAAGTTTTGCGTTAAAATTACATAAAGTTTATTAGTTTTTCTTAATATTTGTCCAGTTTTTTTATCAATTTAGTTCAAAACATTAAAACTGCTCCATCTATTGTTAAATATTTAAACCTGATATCGTTTTTAACCTTGTCCGCAGTTTAAAGCCATGCAGTATTTCATATTTGCAGTCGAAGAAAAAGGATAGTCTACAACACGTATGGAATAGTCATTCCGCGCTCGCGGGACCGTCATACTCGCCTGCCGGCTCGTATGACAAACTTTCCGCTCGGGCGGAATATTGTCTATTCCATACTAGTTATAGAAAATACTAATTTTGTTACTTTTGTGTAGTTTTGTTTTACTTTGAATACTTTTTATTATACCTTTCAAGGGTCCCCTGTATGTTTAGATTGCACGTCTTCCTTTTAAAACAAGCATAAAGTATCTGTTATCCAGAAAGTCCAGTTTTTTCCTGTTTCCCAATTTTCATGTTGTTTTTAAACATAGATTTATGTTTATGTGGAATTTTTCTTGAAAATAGTGATTTCCTTTGCAGGAAGCTGCCGGTTTAAACGGCGACGAAAAAGCAACCGCCGAGAAGGAAAAAAGCATGCTCGAACGTTATCAGCCCATCCTGCACGCGTTCTTGCGGGAACGTTTGTCCCTGCAACTGGTGGCCGTCTACTCTTTGCAGGTAATAACAAAAATATAATAGTTCCTTACATATATACCAAGGGACTAAACTGGCTGTTTTAGTCCCGCTGCATGAGTGTTCAGAAATGCAAGGGACTTGTTTAGTCCTGAGGTATATACACTATTTTTTGCACGACCAAACATAATTTAGGTAGGTAGATAAAATTAAAAACCATGCGTCTAACGGGTGTTTTATTTTCGTAATTTAATCAAGATGCCTGTGAATTGCGAAAAGTCAGTTTCGCAGCTATCGAGATTTCAATTGTTTGTTTTTAATAAGGGAACGTTCAAGTATTACGTAACGCAAATTTTGATCATTTTTGACCCCCACCCCCCCATGTAACGCGGCGTAACATTTTGAGATACGAGGTTTCGAAACTTACAAGTCGATATTGTAATAAATATACTATTCCCAAAAATTCACGAAAAACATAATTATCCCCAGGTGCATTTCCACGGTTTGAATTTCCCGCGTGGGCAGCTCCTGCGATGGTTCATGGCGCTCTATGACCTGGAGATTGTGGAGGAAGAGGCGTTTTTGAACTGGAAGGAGGATGTCACTGATGCTTATCCCGGGAAAGGACAGGCCCTTTTCCAGGTAGGTTTTTTAAAAAATATGTCCATTGCTTCCCATTTTCAAAATTTGGGAAAGCCTTGTATTCATGCAAAAGTTTTGTTTGCTTAGTTTTGCGTTTTTGACGTTTTATGTCGATATAAATCAGTTTCGAGCAAAAAAATTCTCGCTCGAACGGTCGTTCTGTCCGGGAAATCACGATAACTTAAGAACGCTTTAAGCAAGAGACTTAAAATTTGCCATGTGAATGCAAAAAGTAAATCTGATAATAAAATTTAACTCCACCCCCTGGTAGTTTTTGTGAAAATTGGTTTATTGGGGTTTTTGAGGTTGCTGAAAGTGAATCTGATAATGAAAATTTTCTAACCCCTGAGGGGCGGGGGTGTTTTTTTTTGAAAATTGATATATTGGGTTTTTGCGGTCGCTAAAATTAATCTCAAAATAAATTTATTCTAAATCCACCCTCTCAGGGGCTGGTGGTAGTTTTCTTTACTGTGCAGTGTTTTTTTTTTGTTACTATGATTTTTTTTTCAATATTTCTATTTTCTCATTGAAAGTATACATTTTAATTTGAATGTGATTTCGGTATTTTTTTGTCCTTTTATCCTAAAAAATGCTGACTTTGGATCCATGGAGATTCAGTTTCATTTTTTTTTTTTTTTTAATTTTTTTTTTCTTCGAAAAAATGCAATTGTTTTTTACTTCAAGGTTAATCAGTGGTTGACATGGCTTCAGGAGGCGGAATCTGAGGAGGAGGAGGGCGACGATTAAAAAAAAACTGGAGGCCCTTCCCGGAGTCGTTTGTAGGGAAGAATCAATAGGAAAAGTTTAAACTAATTTAAGTTATTAATCACGTACGTTTATACAGCGCGTTTTCCGTTTTTTTTTTTTAATCATTTTTCAAAACTGCACTGATCATCACAAATACCGTAAGCGATAAACTTTAGGCACTTACGGTATTTTTTATTATCAGGGCAGTACGATGAAAAATGCGCGTTTTTTATACTAAAAATGAACTTACTTCTTCTTAACTAAAGAAAATAAACATTGCAAGGTGCGTGACAAAAAAAAGCATAGAATCTTGCAGTTTTTAGAGTTTATTATAAAGAAAAAAACTGGGAACCCCTGTATAGATTTTTGTATTTTTTTAAAATAATTTGTATGACATAATTCAAGTTTTTTTATAACTTTCATCGTTTTAAGTTAACATAACCGAACATTCAAAAAATAGTGAAATTTTTCTTAACAGTAATAATAATAATAGTTTATGTGTGGATGATTATTTAACATTTTTAATTCTGAAATATTTCAACAATTGATATTTTTTCTTTGACTTTTCTTGGGTTTTACACGAAAAGTTGGTATCTGTGGAAAGTGTAAAGCTCAACCTTAATAAAAATTTGTCGTTTGTTGAAATGTTTTGAAATTACTCCCATATTATAATTTTATTTTTTAAAGTGATGTAGATCTGTAAGTTTATATAATACGATATCCCAATGTTTTTTTTTTCTCGCTCGAGACATTTTTTGCAATATATGACTATCGATATAAATGAAAAGTCTAAATAATATTACTTTTACAGTGTGTTATAAAAAATTAGGTGATTATATTTGCACATTGTGAGACATTTTTTGTTTAAAAAAAGATATAACACAAAAAACAGCTCACATTTTCAAATTTTGATTTCCTTCATATCTATTTTCCAACATCGTGTTAAAATTGTTCCTTTTTTCGCCCCTTTTTAGAACACACTATATTATACAGGATGATCCGAAACTTGTTTTGGTATCACCTTGTATATTATATTAATTTTTTGTTTTTTCAGAGAAATATAAAATGATTTTAATTTGATTGGATTAAAGTAGTTACAGAACATATATTTTTTCTTTGTTTTTGTTTTTTTTTTTTTGTGGTAGTTTACCGTATAATGGGGCAATTTGAACAGACGTATAAATATAGATCTAAAACCATTAGATACAAAGTTTTATATACACTTTTTCTATTTTGTTGAATATACAAAGAGAATTAAAAGAAAAAAGTTAAATTTTGACTATTTTTATTTATACAGGGTGTCCCGGAACTCGCGTAGTAAAATTTTAGAGGTGATTCTACATACAAAAGTAAGAAAAAAAGTTCCTATAAAGGTTGTTCCGGAAACGAGCCCTAAGGGAGCTACGGCCCTTCTAAGAGTGTCCCTAAAAAAGAGTTTTTATTTAATATCTTTTTTACCCAATTAACCACAGTAACGAATTTTTTTACATACCTTAGTATTGACAAAGGTTATTATTTTATGTAATTTTTATTTGGTAATTTTAACCAGAGACGTGCAAAATGGGCTATGTCACTTTTATGCCCTAAACTTCTGGAACACCCTGTATATCTGTCCATATTTGCCCCATTGTATGGTATTTATTGTACATAATCTACGATCCAATTAATTTTCTTTCATAATGTTCTCTGTTGTGGGATTTTAGTAATTTAAACTTTTAAATACTGAATTCTTGTTTTTTTTTTCTCTCCTGAATCCTAAATTGTTTTTATATTCATTCATATATAAGATTTCAGTTCTAATATATTATAAGAATCAATATACGACTTTTTGGTCAAAAAGTATATACTTTTTTAGGTAAATAGTATAGTTTTTTGAGCAAAAAGTTTATATTTTTTGAGCAATAAGTTGTCTGTTTTTTTAGAACAGTGTTACTTATTTAGATTTATATGATTATACAGAGTGTTTTAATGTTTATTTCAAACTTTTAAATATAAGTAAATGATAGAAATATATTTTCTGCTAAACTAAATATTTTTCTCTTATATTTTAATTACGTAACACTGCCTATTTCAGCGTATTTGACAAAAAAGTTGCCCAGTTTTTCGTGTTCCTGTAGTTCAATCATAGTACTGGAACCAAAAATAAGTGATTTTTTTTTCGTAAATTTGCACTTTTTCGTAATATCAAATATCTGTGACCAAAATATCAAAAAATATTTAATTTTGTAGAAAAAAACAATAATTTTTAGCTTGTATTTTTTATTTGTTACTATATATTCATTCTAGAAAACATCATACAGGGTGCAATTTTTTTATGTGTACAATTTTTTAACTTTAAAACACCTAAACAAATAATTTTTATCCCATCACATAAAAAACATTATCAGCCCTGTAATTTATCATATTTATCTTTATATTTAAACAAAAAAAATAAAACAAAAAAAAATATTTAGCTTTATAACAGTCAATTTTAAATGATTTCAAAATATGTGTTCTTTTTTTTGTAAAACAGTGTAGTTTTTAAGAGTCTTTTTTTGAATTTTATGTAAAACTCCCGCAAAATTTTAGCTCAGTCAGCTAATGGTATTTTAAATCATTTTGTTTATTGATAGAAAAAAAATGTGCTAAATTTCAGCTTAAATAGATAAAAAAACGGTGTAAAATAGCTATATTGGCATAACATCATTTTGAAACGAAATTTTGCACATTTTTTCTCAATTTCAAAATCCGATTCAGCTGAAATTTGGTAAAATCATTTTATTTGGCAATCCTAGCCAATAAATAAAATTCAAAATGGCCTCTAAAACGATCCAACTATAATTATTGTATTTTTTAAGTATTTTGTTGATGTAATAGAATTTTTTTCTTATAAACATATAGAGTAGTATCGTCTCACTAAAATTAATTAAAAAAAAAAAGAAAAATACAAATACTGTAAGTTTGTGTTAATAAAGAGTTCGACGGTAATATGCTGTCGAAAACAATTTTATATTGTTTTTTATTTTACAAAAAAATCAAACTCTAATTAAAAAAAAAACTATATATGGAGTAATAACCAGCAATTATATGGTCCAAATTAGCACTTAGTGCTACTAAGAGTGCCGATGTATTGAAATCTTCGCCGAAAAGTCAAAATCTTTGACCACGTTTTTTTCACATTTCTCGACGTTTTAGATCATTCTTAGTCGAAATTAGTAAAAAAAATGTTTGCGTCCGTCCGTCTGTCTGTATGAGATATCGACTTGCGGTCTTTTGCATATTGTTTCTTATCGTATTCCGAAGAGCTGATTAGATTTTGGGAGTAAACGATTAGGGGTAAGGGGGTAAAACTCCTATTTTTAGCGTTTTTTGTTATAATTAAGGCAATTGTTATTGTATTTGGTTAATTTAGCACTTATATAAAAGATAATTTTAAATTGGTCAAAAGATGTTATAAACAACGTTTTCCTAAAACGCATCGTTTTCGAGATATTGGCGTTTAAAGCAGTAAAAGGTTTTTTTAACATATCTCACATATTTATAACCCGATTTCAAAAAATTATATTTTAAATAAAAGCTCTTTTTAAGCCCTGTAAAAAATGTTATATACAGTTTTTTGCTAGAATATAATGTTTTAAAGATACAGAATTTAAAATCAAACAAAACACCTAGTTTGAAATTTGCAAACTAGATGGCTCTAGTGTACAATAGTATCGATGTTTTGACAGGGTGCTTGCAACGTTTCATCTAGTTTTAAACGTTTAGTTCAAAGCGTTCTTAAGTTATGATCTTTTTCGAGATCCTTGTCTTTTTTTAGAATGAAAGGTAAGTAAAGCATGATTAAATATTTTATAAATTTTATATCACAAAAATTTATAATAAATAATAAAAATATCCTTATTTAATTGGTTTCATGTGCCACAAACCATCATTTAAATAATGGCAATTTTCTACTCCTATTCCTTTATTAATTTTTGCTCTAAAACAAAAATACATCATATTAATGAAAAATCATAAAAATTTAAAAAAATTGTATCTTATACAAGACAAAAATAACCAGGCCTCCCACTTGTCATAAAATCATAAAATGACCCAATTTGTCCTAAAATCGTCATAAAATAATATTACTATCATAAAATTTCATAAAAATACTCATGGTTTTTACTTTAGAGCGACCTGGGAGAGAAGTTGTTTTGTTTCTCTGACGTTTTTAATTTTTTCCAAAAAGTCTCGCAAAGACCCGTTTTGTTTTCTTGGGATAAAAATAGATTAAATAAGGAAAACAATCACGCAGCGTTAAAATGCCACCTAAGAACGACAGAAATTAACAGAGTTCGTAAAAAAATCGCCTGCGGCGTTAACATAGTTAATGAAGGGCTGACGATCATTTTTTTTTAGTCAATTTTTTTTTAATTTGAGTTTGTAGTTAAAAAAAATTACCTGAGGTGCTAGAGCTTTCTTGAATTTTTAAGAATTTTGAATTGCAACACTGTTTTAAAATTAAAATAAACCAAAATTATAAGTACTTCGCCTGGGGCGCTTGGGACTTCTTAAGTTTTTTTTTATTTAAGATTGTAAAACTTACAATATTAAATCAAAAACGTCAGAAATTAACAGTTCGTAAAAAATTTCGTCCGCGGCGCTAACTTAGTTAATGAAGAACTTAATGGTTTGGAAAAATAGAGGGCGCGGGAAAAAAGTTTTCCCGAAACTCCGACTGGCTCGGCCCGGCCCTGGCTAGAGCTAAGTGTTATAGAATAAGGATTTAAAATATAAGATTTCCGTTTTTTTTTCCAAATATTTTGTCATAAAATGTCTAAAATTGTCATAAAATCATAAAAAAAAATCTAAAATATCTCGGTGGGAGTCCTGAATAACGATACCAACAGATTTTTTTATAGTTTGGAGTTTTTAAAAACTTAAAAAAAAATGTAGAAGGATTAGGGTAAGATATACTTACATATCTTCTGTTGAAAGCAAAGTTTTTCCTATTGCTAGAGCAGTGCTTTTTCCTTCCGCCATTATAGCCTAAAAATATACAAAAATTACAAATTTTTGGAGAAGATAATAACGGCATTTGCTTGAATTTCAATCATATGAAAAACTGCGAAATATTAATATTTAAATTACTAGCTGCAAAGTTGGATCTTAATTTTCTCAACTATAGTGCCAAGAGAACGTTCAAGTATTACGTAACGCAAATTTTAATCATTTTGGACTTTAAGTAAAGTAAATAAACATACCACAATGGTTTCTTTTGGTACTTCAGTCATTTGGGCACCAGGCGAGGTTAATCCAGGGCACATAATATTGGCGCCAGATAAAACGAATCTAATAGCGCCCTTATCAACTTGTTGCATTGGTAAAAAGAAAGGATCTAAAAATAATTATTTAAATTCTGCTGCCAACAAAACAATATTTGTTTTTTTTGTAAATGTTTTTTTTTATTTTACTTACATTTATGAAATAATCTTAATGTAGGCATCCATTGACCCTCTCTGTGCCTAAAAAATAACAAGTCTCCACCTGTGTTAACAATAATTTCTACGTGATCATGGCTAAAAAAAATATATAGGAATAAAATTTCTGAAAAAAATGTTAAATTTGATAAGGAAAGTCTTACAAACCCCCTTTTCTATGAGATTATTTAGGATAAAACCTTCAGTTTTTTAATAGGATAATGGTTTTATGAAAATAAGGTTTTTGGAGCATTTTTGCAAAGTATTTATATACGGAGTTGTGGCTATGAGAAATATGTTTGGAATGTGTGTGCAAGTGGGAGGCCCGTTGCAGGCACGCACACCTTGTAATGCTCTTGACGGAAAGAAGAGAGCGCAAATGATTCCTCCCCCTTTTGTTGAAGACTTTCATGCAGAGAACTATATATAGCCCATAATTATTTAATGTAATGAAGAAAAAATCCTAAGGCCAACATGAAGGAATTCTATGATAGGTTGGGGCTTATAAATCTGTAGCTAAAAGAGGAACTTATGTATAATAGTTATTTATATACTAAGGGATTAAACTGGCTGTTTTAGTCCCACTGCATGAATGTAACAGGAATGCAAGGGAGTAAAACAGCTTCGTTTAGTCCTGAGGTATATACACTATTTTTTGCATGACCAAACATAATTTGGGTGTGTACATAAAATTAAAAACCATGCGTCTAAAATCGGGTGTTTTATTTTCGTAATTTAATCAAGATACCTGTGAATCGTGAAATGTCAGTTTCACGGCTATCGTGATTCCAACTGTTTTGGTTGACACAAACGTCAGTTCGAAAAAATGGATGAAGACGATAAGTTTAAAGTAATGTTATTTTTAGAGGTTTTCTTTGTTAAAATCAAATAAATTCATTTGAATCGCTTATTTATTACAAAAAAACATCACCAAAAATAATTTTTTGTACCAGTAAATCACATAGTATGTATTATATTTTAATATCAAGATTGCAGTAATTTTTTTTTCCCATGGAGAAAAACGGCAAGTTTAGTCCCGCAAATGAAAGCGTAAAATTAAGTTTTAGTCTTGGTCGTGCAAAAAGTATTTCTTACCACTTAACGATCCTTAAAGCGTCCTTTTTCGGTAAAATGAGATCAATATACTTTTCTAAATGCGGATACGATTCGATCAATTTCGTTCTAATTCCCTTCTGGACGGAAGATTTTAACTGTAAAATACCAGAGATGCTCTCCTTTTCATCGAATCTGTAAATTAAACTTGAATTATTAACAAAAAAAGGGTAAAATTAATGAAAAACTCACTTTTTAAACATTTTTGGCGTCAAGGGTGTTTTAGGTTAGGACAAAAAAAGTTAGGTTAGGATTTAGGAGCTCGTTATTGTTAGGCAAATTAAAATACAGAAGGCGGTATATTTGGTTGCCTACTCTACTTAGTATTTTTTTTTGGTTGAACGCCGAGTTTACCTTTTCATTGCAATGAGTGCCGTATTGTTGAAAATAGTGAGTATTTTTCTGTAATTTTGCCTCAACGTTCTTAATTTTATGACTTCAAAGAGCTTTGTAGCGAACTGTTTTCTATGAAAACTTTTGGCATAATGTTTAAGGTTATGGAAGGGCGATTGGTTTCTGTTGGTAATAAGTATTGTCATTATTATTATTATTGTCCACAGTTACGTGGGGCGTTACTCAGGGCAAAAAAAATGTATTTTTCTACGATCTAATAGAAAATTTAACATTTCTACAAAAACAAATGAAGTTTTCAGACTTCAAAATAACCTGTTCCTTAGTATTTTACTTTTCTGCTCGTTACCATGACAGCAAGCAAAAGTGATATTTTTCGCGCGCACAGTGTAGACAACCGGCATATCAATCGTAAAACAGCTGTCAGTTATATGCGACGAGATGTTCGTCCGCCATCTTTTTAATATGAAACATTTATTTTGAATCAAATCTCAATTTCGTATGCTATATATATTTGTTACAAAGAAATTATGGAGAGTTACTGTGATTAGGATTTTACTTTTACACCAACAGATTTGCAGAAAATTGTACTCAAATGCTGCGACCTTGTAAGGTAACTTACTATCTGAAATTTATTTACTTATTTTAGATCGTAGAAAAAATGTTGTTTGTATTACGAGCGCAAAATGTGATTTCTGCTTTCGGCTAGACTCCTCGATCAGCAAATTTCACGCTCGAGCAGAAATCAGTCATTTTGCGCTCTTAATACAAAAATAACTATTTTACAACCTGGAGCAAAAAGTAAATAATTTTTTTCGATTTTTTTTGTAAGAAAAAACGCGAAAAGCCTAAAATTTCTTTGTTCCAGACTTGAACTTCAAGTGGTGAAAAGGCATTTTCACTTTTTAGCCGATCCCCATCGCGATTCCACCGAGTCTAACTCGGACGGCATCGCCATAGCTAGACACATCGATCCATATGTTGTTTTGACAAAGCTCCACATTGCAAACGGGACTCCCGCGAGACGGTACCGTAGCGCTATTCAGAAAATAAAAAATAAAGTGTTATAGTTTGATACATAGTGAGTGTTACATATAAAAGTGTCCGTTTTTTTAGGGTAGTTTTTTTGTGCCATGTAAAGTAAAAACTAGAATGTCAGCCACTACCACAACAATTAGAAAATCTTACGGAAACAGACAAAAATTGTTCACTTTTCCGGAGGACTACCCCTTTCGTGCGCCTAAAAGTAGGGGTCTTACGGCTAATTTGCCGAAGAAAAATGAAGAAGTGAATAAGTTGATTAAATATGTGGACGATAATGTTGTGGGGAAAAACAACGCCTTTTTAGGGCCTTTTGGGAGACGTAAAGGTAAAAAATACATTTTTCCTTGGGATAATAGAGCTGGGAAAGCCTATATTTAGCAATAAAAATCGATATTTTTGCGTAAAAAAGTAATTTCCGCAAAAATAAAATAAATCCTGATTGTACGAGAACGCCAGGTAGGATCCGATAAGCTTCGAAGCTTATGTAAGCTTCCTTACCTCGCGCTCTTGTTTGAAAAATAAATGGTAAAAACTGAAAATTTGTTTTAGTTATCCTTGCAGCGTAACACAGCTGGGAAGGCTTAAATTTAATTAAAAAACTGATATATTTTTCGTAAAAACCAATTTTACCGAAATTACACCATTTATTATTACCGGTAATTTTTATGAAGACAACAACTCAAAAACGTTTTAAGGTAAAGCCTTCAAATTTTGAAGTTATCTTCCTTACCTCGAGTTCTCGGTTAAATTTATTTTTGGTAAGAATTTAGCTTGTTTCCAAATGGAAAAACAAGTTATTTTGTTTTTGTGCAGAGGTATTTTGCAAACAATAAATATTGCTCACAAGGTTGCCAAGCGTAATTAATTAGTTAATTATCAGAATTTCTACAGTAGAACACGTTGTTTACGCAGGTTATATTTTGCTTGATTAGTTAAAAATATATCCAGTTTTTTTCTCGTTTGATAACAAAAGATAAAAAATAAAAATCCGAAAAAGAAATAAAAGAAACTCGTTTTTGTAAAAAAATATGTTGCCTATTTGTCCAGTTTTATGAACGCCTTTAGCTAAAGTCTTCAAAGGACCATCATGGGACCTTTATGATATGCCCAACGAACTAATAACTCTTCTTTCTAGAATACGCATACCGTTAAAATAAAGTATCGCCAACATCTCGGTTTGTTTGTAAACAAATAGTAGGTATATTCAGGACTGAACAAAAACAATTACCAGTAACTGGTATTGTTGGCTCTGTTAGAACAAAGATGTGCGAGTAAGACAGACGAATGTTTATGTTGTCGACGTTTATGTCAGTTTTATCGAATGAAATGCCTATTCTAGAGAGAAGAGTTATTAGTTCGTTGGATATGCCGCTTATCTCGCGTTCTCGACTGGGATTATTTAAAAAAAAATAAGTTTTTTTAGGCCAAGGTAATACATAAAAAATCCCCCTGGCTTACGCGGAAGTAGGGGTATTTTTGATTAAAATTCTTTGTGAAACACTTATTGTGTTTACTATAGTTTATTTACCTATTTAACAAAATAAGTAATTATCAACATAATAACAGAGTATCAACATAATTAAAACATAATTTAATTGTTAAACAAACTTCAAGGACTAATTTCTAATATTTTACTTTTGTTTTAAATAATATTATTTTTTTCTAATATATTAAAATAAACCAGTGTAGGTATCTAAATTATTTAGTTGGTAGCAGGAATAATTTATTTTATATCCCAGCCTTGAATTTTGATTTTATTTTTTTATTATATCATTTATCTCTGTTGAATCAACACTGTTGATACATCTAAATACTAAACAAACAGCAAAAATACAGAAAAATCTTTTGCATTTGCTAAAAAATTAATTTTCATATATAATTACACAAGAGACTGAGAATTATGCGGGAAAAATTCGCTGTTTTCATGAATATTTGATGTCTGGACATAATTACGACCAGGGCGTCGCCCCTGCAGGAGCGGTGCATCCTGATAGGTGCGCTATGTAAATTTTGTCTATTTTTTTTTACCCGAATAATATTTTCAAAAAACCGTCCTATTTTCACTTAAACAAGTAAATAAAGAAACAAATACGCCTTGAGCTAGGTACTTTAAATTTGAAACACAGCTTCGACTTGTGGATTTCTCGCTCTCCATTGTTTTTGGTCAAAATCGGGATGGGTAAAGGGGGGTAAATTGGTAAAACACTGTATTTAAACAAGACAGCAGGGGCCAAACGGTACGTCCCATTGAAAATCTTTGGTCCATGATTTAAGCTCTGTTTTGAAGCGTTCTTGAAATATTGTATTGTAAAGTTGTTTTGCAAGCGACCTGCACCCAGGGCCGGATTCAGGGGGGGAAGGGGAAAGGAATCCCTGTGGCCCGGGCTCCCAAGGGGGCCCATCAGCGAAAATGTTCTGTTTTCTGACGGGTAAAGCTTTTTTTCAGAGGCGAGGAGGCCCGGGCTGGCTCTGTCCGGCCGTGCCTGCACCATTAATACAACTATACGCTCCATCTTCAAATCATTAAAAAATATCTTTCGTAATTTGTGCACGGCCCTGTATACAATCTTTAAGGCCTTATAAAGTTTAGACTCTGACATGCTTCAAAATTTAGCATACTTTGTTTATTTATTAAACCATTATCAGAGCAAGATATTTTTTGATCCACCCTATTATTAATGTATAAAACGTGTCGGTCTAATCTATTTGATTTAAACAATTGTGGAATATTTTGCAAATGAATATTTTTTGAATTCAAAAAATATTTATGAGATTTGTATTATTCATTTTAAGTAGGTATCTTTGCACCCAAAATATATTAACATAAAATTATTTTTTTTTACAAAATATATATTTTTAGATAATTTTAAGTACCTAGGTATTTGTTATTATGCTTGCTTGATATTAAAAATATATCTTGAGTAGTACTGCACAATTTAAAAATAGAATTTCTCTATCCAACGGTACTAAAATATACCGGGTGAACCATTTAAAAAACAGTAAATTATGGCATCAGTTACTTAACGTTCGAAGATAGAACTTTATCAAAAATTATATTATCACACCAAATAAAAAAAGTTTAAAATCATTAAATTAAAAGCACCCTGTATAAATAATAAACCAATTTTATTTGTGGATAGGAGTTTTTAAACTAGGAGGGCAGTGTAATAGTAGAGTAGAGTAAAGTTTTTGCTGTCCCCAATCTTAAATTGAGATGAGCAAGTCCCAATAAGGACACTATCTATGGCTAGTAAGTGGATAAGTAGTGTGTCCTAGGTTTTTAACCTAGCATCTAGTCTACTATGTCGACTATACCGAATAGATCTTCTTTATTGTCTCTGCAATATCCTGAATAATGGTTCCAATATGCAACAAAGTTAGTTTTACCACAAGATATAGTTTTCTTTTTTTACAAAAAACAAAAAAAATTCTACAATCAAAAAAAAAAAATTGTGGTATCACCAAAATTAAGCAAGTGATCCAAAAAAAGATAGTTTTTACGGTCTGTAACCCCCGTACCCTATCCCAGTTTTAACCAAAGATAATCCCATTTGAGAACTTGAAATAAGAAGTTTATGATTCAGATTTAATGTCTTTAGCTCAAAGCGTTCTCCAGTTGTCATAGTCACAATTTTTCCCGTCCGATAAAAAGACGTCCGACGAACAGACAGACCGAAATACACATGAACAGCAAGCCGACAGACAGAGAAACAGAACAAAAAGTAACACTTTTTTCGTATAGACCGTCGCGACGCGTCGGCCAGCAAGACCGATTGACAGAAAGAAGACTTTAATTATAGGGTTTTGCAAGCGTAGCGCAGTACCGCGCTAATCAGTACTGCAGTAAGTGACTAAATTATTGACAGAACCATGATTTGCAATTTAAAACTGGACAAAAAAAAGTTTTAGTTTAGTTTTTTGAGAATGGAATTAAATTAACCAAATCAAAGAATATGTCTGTAAAAATATTAAGATAAGTAATAAAACAATTTATATCATTTTGACATGAAAAAAATATAAAAGTAGGTTTGACACATGATTCTTCGAATTAAGGGGGAAAAATTCACAGTTTTCATTCAAATTTGCTGTCAAAGGAAATAATTACTCCAGGGGCATTGCCCCGGTCGTAATTATTTCCAGACAGCAAATTTTCATGAAAACAGCGAATTTTTCCCCCTTAATTCTCAGCCTCTTGTGTAATTATATATGATAAATACATAGCGAAATAGAAAAATAGTGCGTAGTACGCATTTGATGTTCAGACAGTGTGTCTACACAATGTTAATTTTAATTCGTTTTAATCCGTCCAGTTAGTTGAACGAACTCTGACGTAATCCTCCATATCTCTATAGATTCGAAGGGCAATATTTGCAAATAATTAGAATTAATTAAAACATAAATAATTGAAATACCACGTGATGTTTACACCATGTTTACAAACCGATAGATTCGTCACGCTGCGTGACTCACGCAAGATGTCACGACGAACTTTGTACTCAAGGAATCACAATTTCCACTAGGTAGGTGTACTACGCAGTTCAGTTCGTGAAAATTAAGTGGTTGATTTTGGTAATGACCGCATGGCTCATACAACAATAATGCGCAAAAATTAAGAATAAAGATAGATAGACCATTCTTCTTCAAATTAAGTAAAAATACTAAAAATATCATTTAAAAATTGCAATATTGGTATTAATTAGATAGAAGTTAGCCATCGATATATGTGACTTGTCACGCAAAAAGGGACCTGATGTTAAAAAAAAAAGATTTTTAGGTTTTTGGATAATTATGAATTATGGATAAGGGAACGTTCAAGTATTACGTAACGCTACTAGGGAGGGGGTCATTTTGGAGTGTTACGCCCATGTTAATGGTATAGGAAAATAGCGTTACAGGGGGGGAGTCCAAAACGATCAAAATTTGCGTTACGTAATACTTGAACGTTCCCTAAGCAATCCAAACATGTTTTTTCCTTCAGGTCCCTTTTCGCATGACAATTCAAAAAATGATACTAGCAAGGTTAAAACTAATAAAACTAATACTCCTAATTTGTATTCTTGACGCATAAACATCTTTTTTTAAATTAATTTAAATTAGAATATTATATAGATTTATTTAAAGTCGATCGTCATTGGGAAGAGGATCTAAATTAAATTTTCTTAAATGGGAACATTAGTAGATTTCCTTTATATAAAAAAAAGTCCAAACAAAATATTTTACCCTTGACTTTTAAAACTCTTCAAAAACAAAATTTCGGACCGAGCTTTTAAAAAGGGTTCCTTAAGTGGCGCTTCCGCCAAAATTACAAATATTTTTTTTTATTCTGTTCGGCATAAGCAAGTAAAATTTTTTTTTCGATATTTTTTATTATTGAGCTTCTAAAATTAATTAATCAATAGTAGGTCAATAGTAAATACTTAATAAATCAATAGTGAGTAAAAAGGTCTTAAGAAATTTTTATCTAGTTCAAAAACCAGGAAATGCGTATCTCTGTAATATATTTTATGCCCTTGAAGGACTCATTTAAAATAATCATGAAGGGGAGTAACCAAGGTCACAGTTTATGGCTCCCAAATATCCAGAAGGATAAGGTCGAGGACTAAACATACTACGCACAAAATTCGGCACGTGCTCGTCCGAAAAACAAGGGTGGATCAAATATGCTTCCGACCAAAGCCTTTTGCATATAAAAATACAGATTCTTGCAAAAACAACGGTTTACCTTCCACTTCGTTACAAAAAAAAACAAGCCGAGGTGCAAAAATAAAACGACTATAAAAAATGTGCCCATTAGTTTAGGGTCCAGAAAGGAACAAACAAACAAACACGCATACAAACGGGCATACAAACCTGTTAAAACATAAAACACTTGCTTTTGCAAACAGCTAAGGGAACGTTCAAGTGTTACGTAACGCAAATTGTACCAAAATTCATACACTTCATACCCCATTTCTCGCGTTATTAAAGGCTGTAGATATTTCATATTTTGGGTACCCCCAAATAGGGGATGTGTGTCCCTAATATTAGCTAATATAATACAATAGGGTACTCTTATTCCTTTAAAATGATAATCTTTATTTGTTAAAAAGTTATATCAATAAACGTGGACCCCCAGGACCCAAAACTACGTGTGTGCCCGTTTATTTGCTATAACTTTTAAAAAAATAAAGATCACTTCAAATTTAGAATGAGAGAACCTTATTATAGCTAATTTTTACAAAAGAAAACTTTTTTGTAGTTTTTAGCACTCATAATACTTTTTTTTTAATGCCCTGCTTCTTTTTCTCTTCAATACGCTATCGTTTGTAACTCTATCTGTCCATTTGCTTTAATTTTAGCACCATATTTTAAATGACTTCGATAGTTATTTCCCTCCCTGTGCCCTCCATTTAATAGAAGAAATATCAGTATTTTTGGAACACCCTGTATAATCAACCCGTTTTTGAATGGAGAAAGTGATTTCAGTAATAAAGCTTAATCCGCAGAAACTTCCCGGAAAGTTTTTCGGAAGTTCAAATTCCCAACATGCCGGGGGAGGTTGCGAAATCCTGCGTAGTTTTTTTTTGGGTGTGGTGGGGATACTACAGCAAGGAGAAAGAGCAATTACACGTGGAGTCGCATCGATTTCAAGGGTGGAATGGGTGACCTACCCCATACCAAAAGAGATGTCAGTATACACACGATCAGCTTTAGTTTGTTGACTCTTGACATAATATTTATATACATATTATGTGACATACATTTACAAAATATGCGTGTTTTTCAGTAAAATAATAATGCTGCCAGCAAAACAACAAGCAAAAAAAATAAATCAAACATAAAATAAGAAAAAATTACAAATAAAAATAGTTATTTATGGTACTAGTGGGTAAAGTAAGATATTGTCCATGAGAAAATTAACCTGCGTCAGCCAAGCAGGTTAATTTTCGAGAGGGCAATATCGGTTTACCCGTGAGTGCCATACAAGGTTTTATCCAATAAATAGCTTAGAAATTCATATTTTTATTACAAATTTTAATGACATTTACAAGAAAATAATTTGACAAGTGACAGTTGAGTGGGTAAAATAAATAAATATCCACTCAATAAAGTAAAAGCCACGCGGGGGTTATTATTGAGTTTATCTATTTAAAATAAAGCTGGTGATTGTCTTATTATCTGTATGTATTGGATAAATAATATTTTCAACAGCAAAGAATTTTGTCGTACAAAAAATAATGAGCGAGCTATCGCAAAACGTAATTTTATCCCCTCATGTAAAACAATAAGATTTTCTGTAGGCATAGGGGAAAGTAGGGTGTACACGTGTTTACTGGTCTTAAGATTTTCATACCTAAATATAACGCATATTTTTTTAAATATAAATGATACCAAAAAGTCTAGGGATATGCTATTTACTTAAATTTTTGTTTATTTAATTTTGCTAAGTTTTCTTATCACATTTACTCAACGCGAATATGTTTGATAAAATTATTTGTAATGCTCCGCATTTTATAATACATACTTTTCACAGAAATATACAACAAAATAAAAAACAAGCCGTGAAGATCTGTAATGCTACTACGTATTCCATTATATATTGTTCACAGTAAATGGTATATTGCATTTTCCCATTTTCATTTTTTTAAATGAGTTATTTTTTAAAAAAGTTTAACTTTTTTGTTTTTGGGGTATTACTTTGTAAAACAATAGGGATCTTCCCCTCATAGAACTTTTTCCTAAAAATTTCAAAACGATCGGATAATTCGTGTCCACAAAAATCGTGACATCGGACAGACAGACGAACTGACAAAAAGTCATAGCAATAGTTTTTGATCTAACAAGTGCTTTGGTTACTCTTGATCCTTTTTTGTCAAAAATATGCTCAAGTTAGGTATAATATTACAAATAATTTTTATATTGTTTAAGATAAAGAAAATTTTTACTAAAAATTGATGTTTATTCATCTGTGAGACTATGAAGTACAACAAAGTTAACCATTTTGTTAAAAAAATATGAATTTCAAAATTTCAATGTGGTTCTGAATTCGATTAAAACTGGTCAGTCGACTCATTTTTTATTTTTTATTAATAGTGCAAATAGCAAAAATAACATTATTATGTTACATCTCGTATAATACGAGTCGTATTACCTTGAGTAATACAAGACTTCCTTAAAATGATAGTATTTACAAAAATATTTTAATGAATGGTATGGTTCCACGTGGCGATTTTCTCGCTCAGGCTTTTTCAGAATATTTTGCCTATCGGTCTCTTTGTCTGTTATTGCAACAACTATAGTCTACGCTTTGATATAAAACCTAAAATTTAGAATAGGTTTCTTATCTAGTAATTCTCAGATGGGATTTTTTTTGGCAAATTAAGCTTCTTGAATCAAATAGGGTAAAAAATATTATTTTGTTTTGTACATAATTATCAAATTGGACCATATTTGAATGGAAATTTTATTTTTTCATTCATTTTATCGTATTTTTTATCAAAATATGGTACAGATTAAATAAAATTTATTGTTTTGTTTTCATATTGGTTAAGTTGACGGCCATCCGTTGACCATGAAAAACTTAGAATTAGAATATTCAGATATCTGACGTCATATCAGACCATAATAAAGAAAAAAGAATAAACTTGTAAACAAGCCAAGCTTGATAGAATATAACTTTTGAATCATTTAATATAGAGGTATTTGATTAATCATCTTGTCTTTGATACTGCTAACAATATAGGAAGCGGCTATTTGGCGTCCGGTATTTTTTTTTGGCCGATTTTTAGGGTTTTTAAGGCTTTTAAGGTATATTTTTAGTCAGAATGATATTCTCCTCGTTTAAATAGGGGGCAACTCGACTTTCAGCGCCCACTGTAACCGTAACAAAATATTTATCAAAATGCGTAATACATAAAACTTGTAGAGAATTTCAAGAGCTCCAAGTTTGCTCATAATAACTTTTATCCTCCGATGAATAATTTGGCTGAAAAATCGAAAAAAACAATTTCACCCCCAACATGGCCATTTTTGAACATTTATAACTCGATTGTTATGGTGATTCAATCGAAAATCGGTTTACTCAAAATAATAGGGCACAAATGTGTGAATTATTTTAAAAAAATAATATTACGTAAATTAAAAAGAAAGTGCCAGATAGATTTTTTTAATTTTCACCCAAAATATTCTCAGGGGTATGCCTAACCGACGATAAAGAACAATTCTGGTTTTTCGAAAAAAAAATTAAAAATCTAAAAACGTATAGTGTAACGTTTAAGAGATATTTTAAAAATCCGTTTTTTGTGAAAAAACACGTTGAAAAAATGACAGTTCCAGATCGAGTTTAACGTCGCAAACTTGTTTTTTTATTTGCGGCTATTAACCCTACCCAATAAACCAAAAATCAAAACTCCCTGAATTATTTCCAGGTAAAGCCTCTTTTATTGACCTGAAGACTGGACTACAACTGGAAATACGCCGGCTACTGTTTATCACATAACACGATATATTGTAAAGTCTGACCTCATTAGTTCGTTAAAAACGGCCTTATGTGTCACGCCAAAGGCTGCTTCATTCATTTTTCATCGTGCAACATTAAATTGCACTTGCTACATTGTCGTTCTTTCAATATGATAATTATAAATCACATTTATGTAAATGATAAAAAAGTATTTATGAAGTTTCTTAAGGAATTTTTTTAATTCAAGGAATTCCTTGAATCTAAAAAAAAAGAATTTAAGGCCATGTTATTAAATGATTTAAGTAAATTTGATTCATTTAAATGGAATGAAAGCATTTCTTCCTTGGAGTTAAAAAAAAATATAAGGACAAAATTTCGATTTACATTTTATTAAAAATCCTATCAAATATAAAATTTTATCGACATAGAAACCACATGAAATCACATAAAGCCTGTTTCTCTAATCAAGTTGAACCACTTATAACATGTGGCCTATTAAGGGGTCTTTCTACCTTAGAAATTATAGAAATATTTTTTTTTTGGAGTGTTAAGCCCATGTTAATGGTATAGGAAAATAGCGTTACAGGGGGGGTGGGGGTCCAAAATGATTAAAATTTGCGTTACGTAATACTTAAACGTTCTCTTACGGGCTATAGCGACTTCAATACTGAATAATATCCCGTTTTGTTTTTTTTTTCAGTCGATCCAAACGGCCGGAATCATGGCGACCACCGTTTTTTTATGTTTTTTTCAAAAAAAAAAAATATATGACCAGAAAATGGCACTTTAAAAATCTAAAGAAATTTTATTTGTATTCTTTCAATACCAATAAAAATAACAATGATATCTTTTTCTTTCTATATATAAAAAAAGTTTAAAAAAATATTATTTTTATAATTTCTAAGGTAGAAAGGCCCCTTAAACACAGAAGTGTCTATGATTTTTTCCCGAAAAGTAAAAATATGTGAAAATCTTGCGAATAAACTGAGTTTTCGTCTATAATTTTTAGAAGAAAAATTTATCATTACAAGGATCGTATTTTTATATAACCTAAATTCGATAGGTTAACGCCTTGTATTCAGGAAAAATTGATCAAAGGAAAACCTATTTAGAAAACCTTGACCTAACAAGTAGGCTTACAGGAATTATGTAGAATAGGCTTTCAAAGCCAAGAAAATTATTTCAAGGAATCTTATTTAAAATATAACTTGAATAATTGCAAGTCTACCCTACATTTGTTTTAATTAACTTAAGTTATATTTAGATGTTCAATGAGTATTTGACACATTTATTATAATATTTTAAAAAAAGAATCACTATTTGAATTAAGAACCTTAATTTAAAACTTATTGTTTAGACAGAAGCTAATTGTTTAATATTTTTAATGGGGAGGCATAGCGTAGTGGCTAGCGCGTATTTATAGCAAGCCTACTAGCGTGAGTTCGATTCTCACTGGCGCCGATTTGCCTTTTTCAGTTAATTAATAATTAAAATTTAGCGAAGGCATAAGTGAAGCGGAAACTCCTTATAAAAACTGGTTCGAAAGTCAGTATAAGCCGGTTGTTCCCTCTACTACTAGCCCACACAAGTCTTGGACTTAGGGGATGCTTAATTAAGTAGAATAGTATGAGGTTAAAACAAAAGAAAATTGTTCAGCCAAAAGCTAATTATTTAATAATTAATACAACAATCGAACTTGTTTTTGGGTAGTTTTTAAAAATAGCCCGTTTTGTATAAAACAGAATACCTTTTGAAGGTTTATTTTTTTTTAATAAAATTATATTAATTACACCTAGTAATTAAGGTTTTTGTACTCGAAAACACAACAACAACACCACAACAACACAACAAAAGCAGCTTTTATGAGAAATAATCAATATAAAATACAATTTTAGCGGCAGATGCCAGTATAGTGGCATTTATTTATAATATTATCACCAGAGTTGATACTTTCATTACAATATAAGGGTCGGACAACAGGAATTTTAAATTATTTATAATGTTTGTTGAGTTTGTTTGATACATGCCGAATAAGTATATATGTCAGTTCTGAATGAAATATAGGACCAATCCCAGGTAGCAAGGGATGTTATATTACAAGAAATTAACATCACTTTTGGGTGTATTTTTAAACTAAATCATAACATCACATAATATTGAAAAATAACATGTATTTAACATCACATTTGCAACGTAACACGTGTGACGTGACAACCATGTTATTTAATAACAAATATTTAGCAACGCTGTGATATATAGAATGTCACATATTAACGTGGCTTTCACGTGAATGTCATGTTATTTTGCTTCTCACCGACGTTCGAAGCAAAAAAATCGATATAAGATGATGTTGATAGAGTAAATTATTATAAGGAAATTCTATACACATTATACGATTTCCAATGGATAGGGGGCTCTGCCGGGCTTCTCAAGACCACGGACACGGATTAAAGGAATAAATTCTCCGCTTAATCTGCAATTTCGTATTTAGAATCTTTTTCAATCTGTGATTGTTTCAATTACTGATTGATTTTAAAACCGATTTTTTTATAGCGTTTTTAATGGTTTTAATTTAGAAAAAGCTAATGTCCTAAAATATTATTTAAATATTAAAGTACCAGTAAAGGGCATCCATAAGATATTAGATATAACAGGAATGTGGATTTATGAAACACGTTATTTTCGGGATGTCATTGTGTGATGTTATTAGGGGCGGACTTAGGACATCCCCACCATGCTACATTCTTGTTAAATGAGACTACAATCTTAACATCACATGTCACATATTAACGTGACTTTCACGTGAATGTCATGTTATTTTGCTATCTGGGATAGGTCCTATATTCTATTCAATTTCAAATAAAACAAAGCAGTCAGATAAAAAAAATAATAATGGAGGAAAACGATATATAATCAGATAAATAACTAATTGTCGATCCAATAAACTACTAACCTATCCCATTAAACACTAAATAAAAATTTTAATTAACAAAGTCCTTGACATAAAAATTGAGCTATTATAATCATAGTATGTGGTATATTTTCAGGAAATGCTGACAAGTCAATCACTTGAAAAAAAAACTTTTGAAGGCTGAGAATTATTTACTTTTTTATGTCAAGGATAAAGCAGGAATCGAATTATGTAGAACTAGATTTTTTGACAAAAAATACTGCCAAGACAAACCAGTAACTAAAGATAGAAAAAAAGATTTACCGCGCAAGGACACTAAGTGTGATACACTTACCGCAGGGGGACACCTAGACACAAGACTACTATTTATAATTTTATAGAGTGATTCCATAAAACAATTATTTCTTGAATTGTCACACATATAAATAATGTCAAAAATATTATAAACTTCGGTCGTGTTTATGGACCTCATCTCCGCTTCGGTCCACAAAATACGACCTCACAGAAAAATTTACTTACCTATACTAGGAGCGCAAATAACTACCGAGTGTTAATTTTTACACTTATTTAACTGATATTTAAATATATTTATAATCGTAATTTACACCCATAGATTACCATAAAATAATGGTAATGTAAATTTTGCACTCTAAATGGTAAATTTTACACTGAAAATCACCTGCTGCGGAAATGATAATTACACTCTTGCACTGGGTTGGATATGGCCGATTAAATTATTTGGTTGTGACAAATAAATTTTATTTCTGTCAAATAAACTATTTTGTTCCCATTAATAAATCATTTTGAAATTAAAATATTTGTTTACATGAACTAAATATTTATTTGACTCAAATAAATTTTTTTACTTATATCCAAATAAATCCTTTTTATCAGTGTGTGAGTGTAATAAATAGGTACCAGTTTGAGTGTAAAGCAAGTGTAAAATTATACACTATTTTTTTTATTGTGTATTTTGTGAATACTTCAGAGGTACCCCCTGGATACCCTGGATCAGATTTTTCGTATTTAAGATATGTGCGTGCTTATATGAGCCTCAGTTAGTAATTATATTTTTTTATAGAAATAGTTGTCAGATGAAAAACACGAACCCTTTCGTGTGATTTTAAAACAAAATTGAAATGTCAAGTTATTTATTACACCTAGGTACAGTTAATTAAATTTTGTTACAAGTGCATCGATAAAAATAGATTATGATACAATATTTTTACGAAAGAAATTGCATTTTCCAGGAAAGTGCACTTTAAATTTCGTGTATTACGCTACACGAGGTCGCAATTTTCTTTGTTAGAGTTGTTATCGTAATATAATGACAAATATTGCTACAAAAATAGAAGAATGACTTTCCAGGTATTTAATTGAAAATTAATAACTTAAATAAAATAAATAATTCTTAATAATGTCAATTTTTTATTTTTAGAGTAACGTATAATGCTTCCCCTTTAAAACCACCATGATGACCATTTTAAAAATTTTAAAAGCAGCAAGTTGAAGTAATAATAATATTTTCCTATTTTTTTAAAGGTCTCTAATAATTTCCTGTCTGTTATTTCTGTTGATAATTATAAGGACAAAATATCAGTCTTAAAAAAATAATGCCGAGAGTTTTAAAAACATTCAAAAATAACTGTTTTTCATCTGCCATCTGTCTACATAATTTATTTTGAACAATATTTAAAAACTAGTTTATTTATGGTATTATATTTTAAATACTTTTAAAATATTTTCACTAGTTAAAGCTAGTATAGTACCACACATGTATAGGGCTATGTATGATATATCTAAATATAAAAATATATTTTTATCGCTAAGTAATACTTCATTTGTATTGATTCTTAGCCAACTTTGTTAATTGAGAATAACAAAGTTGAACATTTTTGTAGCTGAAAATAGCAAATCAAGAATTTTTTTCATTTCTGGGATCATTAAAATTAATTATATATTTATTAAAATAAAAATAGAAGTACCTATATATTAACACCGTCCATCCTAAGACTAGCAAATAAATTTTCTCCTCTAGCACAAATGACTAATTTTTTTTGCCTGTCGTCCCTACCCATATAGCACTGATTTACACAATGGATATACCCAGAATATCCGTTTTGGGATTTCCGACATCCCCAGGATATACGATTTCGTCTATAGATATCCGTAGGACATCCTCAGGATATACTTTGTTACTAAACGGGAAGCTGAGCGACTTCCGAACCGTATATCCCATTGATATCCCGAAGGTATATCCTGAGGATAGACTGTACGTCTGTCCTAAAGATAGCTACTAATTATGTACAACTGTCCCTGACAAAAGTGGCTATCAATTAGTATTGCTTTTATTTTTTTTTTGTGAAATATTGCTATTAGCAGGTGCAAGTTACATATTTTAATTTAGGCTAATAGTTTTACAAAAAAAGCATTACTATTTAATAGCCACTTTTGTCGGGGACATTAAATTTTCTACATAATTAGTAACTTATCTACGAAATATATTTCCCCATGGGCTCGTCCATAAAAAACGTAAAGCAAATAAAGTGGAGGAAGTATTACCCCTCCCTCAGGGAGGGGTAATACTCACGAAATTGTCCAACAAAGGAAAACAATATAAATATTTAATAATAATTGTAGAAAAAAAGTTACACACATAAATAGACTTCAAACACCGTCATTAAAGTCAAAAAAAAATGCGGTAAATTTAAAACAATGAAGGAAAAGTCATATTAGGATATCCCACTGGGATATTATCCCAAGGATATCCGACGGAAAATCTAGTCAGGACGTCCCTGGGATGTACGATACCTTATATCCTTGGGATATACGGGCATTATATCCTCAGGACATACCTTTCGGGATATCCTTGAGATATACGACTAATGTCCCGGGCCATGCGACATTGAGAGGATATCCGGTGCATAGCGTAGGGTATGGGAGGCATAGCGTAGTGGCTAGCGCGTATGTATAGCAAGTCTACTATCGTGAGTTCGATTCTCACTGGCGCCGATTTGCCTTTTTCAGTTAATTAATAATTGAAATTTGGCGAAGGCGATAAGTGAAACGGACACTCCCTAGAAACTGGTTCAAAAGTCAGTATAAGCCGGTGGTTCCCTCTACTACTAGCCCACACAAGTCCTGGACTTAGGGGATGCTTAATTAAGTAGAATAGTACGAGGTTAAACAAACAAACAAACAAACAAATATTGTGTGCTATATGGGTATTGTCCAAGTTTTTATCTGTCGAACCAATAACATCTTGGGTGAGATTTAGTGTAAGTATACCGTTTTATAAGACACTATGTTAGAAGTTTCTCTTTAAAATTTATTTTTTTAAATATTTTATACAACATAATATTTTAAATTTACATAAATATAGGTTAGAGATCGTTTAATTAATAAAATAATATTCAAATTAAGCGTCACTGAATTAAAATCATAAAATATCATTTAAAAATGACACAATATTATTATATTTTCACTTTGAATTGATTTAAATATATTAACCCACCTTGGATTTAATTTTTGCACGTGTATACTTAAATTATTTTTCATTGTTGAAATTGAAATAAAGGTTTCAAATAAAAGACGCTACCAGAAATAAAATGTTGTCCTAATCGCCAATTTTTTTGGAGGACAAAAAAAGTTTAAAACTTTTACGTGCTTGTCAACGAACTAATAACTCTTCTTTCTAGAATCCGCATACCGTTAAAATAAAGTATCGCCAACATCTCGGTTTGTTTGTAAACAAATAGTAGGTATATTCAGGCCTGAACAATAACAATTACCAGTAACTGGTATTGTTGTCTCTGTTAGAACAAAGATGTGCGAGTAAGACAGACGAATGTTTATGTTGCCGACGTTTATGTCAGTTTTAAGGAATGAAATGCCTATTCTAGAGCGAAGAGTTATTAGTTCGTTGGTGCTTGTCCATCCAAAATTATATTTTGCCGTGACTTAATTGACCCTATTTAATTTTTTTTTCGTGATTTCGAGTTAGAATGTCTTTACAATATGTGCCTAATTTTTACCAATAATTTTTTAAATAATTTAGAAACTATCGATAATTATATACTAAGCTAACATTGTACTTTAATGGTATATTAAAATAGCATATATCAAATTATTAAATTAGCAAATTAAGGCGAAGCAAAAATATCAAATTTTATAGGCGGATTTCTCGAAGAAAATCTTAGATAAAAAATATTTAATAATGTCAGGGACAAAAATATATAATTTTAATAACAAATTATAAAAACGTATTAATATTTATGCAATTTGATTTTTAATTATCATTTTTATGGCCGAGATAAACCATGTTAAATAATAGGTTGGTGTTCTGTAAATCATACAGGATACACGTCTAGTAAGTACAATAATTATTAAAAAATATTTTTCCTTGTATGATTTTTTTACATGTTATTGTATTTCCGTATAATAATTTTCCGGCATTTTTTATCAAGAAAATGCAAATTCCCCTTTAAATAAATTATTAAATGAAATGTGATATTGAAGAACGTTTATGAACGCTCGAATTGGAAAAATCCACTGTCCAGCTAGGAAATATTTGGGAAAATTGAGTGACAGAGTTCCCAAATTGGTAATGCGAAGACCTTTTTTTATTTTTTGGTCAGTACATTTATTATTTTGACTTTATTTTCTCCCGGATTTAGTGGTATAACAAATAAATCAAGTAACTTTTTCATAGAAGAAGTACGTCAGTTTCATCAAGCAAGAGAGTAAATTAAAAATCGCCCAGTAAATATTTTTACAACAAGTTTGAATAGTATATGTTTGTGTATAGAATATAGTTTGTTTTATACGTTAACTACGCAGTATATTCGCACATCCAATATTCGAATCTGTTTTGAAAATAGTCACTGTGCGATTTTTAATTTACTCTCTTGCTTGATTAAACAGACTATAGATATCTTTTTGTGCTTCAAATTCTTTAAAAAAAATAACTTTTGAACTCCCTGTATAATTGCTGACGCAGGTTGTACTTGATATAACTAATCCGTCTTACAGCTGATAAAAAACTACGCTTATACATTTCATAAGCTTTAAAGCTAAAATTTTATCTTATTTGTGCACAAAATGGGTATTGAACGTATTGAAAGTAAACATAATATTAAGTATATAAGTTAAAGTCTTATTATAATTATCAAAAATACATAAATTTTTATTATCTGCCATAAAATAATTAAGTATTGCTGATTAATTTAATAGGCGATGTGTCTCAGAAATTAGGGGATTTTTCTTTTCATTTTTTATTATTCAAGTCATAATTTTAAAAGGGAATTTCACTAATTTTTTCAAAATATGTAATGACTTAGAATCCCTTATGTCTTTTCTGTGTATTCTGTTGCAGAATTTCTGCAAAGGAATGATTGTTTTCTGTGTATAGTTCCTTGGGAAAATTACAAATCAATAAAACTTGTTTACAAAACTAAGTTGAAAATACTACAAGTTTTACCATAAAATTAAATGATCTACAACTGCAATGAAAGTGCAGTTTAACTTATTTTTGTGCAGTAACATTTTTGAGACAGACATTTGCGTCATAGAAAATAATTCTGTAGGTAACACGTAGTAAATTTTTGATTTTTATTATATATTCACACTAAAAAATCAGGATTTCTTTTATTTTTTTCACCCATGACGCGCATAGAGTTTGGTATGCACTATTAAAGTGACAAATAAACTTTAAGATTTAGCATACATTATTATCATAATGCCTTACTTTTTGTTTAAAGGAGATCCCCAAAAATTTAAAATGTTGGCATTCATTTTACGGTTATTAAACATGCAATGGAGCTCTCTACAACTAGAATTATGAAACAAAAGACGTCTACCCTATCTCTATCTCATTTGTGCTACACTTTCCAGCCAACCAAATAAATACTGTATTTGTTTTTCATACAACAAATACAGTATTTATTTGGTTGGCCGGAAAGTGTAGCAGTGAACGGCACGAACGAACATAGCTAATGTGAATCTGTAGAATAAGATAATTCTACTAAAATTTAGATGGCGCCAGTAATTTCTTTAATATAGTTGCACTTTTCGCCCGGCCAAGTAAATATTGTATTTGTTCAACAAAGAACAAATACAGAATTTGTTTGGTTGGGTGGAAGTGGGAGTGTATGTATGTCTTCTATCCTTTTTGGGTAGAACTTTTGTCCCTGTCTAATCTAACGGGAGAAATCTCTATTCTAATTATTTTATCACCAATAATTACATTTACAAATAAAAATAATTGTCAGCCCCTTTAAGAAATAAGATACCAGTAATAATTTCAATTAAGAATGAAATTTACTTTCATATTCTTTGGTAAAAATGGGGGGTGCTATTTGAAAAACAGAATTTGAGGGTGGTTTCAAGTGGTGGTTTTGAATACGTGCATAAAAACTTCAATGGCTCCCATTTAACACTGTTTTCTCAAAAAATTCTATATTTTCAAATAAGGGAGATATAGCTTGACAAGAACCTGGAGGGACATCCGGTATAATAAAATATTTATTTAACCTATTACTGAGTTTTAATGCAAAATTATTGTCTAGCCACTTTCCTTTTTAAACGTTATAATCTTCAAACTATAATTATTTTTATTAGATCAAGGATCATATTTTGATATTGTAAATTTGACAAGGTTTTAGTTTTATTCTTGTATAAAATTATGCAAATATTATTTAATAATATATTTTCAAATATGGGAACAAAAATTTAACATAAGTAGGAGTCATTTCAGGAACGTTTCTTTTATTAAACTAATTTGGAACACGTAAATGAGACAACTTAAACTATCTTTTTGGTTGTATCTGATATTTGTTACTTTTAAAATATGTGCAGGGGAGCATAGGAGAGATTTTTTTAAATAGAGAGGCCCTTGCAGTGCCGTAACTAGAGCTGTTTGCGCCTGTGGCAGATTATCAATTTGCGCCACCTATCTAATATAAAATAACTGATTTTTTTAACTTTTTTATAAGATTAAGTAAACGAGGAAAAAAGTAACAAAAATAAAAACGCCGTCTCATTTGAGACCGAAGTGGCGTCCCTCCTGACAAAAAGTAAGCGCCGTAGGCGATTTTTTTACGAATTTTGGTAAAATTTAAATTTCTTACATTTTTTGTTAAGGTTATAAAACTCTATTTATGCTTCAGCGCCGCGGAAAACTGTCTAGATTTTAACATTTTACAAAAATACAAGAAAGCTCTAGCACCGCAGGCGAAATTTTTTATGAATTTCAAACTAAAATTTTACAATCTGAAATAAAAAAAAAAACAACCAAAAAAGCATAATTAGAAATTTTCCAAAATGCAAGAAAGGTGTTTTGGTGAAGAATACTTTTTTGCTCAGTTTTAAATGAAGAATCACCCTGCAACATTAAAATTTTATTGATGCTTTTTTTTTGTTCCCCATTCAATATGTCATCTTCGAAGGACCGTAGCTCCCTTAGGGCACATTCCGGACCAACCTTTATAGAAACTTTTTTTCATATTTTTGGATTTAGAATCAACTCTTAAATTTTGGCATGGCATGATCACCCTGTACATCAATTGAAATAAATGTGTCAAAATGGTTTGCAGGCCTTATAATTAATTTTATTAACAATAATTGTATGTTTACGTCATTCTGTGTACTAAATAAAAAAAGGAACTAAATGGCACAAATTGAAGCCTCTCGCTGCAAACTCTATGGTATAAGAAAAAGGATCAAATTGTGAATCACATGGGTAAAAGTCCTTCTTTTCACTTCCATGGAATGTTTTACATAAATATCTTACACTGAAAAAAAAAGATCCTTTGCGATAATGGCATATGAAATTAGGCCAAATGCTTCGCACTCTTGAATACGTCCAAAAGCGCCTTCTCTTAACATGAAAATATAATTCACTTGCCAAGATCTTTCTGATTCTTTAACTTAACATTCTTTGATCTTGAAATGCAAGTGGTCTTATCTCAAAAGAAAAATTCTTGGGCCAAAGTATTTAAAATTATGTAATTTTTAAATGGTTTTTGTCTCAAATGCGCCAGGACTAAGAGAATTTTAAAAATATTTCAAAAGCGACACTTTTCTTGGGACAAGATAAATAATTTTGTTTGAAGATACACATCTTTTAAGCTAAAAGAATAACTGCCAAGAGTGTTGACTGCTTTGAGCCAAGAACGTCATTTTTTGCAGTGTACATTGAAAAAATTGACGTTCTTGACTCAAAGTTTTTTCTAACGCGTTTTTAATGTATAAATGTTCCCTTTTCTAACGTTAGAATTTTAACTTTAGGTGTCTAACGTTAGAATAACATTTATCCACCGTTTGGTAAAACTCTTAATGTAAGAAAAATTTTATTCTAACGTTAGACCCTAACGTTTAACGTTGCCTAATATGCCTAATAGGCATCTAACATTCAAACAGGGGCGGATTTATTTCACTTTAAGGGGGGGGGGGCATCCATAAGGAAAAAAATTGCGCTTTCGCCAAAAATATCATT
Source organism: Brachypterus glaber (assembly GCA_958510825.1). Lineage (NCBI taxonomy): Eukaryota > Metazoa > Arthropoda > Insecta > Coleoptera > Kateretidae > Brachypterus > Brachypterus glaber. The sequence goes on along the minus strand of OY294050.1, from coordinate 333,040 downwards.
TTGAAGGTATTTATATGCTAATATATCTCGCTGGGGGGGGCCATGGCCCCCATGCCCCCCCCCCCCTAAATCCGCCCATGCATTCAAACCACCTTTATCTAACCTCTATCTAACTTATATCGTTCTAACGTTATTTAACACCAGGGTAGATAATAATTTTATACAGAAAATTTAAAAGTTGTGTTTCAAAAGTAAATATTTTTTTGTACATCGCTCGTTTTGATCCCTAAAAGCCTCAAATGAAAAATAAAACTAAATAGCTTGAATTAGTTCGTTGGCGCAAATTAGTTTAGTAAATAAAAATATTAACAAATTAAATCAAATCAACAAATTGTATTTGTTAACACAAGTTGAGTCGTTATTTTTAAACAATTTTTATTTATCAACAAAAGTCAATGGCCATTTCTGTTCAAAAACACTGCTTAAAATTCAATTAATTGTTTGTTTTTTAACTATTTTTATACACTTTATTTTATTTTTTTTTTTATTTGTCAATTTTTGTGATCATTACCTCTATAAGAACAGGAATTTTTATTTTAAATCAAAATTATAAACGTATTGATTATATATTCCTTCAATCGGTTTTTTTCCTACAGAGTGATATTGGTAGACTGAAAAGTTACAGGCTGCTGGCGCTCGTCAGTACCAAGAGTCAACTCTGTTTTCTGATTAAGAAATCAGGCTTTATTTACTTTAGAAGTAAAATTATCAGATTGATGTATATTTGTGCGCCATCTATTTCTATACTTAGACAACAACTACTTATATTTCTCCTCATCTAGAGACTTTGAATGGTTCGAACCTTGAAATTTGGCACAACAATGACACTGGATCATTTATTTAATATTTTCTTAATATTTTAACATTTAAATAAGTTGATAAGTTATCAGAAAACCGCAAAAACTTTATTTATTAAAAAAAAATAATTTAAATAAAATTATTGTTAATTAATTTTATTTTATTTATTATCTAATATGTTATTTACAAACCAATGATATAGAAAATACCAAATTGATAAATTATAATTATTATTATTTAAATTAACACTAAAATGCCAATTAATCAAAATAACACCAAATTGACAATCATTTAAAAAAAAAATGTGAAATACAATTAATGCAATGTATTTCTACATTTAAATTGTATGAAAAATAACAAATAATTTTACATAAAATTAAATATGGCTGTAAATATAAAGTAAATTAACTGTAATTTACGAAGGCGTAGAAGGGACATAATAACTTTTTTAAATGAGATTTAATTCTGTAATACTAACTCAGAGTAAATGTTCAATTCGTTGTTATTTTCTCTGTCTTAGTAATACAGAATTAAAGAAAGATTTAATTATGTGATACTAAGACAGAATTAAATCTTTTTCTCTGTGTTACTATCACAGAAATAAATCATTTTCTATTTATTCTGTAATACTAATACAGAATTAAATATTTTCTCTGTGTTACTAACACAGAAATAAATCTTTTTCTCTGTGTTACTATCACAGAGTTAAATTATTTTCGCTGTGTTACTAACACAGAAATAAATCTTTTTCTCTGTGTTACTATCACAGAATTAAATATTTTCTCTGTGTTACTATCACAGAATTAAATCATTTTCGCTGTGTTACTAACACAGAGAAAATATTTAATTCTGTGATAGTAACACAGAGTAAAAGATTTATTTATGTGTTAGTAACACAGAGAAAATATTTAATTCTGTATTAGTATTACAGAATAAATAGAAAATGATTTATTTCTGTGATAGTAACACAGAGAAAAAGATTTAATTCTGTCTTAGTATCACAGAATTAAATCTTTCTTTAATTTTGTTTTACTAAGACAGAGAAAATGAATTTATTCTGCAATATTATCGCAGAAAAAACATTTAATTCGGTGTTAGTAACAACGAATTAAATATTTACTCTGATTTAGTATTACAGAATTAAATCTCATTTAAAAAAGTAATTATTATGTCCCTTCTACGCCTTCGTAGTAATTTTATATTATATTTTTTATAAAAAAAAATGCTTTCTTGTATACTAAAATATGCTTTTTTTTTCAGTTGTATTTTGTGATTATGCAGCTTCAGGACGATCACTACAGTTTATCGAAGAGTATATCCTTCGAGAAGTATTGCCAACCTATGGAAACACACATTTTACAACTAGTATTTCGTCTTTACAAACTACATTATTTAGGTATGTATATTTTCCTACGAGCGTGCGGAAAGATCACTCTTTCCGCACGCATATGGGTGTGGAAAGATCACTCTTTCCGCACGCATATGGGTGTGGAAAGAAAGCCTTTTTCGCACGCATAAATATTGTTTAATTTCTTAACTGCGTAGTGTTATTCTTGTTATATTTATTCATATTATAAAAATGTTTAAATTTTTTATCTGTTAATTGAGTTTCTTGCTAAAACATTATAAAAATAAGATTTATTTCGATTAATTTGATAAAAGTATATTTTATTTTAACCCTGCTCGTAGGAAAAGTATTGTTCCTAACGCATGCGTAAGAGACTTTTCCGCACTCGATTGCTCGCTAGGTCTAAATGCAATCGAGTGCAGAAGCACTTGTTAGGAAAATAGCTATTTCAAAATGCTTCCAGTAACCCCAACTATTTTTTTCAAATGGCCCCACACTTTACATTGCAAAATTTTTGATAAAAGAGTAACACCTTACCATTTTAGGGTTAAATATATCGCCGTGTTACTTTTGCAATTTCGCGATTGTTTGGAGATACGAGGTTATGAAAGTAAAACGACGATACATAGGAAGAGAAAATATAAATGTAAAAGTTTAAAAAAATAGCAGTTTATTCAAGTCTAGAAATTTTAGCGATTCTTGTTTACTAAACATATAAAAAAAAATGAATTATTTATAACAAATTTGCTAATTACTTGTTTATTCACAACAAACACGCAATCGGTTTTATATTAAGAATCTTGTAGGTGTAGCTAGGTAATAAAAGTATAATTTTTTTCATTAAAAGTCTTAAATTGTCATTTAATGTGTTTTTAAAATGTTATAAACAAAATTGACTCATAGGCTATAACCTTTTTTTATTAATAAATTCTGCTTTGCCAGGCTACAACTGCTAAAATGGCTAAAGTTTGACTATTTATGTAGGTATAGTAATAATTTTCACTATAGACGAGCGCGCTCTCAACTTACGCAGGGCTGTAACCAGAAAAAAATCTAGGGGGGCTCTCTAAGAATTTGCATCTACAAATTATTTTGTAAAATCTATTAATTGATATTGTGACACATTATTGGTAATCATGAAAAACACTAAATACCACTAACCTCAATTTATTGATCAAGTTTAGCGCCGCAGGCAAAACTTTTATAAATTTAAAAGTCACAATAAAAAAAACAGACTTTGAGCAAATTATGTTTTAAAACCTTTTAATAAAAAATATTGGTAGGAGTCTGACCCGTCACTGTGACTACATTATTGGTAATCACGGATTTTCTTCCGAGTAAGTAACAATCGAGTCTTTGCTATTTCTTTTTAATTTGCATAATATATTTTATATGTACTTTAAATATATATTTTTTAAATTTTATTTAAACCTAGTTTTTTTTAGAAATTTCAAGGTTAGGTATTTTTCAAACAGCCCAGATTTTAAAAACTTAATTATTTTATAAAACACCCTTTATAAGCAAATTATTTTAATTACAATTTTTTCATACATTTGATTTTGGCTGGCGCAGGGGCTCGCCTGGTTATTGTGTTTACAACATATATAATCTACAGCGCCGCAGACAAAAAAAAATAGTAATCTGAGGGTTAAAATAACTTTGGAATGCGTTTTAATTGTATTTTTACTTGCTTAAATATTTAACCTTATTATATATGGTTAAAATTTAATAGGTAGGTGGCTTAAAAAACGCCAGGGGGGGCTCAACGAAAATGCCAGGGGGATTCAACGAAAACGCCAGGAGGGGCTCAACGAAAACGCCAGGGGGGCTTAGCCCCCTGCCCCCCCCCCCCCCCAGTTACGGCCCTGACTTTACGCTTTAACCTTCGTAAGGCAGGATGTGAGAAAGTGAGAGGCACAAGAGTCTATAGTAATTGAGACGGCTATATATGATTTTTTTATTTTAGATTTTAAGCTTTCACGGCCATTAAGATATAAAGAACTTTCACTTTCGGGTTTAGACCGTGTTAATGGATTTTCACTTTCCGACGTTTCGTCTCTTACTACTAGAGACATCTTCAGGGATTAATCTGAAACTAAGTTTCGAATCAACTTGTGTCAGTATTTATGACGAGTTGTGGTTATTCACCCGTGACGAGGTTTTTCCTATCAAAGACTTCCATATTGCAGGTAAGTGGTAACCAGTGTCCCGATTGATATTGTTAGGATGCTTGATGATTTCTATCGATTCCCGTATCTTCCTTGGCATTTTTCTGTTTTCTGTTAATATTTGTTTTGTTTCAGACAAATTGATTTTATGACCTGTTTCATGTATATGTTCGGCTACTGCCGATAAGGAAATTTGTTTCTTTCTTATATTGCGCTCATGCTCTTGAAGTCTTGTAGAAATTTTTCTCTTAGTTTCACCTATGTAAACCGTACCACAGGAGCAGGGTATTTTATATACGCCTTCTGAACTCAGGGGTATTTTGTCTTTTGTTGAAGTCAAACATTGACCTAATTTTTGGTTGGACCGAAATATAGGCTTAATATTTGACTTCTTCAAAAGTTTACCTATTTTATCCGTGATACCGCTTACATAGGGAAGTATAACTTGTGTCTGTCTGTCATTGTCACTTTTTGGGTCTGGGATTTCTGTATTTGTATATGGTCTTATTAATGTATTTTTTGGTATAACCGTTCATGGTCAAGGCTTTGGTTAGTTTAAGGAGTTCTGTGTCTAGGGAATTCTTGTCTGAAATCATGAAAGCCCTATGAACAAGTGAATTAACTACCGAGCGTTTTTGAGAGGGATGGTGATGTGAAAATGCGTTCAGGTATCTGTCAGTGTGGGTTTTCTTCCTGTATACCGAGTGTCCTATTGAGCCATTTTCCGTTTTGTAAACCAAAACGTCCAAAAAGGGAAGTGATCCGTTGTTCTCAATTTCCATCGTAAACCGTATAGATTTATGTTGGGAATTGAGGTGATTTAGAAAACCTTGAAGGCTTTCCATGCCATGGGGCCAAATAGCATAGACATCGTCTACGTATCTGCGCCAAATTTTAGGTTTTAATGGAAATGACTCAATAGCTTTTTTCTCGAAGTATTCCATGAAAGCATTGGCCGCAGGGGGTGATAATGGGGATCCCATTGCGGCGCCTGACACTTGTTCATAGAACTTAGTTTCAGATTAATCCCTGAAGATGTCTCTAGTAGTAAGAGACGAAACGTCGGAAAGTGAAAATCCATTAACACGGTCTAACCCCGAAAGTGAAAGTTCTTTATATGATTTTTTTATATTAAAATAAAAATAAATTTTATTATTTAAAAACAATAACGTTGCTAGTATACTACATACATTTTTTGATAAAAATTAGCTAAAAATACATTTTAATGGGCAAACAAAACTAAACTAATAGCTGACTCTAGATAAAAATATAATCGCTAAAAAATGCAAATATAATATCTACAGCGTGTCCCAAAAAATATTAAATCGGATAAAGCTTAAATTGGGTATACCGGGTGAGTTTCAATCCATGTACACCGCCTTAAAAGGGATTGTTTTCAGTCTGATAAAAGCAAATTTGTTGTAGCTTTTATTTAATAACAAGGGCTACAAAATGGCATACAATTTTTTTGCTATTATAGCTATTCTAGTGACCTTTAATCTCGAATATCTTTGGAAACTGTAGGCCAATTTATATTCTGTTTTCGCAGGGTAACTTCAAATATCTTTACCTATCATATCAAAATTTAAAAAATAAAAGAAATCCATCGTTCTATACTTATTTTAACACTTTTAATTTTAGACAAGAAGCAAGGGACATAATCCGAAATGCCGTGAATGCTCGTGAAGAAGACGCAGTGATATTTTGCGGGCATGGCTGCAAAGATGCCCTGGAGAAGCTCATACATGCCCTGGATATTCGCGATCCGCCCATTATCTTCACCGGTGCTAGCGAGCACCTTGATAATCTTCAACTATGGCAAAAGACTGACGCTAAGGTAAGATAATTTTTCAGGAAAAATAAAAAAAATTAAAATTTTCTTTTTTGTATAACGAAAAAAAAAATAAAAAAATACCCCTTTACCCCATTTCAGCCCTTTACCCCACTCTTATTTTTTCCAAAAACAATCCCAGCCTAGAACTTTATATAAGCAATTTATGGTTCAAATTTGAAGTCTTTAGCTTAAAGCGTTATCGAGGTTACAAACTTCTCGGACAGACAAACATACAGACATGCAGTTTTTTTATAGAAATAATCTTTTTCGTATATAAAATGGCGAGAAACAATTAAAATTTTTTTTCTGTTTTCCTAAAACGAAAAATAAATTGAAAAAAAAAATGTTTTTGAAAAAAATTGTTTTTACCCCATTTTACCCCCTTACCCCAATACCAATGTAGACAAATATAGAATTTTATAAGCTTTAACATGATGTATCACATGACCTCCTTTCTATTTAAAAAAATTTCCCCCTTTCCCCCTGTCTCCATCGTGTCCCCTAATATATACCAAAAAATTATTTGGGATATGTTATTTATGAGTTTCAAGTTGCTATCTTCAACGGTTCAAAAGTTAAAGTGGTGGGGGGGGGGGGCGGACTTTTGACACGCTGTGTATGTATCACAAATACTTCATATGAGAATATATTTTCTTTGTGTGCCACCATGGCGCATTCTATTTGCGTCACATCAAATATGTTTAACAATTTTGACAATAGGTAAAATAACATTTTGATGTTTTTGAATAAATTTATATCTGATAATAAAAAATTAAAAGGAAATGGTCAAAAAATACAGAAAAAGTAAAGAATCCGTGAAAGGGTACCGGTTCGTATTTTTTAACGTTAATTTTCCACCAGGGCAATATATCCCAGCTGTTTATGATATCTCTGAAAGTATAACAATTTTATCGCCATAAATGATTCATTTTTATGCCGTATTGCTGAAATGCAAATAGTTCAGATTATTTTGTCACACGTGAAATAAACAGTTTTATTATTTTTATCGTTTCCGTAATCTACACTAAGAGAAAATTTTAAATTACACGCATTGTTATTTTTAAACTACATACCTTTAAGTGTGTGCCGTTTAACGAACTAACAACTCTTCTCTCTAGAATACGCATACCGTTAATATAAAGTATCGCCAACATCTCGGTTTGTTTGTAAACAAATAGTAGGTATATTCAGGCCTGAACAATAACAATTACCAGTAACTGTTATTGTTGTCTCTGTTAGAACAAATCTGTGCGAGTAAGACAGACAAATGTATATGTTGGCTACGTTTTTGTCAGTTTTTACAAATGAAATGCCTATTCTAGATAGAAGAGTTATTAGTTCGTTGGAGCCGTTATACTTGAACGATCCTTCTATAGAGGTGACCCTTACTAAATTTAGCAATATTTTTAGGTCAAAAAAGTGATTAAAATATGTTTTCATAAATATTTTTGCCACTATTAAAAATCTGTTTATACCTTACTTGGGACCGGACCCTTTAAATTCTTTACTAATTATACCTACCCACTTAAAAAACAATGCATTAAATATGTATTAAAATATATTCTAAGGAAAACAATTTTTAGTCCAGTGGGCAGTTCAAAAAAGTCGTTATATTGGTATTTTTTTCAATGTATAAAATTATACAGATAATTCATCCGTTTTGTATACACTTCAAGGCAGAATTTGTATCGGGACTAATTATTTAGTTGAGTAAAATGTATGCAGGGGACACGAATTCTACATCCAAGTGTATACTAAATCGGTGGATTACCTTTATAGTCATTTAATTTATAAGGAAAAATATAGAAAAATATATATATATAGCTGAAATGTTTGTCTGTTTGTCTTTTGGAGCAAATCACAAATGGCGCAAGTGTACATATGTACATACATATAAAATTTTAAATTTTGGAAAACGGAACTCATACCCATTGAGTTAGACAGAAATTTCCACGGCTCTGGCACTCCCCTCTCTAACTCAATGCTCATACCGTGCGGTTTACGTTTAAAGGCCTATCCAGAAGCTTGCATAAGAACATAAAACATAAGAATGCGATGCCGTGATTGGCTTACAAGATACATGGCGGCACAACAAGGCAATCACGGCATCGCATTGTTATGTATTATGTTCTTATGCGAGCTTATGTTTTGTTATGCAAGCCTGTGGATATGCCTTTAGTTTAGAAAAATACTACCCATGTTGTTGCTATACCTACTATTACCACCGTAGTGTCTACCGCCTGGACTATTTTAAATAGATATGTTTTTGTACTTTGTTTTAGGTACCTTTCAATATTCGCGAAATTGTTGTATATTTTCATAAATTTATTTACAAATATTATTTTTAATTTGCTCGTTGTATGTTATTTAACTCTCTCAATGGCAGTTTGCCCATAAAATTTGTAATTTATAAGTATATAAAAATAATTAGTGGTTTTTTAAATTTATATAATTAAAATAAATGGATTATAGTATAAATTGCTTAGATTTTAAAAATGAACATAATTTTTTAGGGTTTTAATTATCAAACCAATTGTCTGTCGCAGCTATTTATCATTTATCTCAGAAACTCTATAACCTAGGAACCTAAAATTTGGCATGGAGTTTGACTGATTTTACTCGCATCTGTGCTGTCTGTCTGTGCTGTCTGTCTGCTTTGTCCCATATGTCCCCAAATAGGTACACGTGTAGGAGAATCTAGTGCCAAAATAATCCATTTTGTTGACAAAATCTTTACTTTTTATTCCAAAGTACTTTTCCGTTTTGATATTTATTATAACATTTAATTCAAGTAGTCAACAAGCAGTTCTTAGAAGACGTGAAAAATTAATCCAGCCCACGTCATGTCACGCACCACGTTTTATGCCTGTCGCAAAAATTCAGCCAATGAAAAAGAAAATCTCTGCCAAAAATTAACAATGATTTTCGAAAAAAATATATTTTCATGGATATTTTTCCTAAATCTTAAGGTTATATGTAACGATTTTTTCCAAAAGAAATAAAAATTTAGATCTTTAAAGATACAAAACTCCACCTCCTACAGACAAAAAAATATTACTTGAAACAAGTACGTAATATTCAAATTAAGTGGCTGTGTGTATCCGATTGCATGTTAAGCACTTTTACTTGATTAAAGTTTTAACCTGTTGGTCTAAGATATGTATTCAAAATCAATGTTTTTAAATAAAATGTTTTGAAAGATGGTAATTCATAGTTCTGCATAATATAGTATAAGAGCTGGTGACCATTTTCATTTTATCATTTTCTCCCGGCTTTATTTTATATACCTATAGGTATATAATATCCCATATAGTACACAATATCCCCCGAATATCCGCTCAAAGTCCTTTTAATGTCGCATGTCCCGGGACGTTAGTCGTATATCCCAAGGATATTTCGAAAGGTATGTCCTGAGAATATACTGCCCGTATATCCCAAGAATATACGGTATCTCCTTCGTACATACCAGGGATGTCCCGGGGATGTCCTTTCGGGATATCCCTGGGATATACGGGCAGTATGTCCCCGGAGAATACCCCTCGGGACGTCCCTGTGACACACGAAGGACATTTCGGATGTACGAGACATATACATGGGATATACGGATTCGGAAGTCGCTCGACTTTCCGTTTAGTAACTAAAGTATATCCTGGGTAAGGCTTAAATTCCCGTTTAGTAAGAAAAGTATATCCTGGGGATATCCATCGTAAAACGTGTGCTATATGGGATATGTCTTAAAGTACATTAAAATTAAGCTTTTTCCAACCCAAACACAAAATTTTGTAAAAAATTTAACTTTAAATCGACATTGACATTTGCACGCAAAACGTCAAGAGATAGGCTTTTGTATGTTGCCAACCCAACAGAAAAAAAAGTAGAGACCTCTTGTGGGCCTATAAGAACACGCAAAATGCGTGTGATTATGAGCTTATAAGAGTCGCAAAATAGAAAAATATATTTTAAGGTTACCTTGTTTCCACAGTTTTGGAGCTTCTAGAGGCCAAAGGAACCGGATACAGAATCTAGCAATTTGGAAAAAGCCTAATTTGAATATACATATGTCAAATACAGCCGGGAGAAAATAATAATATGAACTATTTCTGCATAATACCAACTCTTCTGCCTCCTATTTTGGTTTGACATAAAAAAAATGTTGTTTTGTTTTAAAAAGGAAACGTAATGATAAAACTTTGGAACAATCTATAAAAAATAGAATGACGCAGAGAGCTAGCACAGCAAATAATTTATAGTAGAAATTGTCACAAACATGAATATTTTACTCATACGTGAAACTATTTTTATTCAAATTTATAAAATATCGTAGACGTCTGCAAAAAAAATCGCTTTTCTGTATAGACGCATTCCTGATTTTATTATTTGAACACTAGAAAACTAGATCATAGATTTTTCGTATCTCAAAATGAAAATTACTTTCGTTGTCGCTTATTATTTTGTTTGGCATCCCCGAAGTTCTAAAAGCTCTATCGATTTGTAATTTAAAAATACCCCTTCCATAAATGTGCATTTAAATAATATATTTTTAATAACTTTCGATTGTTTCCAACTAGAGGCGTTACATTAGTTAGTTCTCACATTGTTTGCCTTCGTCCGTAAATATTTGTCAATTTATTTTTTCGAAAATAATTTTTGATACATTGTTTCACGCTTTATTGAATTTGATTCTAATAGTATATTAAAGTACTAGTTTCATAACATACGTTTTTAGCGCACGAGTAAAAGTTTAGAAAACGAGCCGCTTACGGCGAGTTTTCTAAAGTACTAGTGCTTTATACAATTTTTTCTATTTTGCTCTAAAATTTAAAAAAACTTACATTTAAATTGATGACTGATTTAGGGATTTTTGTTTTGGATTGGCATTACAGTTTACACCATGTTTAAAATTCTAAGAACAAATGATATTTTGATATATTTTATAGTCATCTCTTCTCTTTTTTACTGCAATTAACCAAGCCACAACTTTAACATGATAAAAATAACCTAAACACAAAATTTTGTAGAAAATTCAACCAAGCGACATTGACATTTGCACGGAAAACGTCAAGCGATAGGCCAGGTCTGTTGCCAACCCAAAAGAACAAAAAGTAGAGACCTCTTATGGGCCTATAAGAACACGCAAAATGCGTGTGATTATGAGCTTATAAGAGTCGCAAAATAGAAAAAATAATTAATTAATTGGATTGACTAAGCAGCCGTTTTCAAACATGTTCTTGGCAATTTAGGCAAATTTATATCGTTTTTATCGTTTGATCGACATTTTTGAAATTTTGCCAAACTAAATTGTAAACACACGTAAGCATAAATACTAATATTAGTGTTTGGTATCAGAAAAAATATTCTCTTCCTGTTTAAATTCGATTTTGAAACAGTATATGCTTATGTATACAACTAACTGCTATAAAAAATATATAAAAATATAATTTTTCGAACTTTTAACCTCTAAATAGTTTTTTATTCGGCACTTCTAAATTTTGTATATTTTTATTATAAGCAAAATAACCATGCAAATTTAGTTGATGATAGTTTGTTTTGACTTAATGGAGATTTCTCCCGTTAGATTAGACAAGGACAAAAGTTCTACACAAAAAGGATAGAAGACATACATACACTCCCACTTCCACCCAACCAAACAAATTCTGTATTTGTTCTTTGTTGAACAAATACAATATTTACTTGGCCGGGCGAAAAGTGTAACTATATTAAAGAAATTACTGGCGCCATCTAAATTTTAGTAGAATTATCTTATTCTACAGATTAACATTAGCTATGTTCGTTCGTACCGCTCACTGCTACACTTTCCGGCCAACCAAATAAATACTGTATTTGTTGTATGAAAAACAAATACAGTATTTATTTGGTTGGCTGGAAAGTGTAGCACAAATGAGATAGAGATAGGGTAGACGTCTTTTGTTTCATAATTCTAGTTGTAGAGAGCTCCATTCTAGTAATTTTTACTTATAAACTTTTGTGTCAATTCTTTTAAAGTTATCTTCCGAAAAAAATCCGATCTTTTTTAAAAAGCACTGAACTTTCTATAAATGTTTTTTTCCAGATATATTTTTATCTTCTTCAAGGACTAATCTGTTTTATTTTTATCAGCAGATTAAAAATTGTTTTAATCTTGGAGTGGTTGAACTCAATTACTGTTTTGGCGGACAAAAAACCTAAGTCTGTCTTGAAAACCTTTTTAGCTATACTGCGCCATATATTTTATTCTTTTTGCCAGCTGAGAACCAGTTAGTTCTAGGACAGGGTAATCTTTACAAATTTATATGCAAAAAATGGAATGCTTTGGAATAGATTTGTAGCCAGGTTTTACAACAAAAAGTTTTTGTTAAATTTACAAAAAAGGCCAGTCTTTTTTTCCTCGGGGGGAGGGTTAATAAGAAACAAATTGAGTGGCATCACCAACACAACATTCAGCGCCTCAGGCTAAAATTTTTAGAAATCCTCTCGGAAAGTATCGTATTTTTCAGAATTTCATACCTATGAATTTATTTTATAAAATCTATATGTGAGCCGGAAAGCAAAAAGGAACCTCTTGTCGGAAATTTTCGGTTTTTAGTTATTGATATTAATGATTAATATATATCTAAAAAGCCAGGGGGGCGACGGCCCCCCTGTCCCCCTCCTCGAGGCGCGCATGTTTGTATCTCTTAAATTATTTGTAATATTGTCCCGTAGGTCCCAAACGACTAAATAATAAATAAATAAACAAAAAAAATGATTATTTTTAAATTTTTAACAAGATTCTTTTCTTTGGTTTCTTTTTGGAACAGTTTAAATAACTTATTTACCTAAATGTATGATAAACTTATGTAAGTACTTAAAATGTTATCGCAAAATTTTTGAAGGTTGCAAAAATATTTATAAAACTTTTGTATTTATTTTTGAATTATGATTATAAATCTGTAGATTCGAGGAAATTAAAAAAGCTTTAATATAAAATGAAACCATTGTTTCCTTCTCAAATAAATTTATTTACCAACAGAATTCGAATAAGGGATCACACTTTAGACTTATTATGTACATGTATATTGGAGAAAGGTTTTCTCAAACATTCAAATAAACCAAAAATGCATAAAAGAAATGATCATTAGTAGGTACATATTATAATACGTACAGAATAATTGTTCTTAGATGAAAGAAAAATTGCTGGTTCCATGTATAAAATGTCTAATTTTAAAATAGCTTCAATATTATATTTTCTTTGCAGCTGGTGCGAATAGCTGAAACTAAAGAAGGATTTTTGGACTTAAACGACCTCGAGAATCAGCTTCGTTTTTATCAAAACTGCGGGAAGCAGCTGATTGGTTGTTTTTCTATCGCTTCCAGTGCAACAGGTAGGCAGAGACAATATAGGGAGAATTTTGGGGTTCTGTTTAACCCCCCCAGATGCTGTCCATTAAATTAAGAAACATGCTTATCAAGTTTTTTCATTTCTCCTACATTTTATATTTTTTGTTATTTGTGAGCAGTATTAAGGCTTACTTACATTTTTTCTAATTTTCCAAATTATCCCTACGTAAACCCTCATGCCTTATTAAATACCACACAATTTAATCTCTTTCACTAGCTCTTTTCATAAGAAACTCTTTCCCAACTCTTTCTAATACGCTTTCATTTGTAACTTTATTTTTATTATAGGAATTGTGATCGATGACGTAGCATGCACAATGCTCCTTCATCAATATGGTTCTCTTGCTTTTTGGGACTACAATATGGGAGCACCTAGTATACAGATCGATATGAATCCCAACGTCCCAGGAGTGGAGGAAAACTCTCCCAATAAGGATGCTATTTATTTTTCTGGACACAAGTTTATTGGAGGTGTCCAAACACCAGGTAAGTGATAGGTTATGGTCCCAAGTCTTTCGACAAAAGACGTAGCTTCGAGCAAACATAAATAAAATTTATTTTTATAATATGTATTTTTTTCCATTTTTAGATTTACTTTTTTTCTTTTTCAGGAATACTCATTGCCAAAAAGAATATATTTAGGCGTTTAGTGACGTGCGAACCAGATGGTATATTCGCTTCTCAAGAACACAATAAAGTAAGTTTATGAAATTAGGAAGTAACTTGTTGTACTACGTTAGAGTGGCCCTATTTTTTTATTGTAACATAATTTCCTCAGATAAAAGTGTAAAAAATGTCCAGAATTTTTTTTATATGAATTTTTAACCTGCTTTAAAACATGCATCGCAAATATTGCTCCATACAAAGGGAATCCTTTTTCAAGAATAATTTGAAGCCAAATTTTATCAACCTTCTACACAAATTTGTATTTATTAATGTTTACATTACAGCACTAGTACTTTTTGAAGATGTTATGAAACCCGAATGCTTTTGTGTTTCAATTTTGTGAATACTTTTTCTATTGTCAAGTAAATCAAGTAATTATTTTTAACTTTTTCGTTTTTTTTTTTAAGCTATGGCCCGTGGAACGTAGATAAAATAGTATCTAAAATTCGTTTGTAAAGCAAATTAATTTCATGTATACAATTTTTAGGATACATTCCTTTCCATAATCCTAATCATAATTTAGGGAAGTCACTTTTAATCCTTGTCAAAAAGTTGTAGGAAAAGTAGATAAGGGAACGTTCAAGTATTACTTAACGTAAAATTTTGCCGTTTTTGACCCCCACCCCCCATGTAACGCGGCGTAGCATTTTCAAGAGGATACTTTTTAATATACAATATCTCTGGAACTACAGGGTGGAATTTAGCTTGCAGAACATCGTTTTAGAGAATATTCTATTCTAAAACAATGTCTTTCTATCTATATCGAATAAAAACGTTATAATTTGTGAGCCAGTCTAACTTGTGCACTTAAATTTCAGTCATTCGAGCTGCAAGAGGAAGGAAGCTGCGCGGCTGTAATTGAATCAATCAGAGCCGGCTTGGTGATGCAATTGAAGGAAACTGTATCCGTCAACAATATTCTTTTGAGACAAGAGAAAATCAATAAGTAAGTAATTTTCTTGAGGAAATATTTTAATATTTTCTATATCTATAATATAAAACTAGATGAAACGTTGCAAGCACCCTGTCAAAACATCGGCACCATTGGGAAAACTAATAATATGCTATTAGAACAGGGTAGCATAATATAATTACAATTTTACTACTACTCCTCACTGCACAAACTAACTTGTATAATATTTATATTAAACTTTAGCTTTTCTTGTACACTTTCCGACTCAGAATGGTCTAAAACGTCGAGAAATGTGAAAAAAACGCGGTCAAAGATTTTGACTTTTCGGCGAAGATTTCAATACATCGGCACTCTTAGTAGCACTAAGTGCCGATGTAAAAGAAAAAATGCATATTTGTTTGTATGGTTGTACGGTTTAATTTACCCACTTCAAAATAACGCAAAAACTTGAAATTTGGCATGTACAAGTATTCTTTCACTAACCCAGAAAAAAACTGAAAATTAAGGAAATTGTTATTTAAGAATACTTACACCCTGAATTGACAGGATCAGGTAGCAAGTCTTTGAAATTCAAAGACTCAACCAAGAGGAACTAAGGGACCCTGGGTCAATATCCTGACCTTTATTGAAAGGACGGGCAGGTTCAAGGAGGACTCAAATTAGTGAATGCCTGGGATTGCCGGGGGGACAAAAAGGGCCATAAATTGTCTGGCTTTGGCCAACCCAAAAGTATACTACTAATACTACTACGCCCTGAATTTATGCACGTTTTCTCTGTTTTAAACTTGTTGATGAAGTAATTTTACTCTTTTATTGCCTTATAAAAAATATTTATTGTTTTTATATGTTCGTACACGTAAACAACGGTGACACCAAATACCAAATAATGCAATGCACTATTTTCTAATAAGAAACTATTAATTATGGTAAATATAAACAAGCTGGTTGTTTATGCGACAATAAATATACATTCGTTTTCGTAGAGTATTGTATATTTTGCGCAATCGGCTTACACAGCGTATTAAATATTTCCAATTCCTGAAAACTATACTATCATTCGATCCTATATACATAGATGCGCATTGAGTCCACGTCAAACCGAAATGTTTTCATTGCTATATCCAGGTAGATTTCACCTTCCCGCTTCTGGTCACCACCCACCGCTATAGTGGTTTGTTGACAAAAATTTGTTATACTTCACCTCCTCGCAACCTCACCGCTATAGTCGTTTGTTTTCAATTGGCTTTTTATATGTTCTAAATAAAACAAATCAACATTAATGCCATATCTATGTATATATGATCTAATATACTATCCATTCATGTTACGTAATATTTTATTTTTCTACGGACTTCATCAAAAATGACATATACTCTAGTACCGTAGCGTGTTAAAAATAATTACTTTTTATGCACGGGTGCTAATTTAAAGAATAGTTAATTATCATTAAAAGCAAATACATTTTTAACGATGTTTCACTTATAAAAATTTAATACTGTTTTAACGATTTTGACTCATATTTTATTAATTCTATTAATTCTATTAAGAAATAATTAAATATTCGGTGGGTACTAAAATAATTTCTTTACCAAATTTTAAATAGTAATAAGGTTTTTATACGGTAAAAAATCTTTATCCACGGCCGTGATTAATAGACCTATTAATCATGGGTCTGTAAAAATAAACCGTTTAAAATTTAAAAAGACCATGTATAGTATTCTACTCCCGTATAATATATTAATAGCTATAGCTATAGAATAATATACTATTATCCACGGCCGTGATTAATGGGCCTATTAATCACGGGTCTGTAAAAATAAACCGTTTAAACTTCAAAACAGCCGTGGATAAAGTATAGTATTCTACTCGTGTATAATAGCTATTAATCAATGAGGGTGAGGACACGAGCCGACAGGCGAGTGGCCTAATCACCCGAAATATTATACACTCAATGAATAATATACTATTTTCTTATTTATAATATAAATAAGAATATATTATATAAATTTTTTTTTCAGGCAAATGCTCCAACACATCCGAACAATTCCCGAAATCATCCTTTTGGGCAACAACTCTCCAAATATAAAACGCATTTCAGTGTTCAGCTTCATGGTTCGACACCCGCGGGGGACTTTTTTACATCACAACTTTGTTTGCGCTGTTTTGAATGACGTTTTCGGCATCCAGGCGCGCTCTGGGTGTCCTTGCTCGGCTTCGTACGCGCAAGAACTCTTGGGGATAGACGAATGTCTGGCGGATCAGTATGAAAATATACTTCTAGAGGACAGGTAAGATTTTTTAAAAAAGAGTAAAAAAACAAAAAAATGTGAAAAAAAAGGTACCTGTTTTCTTCCTAGACGGTTGGAAAAATGAGCCTATAAAATAAGATATCAAATTGACTATTCCTGTATTTTTGGACCATTTCCTTTTATTTTTTCTTTGTAGCTTTATCGAATTTATTCTGACCGCACCGTTAACAGAAATTTCTTAAAAAAAAAATAATTGAAATTAATTTTATCTATGATTTAAGTTTTACTAGTGTCAAAATTTGACATCTAATTAAAAATGTAAAAATATATCAAAATATATATTAAAATGCCTATATTTAGGAAACTAATTAAACATTATTTTCATTTATGCAAAAAAATTGAGCTACTATAAATAATAAGTGAGTTATCGCTAAAAATTATAGTTTTTGTCCATTTTGCCCCCTTTGCCCTAGGTTAATGTTAACCATATTTGACGTGACGCAAATAGAAAAGGTCCTGAATCGTTTGGTGAAAGAATTTTTCAAATCGGACATTCCGTTAAAAAGTTATAAGGTTTATACATACAGACCGACAGACAGACAGAGATTTTTTTTAACACCCTCTTTTTTCACATTTTCTTGACGTTTTGTGACATTCTTAAGCCCAAAATTCCAAAAAAAAGTTGATTTTTCGGTCGATTTTAAATAAAAAATGTAAAAAATAAAAAGTTTATAACAATATTTGTTTATTATTGTTCCAGACGTCTCAGTAGCCTAAACCTAGGAACTGGAAACTCAACCTTGGAACTGTTACGTCCCGGGTTCACCAGAATCTGTCTTCCATACTTCATCAACGATGCAGAACTCGCTTTTGTCATGGAAGCTGTGAAGATGGTGGCCACCGAGGCCTGGAAACTTCTCCCCCAATACGTGGTGGACCTAGAAACAGGCGAATGGAGGCATCACACAAACGCGGTTTCGAAGGACAAAAAGTGGCTTTCTCAAATCAGATATGTGGATGGTAAAATGACGATGAACGAAAGGAGAGTTTCCGGACCCGGGTTGTTTCCTCAAAATTATTCCGAATGTTTGCAGACGGCCCGGAATCTGTTCAATAGGGCTCGAAAAACTGCCAATAGGATTCCCTATCAGGATCAAGGTATAATTTTTATATAATGTATGATATTTGCAAAAAACATATTTCAACAGCCGACAGTATACATATGCGCTTGGCAGCGTTATGCTTATAGGTGGCGCCACATATTGTTTCCTACTACTAAAAAGTCTTTTACAAACTATAAAGTCTTTGGTGGAATATTGTACAGTTGATTTGACCAATTCCTGACTGATGCAACTCCAGCTTCACTGAGCTGGACTCACTTCCCCCACTAAATACCCATTCAAACTAATTCTCATTGAGACAAATAATAATCTGTGCTGCAGAGTGCAAATAAGGAAACGTTCAAGTATTGCGTAACGCAAAATTTGGCCATTTTTGACCGGTTATTGGCTATGGTTTTCCATCTCTAATTTGTTTTGGTTTAGAGGATTTAGTGAACTGTTAACCACGCCGTATGCAATACAATTTGCAAGGAATCCGTCTCTTTAGGCCTAGATCATTGTTAAAAACGCGATCCAATTAACATTTGATTAGTTTATAATTTTTTAAGTGTTACGTAACATTTTTACCCCCCTCTGCAACGCGGCGTAAGGTTTTTTGCACCCGTCTAAAAAAGGTACCCGTTTCATATTAATTTCTATTTGATATACCACAAGAAAATTTTCATTTTTCATATTTTTTGTTATAGGTATCACATTTGACTCAAGAAGTGAAAAACTTCGATGGTTTCTTCTTCAATCTGAAGCTCAAAGTCTGCTAACCAGTAACGCACAAAATGTCAAACAAACAGTACCTTTTGATCCCATTTCTTCGACAAACAAAAAGTCTGAAAATACCAAAGATTCAGAGCCACATACTATCACACAACCCGTGTCAACATGTGGCTCTCCACGTCACTATAGGTATGTTATTATACTATACACAGCGCCTGCGCTAGAATAATATACGGTAGTTTCGAATTTTCAAAAATTTTCAAAAATCGTCCTAGACAAAAAAATTTTGGATATAAATTTGTTTCATGAAAAAATAAGCAACTTTTTTTTTAAATATCCGTCTTTTCGTCCGTCTGTCTGTCTGTCCGTCCGATGCATCACGTTTTTTGTAGACACGATAACTCAAGAACGAATTATCCGATCGACTTGAAATTTTCAGAAAAAATCAAGTTCTACGATGGGAATATCCCTATTATTTTTGAAAGTAATCCCTCCAAAAACAAAAAATTTATGGAGGGTCAAATCGAAAAAAACTGAAAGAAAATTCTGATTAACGTAACTTTTTCAGGAAAAAATACTTTTATCCAATACATACAGATAATAAGACAATTACCAGCTTTATTTTAAATAGATAAACTCAATAATAACCCCCGCGTGGCTTTTACTTTATTGAGTGGATAATTATTTATTTTACCCACTCAACTGTCACTTGTCAAATTATTTTCTTGTAAATGTCATTAAAATTTTGAATGAAAATATGAATTCCTAAGCTATTTATTGGATAAAACCTTGTATGTCACTCATGGGTAAACCGATATTGCCCTCTCGACGCCTCTGACGCCTCGCAGGTTAATTTTCTCATGGGCAATATCTTACTTTACCCACTAGTACCATAAATAACTATTATTATAAGGATGAATTCTACCAATTTTAAAAGTAATCCCCGCAAAAACAAAAAAGTTATGATGGTTTTTCGCAAAAAGATTTATTTGTTTTTAAATGTATTTTTTTATTTTTTTTTTTTTTTTGAAAATTATGTTTTTCTTAAGTATTTGGGAAAATGCAATATACCATTTACTTTGAATAATATATAATGGAATGCGTAGCATTACATATCTTCACGGTTTGTTTTTTGTTACAGCCTGCCATCTATTGACGATCCTAGATTAATAACAAATTCTTCGCCAGTGCCATATTTTCTTCACGACGTTAACGGTTTATATTATCCGCAAATGACTCAACCCACTGTGAATTTTCAAGTGGGAGATCCCATGACGTCGCCGAATTTTAACCATTTGCAGCAGAATTTCGTAAGGGAGCGGTGCCTAAGTTTGGGCGCTCCGAATATCTCGCCTCCGGTTTTGAGTCCTCAGACAAGGTTGAATTTGGGTATGGGGCAACCTATGCGAACGAGGCAGTTGAGTTACAGCAGTCAAAATGAGTTAACGTCGCTCGAGTCGGATCCTAATTTGTCTCCGACGCACAGTTTGAATATGCTCTACAGCAGCAACAACGATTTAGGTAGGTATTTTTGATTATTTTACTTAAATAAATTTTTAGCTTTTTATTTTTTTGCACGTGCATATTTTTCTTAATTTTTAATATTTTATTGATTTTTAATTGTTATCAACTACCTACATACCAAATTTCAAGTTTCTACCACCCCCCGTTCGAAAGATATAACTTTGACAGGTCGGCCATCTTGTTTTCTGTTATCGTTGATTTTTGTCGTTGTAAAGGGCCACAAATAGCCCAGGTTTCCGGCTTTGGCCAACCCAAAAATTTAATACTACCACCCTTGCATACCGAATTTTAAGTTTCTATGACCCCCCTTTCAAAAAATGACATGGGGGCGCCAAATTTTGTAGAAACGCTCAGGGACAAAGCTTTTTTTTTAATTTTTAGACGTTTCTAATAATGTTCATTTGTTTGTTGCCAACTTATAAACAAAAAAAAATCCCCAACACTACTTTAAAATTAATAAAAATCTTACTAAAACTGTTTTGCAATTAAGCTTATTGTAACACGCAAACCAAAACTACAAAAAGGTAATTATAAAACGCAAATATATAAATTATATTTCAAAATGTAGGAAAAAGATATTAGAGGTAAACGTCGGCGATGCGCGCCCCCTTTTATGCTTTATCTTGTTTTCAAACAAATAAAAAAATAAATCATTTCAGGTAGAAACTCCCCAGCCCCCGATCTCCAAACCCTTTTCAGTGAAATGACTAAGGAAATTGCAACAAACATTAAGTCTGAAATCAGAGAAGTCATCTCGAAAGTTGAAGACGTTCTAGAAAACACCGACACTAGCTCCCTCTATGAGCGACATGGAAGTGGGAGCGAGGATGGTCGTAGTGACTCAATCTCAGCCAATGAGGTCGCAGAATATTTAGAAAAATGCTCCAACGAAATGGTTAACGATATTAAAACAGAAATAAGAGAGGTTGTCAGTGCTGTTGATGTTTTTATCACTCCAGACCAGGATAAACCCCCCTATTCCAGACATTCTAGTTCCAGTGACGAAAAAAACACTGGAACTATCCCTAAAAATGAAAAACGCACACCTGGATCTAGTAGCGAAACTGTTAAAAACCTAATAAATAAATCCTCTAGTTCATACAAAATAGAAGACGAAACGTCGGCTGGAAATAAAATAACGCCATCTACCGTAGCAAGTGTAAGCTCTCAGGATAGTGGTATAAACTTATCGTTTCAGGATCAGGAATTTTTACAAGGCGAATTTTCAAAATCGCGGAGCAATTCCGAATCTTTGCACCATCGGAATTCGGAATCCGAAATAAAATTCTCGAGTTTGAACAAAGCAAAGCCTATGATATTTAGGGAGTTTAGTGAAGATAATCAGTTGATCAGTGATAGTACAACTTTAAAATGGAGTAGTCCACATAAGGCGATTTGGCAACCGTGCATGGAAGCTTTGCAGGAATTCGAGATGATCAAAGATGGCGACAAGGTAATTTGTTTAAAAATTCCAAGAAATCCCTAGAAAAAATGGTTTTTAAAACTAAGATCTATTTCTTTCCTTTGACAGTATATATCCCGATTTAACTGGAAAATGTCCACTGATATTTACTAATACTATTTTTGCATTTTAGGTAATGGTATGTATGTCTGGTGGTAAAGGATCACTCAGTTTGTTACACACCTTACTACATTACCAGAATTACGTGAAAAGCAAAGGAATTTTGTTCAGTGTAGGCGCCGTTACTGTAGATCCTGATTCCACAGGCTGTGATCTCCTTATTCCACATTTGAGGAGGCTAGGAGTACATTTTATTATTGATGATAAAAAAGGAGATCCCAATGATATTGGTAAGTAATAATTTTTTCTATTTTGCGACTCTTATAAGCTCTTAACACGCATTTTGCGTGTTCTTATATGCCTATAAGAGGTTAGTACTTTTTTTTTCTTTTGGGTTGGCAGCAGGACAAAAGAATATCGCTTGGCGTTTTCCGTGCAAATGTCAACCCAGCTTTTAAGTTTAGTTTTCTACGAAATTGTATTTTAAGTTAATTTTACCGTGTTAAAATTGTGACTTGGTTACTTGCAGTGGAAAAGAGAAGAGCTGACTTTAAAAGATATCAAAATATCGTTTGTTCTATGAATTTTAAACATCGCGAGAATTGTAATGCCGACCCAAAACAAAAATCCCTAAATCGGCCATAAATTTAAATATATGTTTTTTTAAATTTTAGAACAAAATAGAAAAAATTGTGTAAAGCACTCGTTTGATAACACGTTTTTAGCGCACTAGTAATTTACAAAACTCGCCGACTCGTTTTCTAAACTCCTGCGCTAAAAAGGGTGTTATGTACTCATGTTTATGTTTATGTAGTACTTTAATATACTATATAATTCTGCTGTCAACTCAGGGCAGAATCTGTGCGAGTAAAAAATTGGATCAAGGCAGCTATGATTAGTGGTTTTAGATTACTTTTAATGATATTTTTATTACCCATTGTGCTTTATTTAATTTTTCTCATTTAGGTTAAATTGTATTTTAGATTTTAAGCTTTCACGGCCATTAAGATATAAAGAACTTTCACTTTCGGGTTTAGACCGTGTTAATGGATTTTCACTTTCCGACGTTTCGTCTCTTACTACTAGAGACATCTTCAGGGATTAATCTGACACTGAAACTGAAAATTGATTGTCATTTAGCGTTTTACAAATAATTATAAGAAAATAATTTTAAAGAGTGAAAATTTGTTTAAAAATATATTAAAAGAAAGTTTTTTTATTCATGATGTGTTATTAAAATAAAATTTTACATTACCTGAGCTGGTGATACATAAAATTATATTTTTTAAATTTTGGACCAGTATTAAATTTTCCGAAAATATTTCTGCCACATTCTTTACTCTGAAAATTTTATTGCTTCATTTTTCAAAAACTATTTAGGATATTGAAATAATGTTTTGATTGATAAACACAGTCAACATTACGTAGGGAATTAAATTTATTCTACCAACAACAAAAAACAAATGAACATCAACTCAAATTGTGTTCGGAGTTTATTTTTCTCAAAAAAAAAATGAATTTTTCTCTAAAAAAAATGAGTTTTTCATTTAATATTTTTTTTTCAGCTGTAAGTCCTGATAATATTAAAGAAAACTTGTATAGTTTCTGCACTGCCAAAAATCGACACCGACTATACAATGCAGCAAAAAGTTCCGGATACAATGTTTTAGCGGTGGGACAGCATTTGGACGATCTTTGTGAATGCTTCATGTTGTCTATTTTTCACGCAGGCAAATTAAGGACGATGAAAGCACATTATTACATCAAGTAAGTAGGGAAAAATGTTTTCTTCCGTAAATTAAAAAAAAAAGTAAAGCTAGTCGCAAGTGTTAAAGACGTAGCAAAGGCCTTTGGTAGTGTATTAGGTTCTCATGAAATAAAAGTATATGTTGTTATTTATCACCCCTTAATGTTTCTAGCTATTTTTGCTTTCCCATTTTCAAAATTTCAGAAAGCCTTTTATTCGTGCAAAAATTTTTAAAAATGTTTGCGCATTTTTACGTTTTATAAGGTTTTGTGTCGACATGTCGATATAAATCAATTTCAAGCAAAAAAAAAAATTATTGGTCGGTCGGTCGATCGGTTTGTCCGGGAAATCTTCTGGGCACGATAACTTAAGAACGCTTTAAGCTAGAGACTTAAAACTTGGCATACTGGTATGTTACGAAAAGTTATCGCTCGGGATTGTTTTTGGTGATTATTGGGGTGCGGCAAAGGGAAAAATAATTTTTTTTTACAAAAGTTTGAAAATTGATAGGTATATGAGGGTTTTTAAGGTTGCTGAAATTGAATCTGATAATACAATTTTTCTAACTCCACCCCTGCAGGGTTTAGTGGGTAAATATTTTTAAATATTTTCAATATTTTCGTCAAAATTGGTATATAGGGATGTGAAAAAAGGAAAGCTCTTTTACTGGGCAGTGTATTTCTACTATAGTAGATATATACAGGGTGTCAAAAGAAGTATTGCCTACGAATTATCTCCGTAACTATAAAAGATAACTTTTTAAAATTTACAGAACTTGTATGAATCGTAAATGCCCCCATTTTGGCATGGTCATTATAAAAAATATTACTTCCGGTCTAAGCGGAAGTGATACCAACTTTATATTTTTAAATATATCAAAAATAGGTATCACTTCCGCATGCAAAATTTCTTTACTAAATCATTTTTTTTTTCAGGGAACATGACCTTCGTGTGCTCCGCCCGTTCGTGTACGTTCGGGAAAAAGCGTTACGTCAGTTCATAAATAACAACAACCTTCCAGTTACTGTGAACCCTGATTGCGTCAACATCTCGAAAGAGCGTCAACGCGTCAAACAACTTTTGACGCAACAGGAGATTTTGTTCCCGAAATTGTTCACATGCCTGCGGGACGTTTTGCACGATTTGATTGGCTTCCAGGTAAGGCATCCTCTCACTTTCTATCTCTCTTTGTCTCTCTCTTTCATCAGTTTGATTCTGTTTTTCACTATTAGTTTTAGAACGTACCATTATTTATCACTTTTAATCCGAAAAGTTAATTTTCCGCGCCTAAGGCAATAATCTTTTTAATCCAATACATACAGATAATGAGACAATTATCAGCTTTATTTTAAATAGATAAACTCAATAATAACCTCTGCGTGGCTTTTACTTTATTGAGTGGATAATTATTTATTTTACCCACTCAACTGTCACTTGTCAAATTATTTTCTTGTAAATGTCATTAAAATTTTTAATAAAAATATGAATTCCTAAGCTATTTATTGGATAAAACCTTGTATGGCACTCATGGGTAAACCGATATTGCCCTCTCGAAAATTAACCTGCGAGGCGTTAGCCACTAGTACCATAAATAACTATTATTCATTCGTTTTAAAAAATATCAGTTTTAAATTCTACCTGTTTTTTCGCGGTTAATTAAGATCTAGCAAAACCTTTTACTTTATTATTAATATAAAAATGTTTAAATAATAAGAATAAATGTGCTAATAGTAAAAAAATATATACAAACCACGGTAGAGAAGACTATTATAGCCTCGCACTCTTATATCCCTCGATGCTACGCATCTCGGGATATAATACGCTCACCTATAAAAAATGTCTTCTCTACCTTGTTATATAATTCTAGCGTCTGTGTTAAATTGACTTAGTTTTTCCTGAAACAGACGGAAAAAAATATATAATATTCTTATTTTTTCTAGGTAAAAGATCTGAAAACCCGGAAAAGATTGAAATCCAGAGAAACTGAGGGTTCCGACGTCGAGACGGACGAGGAACTCGTTGTTAAAGGCTGATAGGACTTTGTCGAAGATAATAGGACTTTGTCGAAGATAGCTGGGATTTTTTTGTTTTTCCTTTGTACAGAATTATTTTTATAAACCTACTTATATTAAATTTTATCTATGAACTTCATTTATTAAAAATTAGACAAGAGCCCCGCATATGAAAAAGATTGTCACAAAAAATAGATTTTTTATAACTTGCTTTTATAGCTTAAATTGTTGTCCAATATAAACTTTGTCACAGTTTTTATAAATGACTAATCTTAGGACTTTTTTTTTGCTGATAATGGTGGATATTTATTTAAATATGTTAATAAAGTACTTAAAAATAATTAATTTTAGTTTATTTTTTACAGGGTTAGTCAGAAAACGTTTTTCTTTAGTATTCCAACAAATTAAATTTATGAAGTTTTGAAAAAATATACCATTCGAATTTTGTGATTTTTAATAAATGAAGTATTTTTTTTCATATATATAAAATTTAATTTCAAGTATTAATTGTGATGTTTTAAAATTATTATTATACGTTTTATAAACGTATTATTTCGGATATTGTTTTTTAAGGTATTCTTAAGTATTTTATATTTTTCCATTAAATGGAAGTAAAAATTATTATTTTTGACTGAGGTGAGAATTTTTATAGCTTTTTTGTTAAGTTGCATTTTTTAGTATGAAGTCTATTTATATTAAAATGGTTAAAGTGGCCCTAAATAAAAAAAAAACAAGAGACAAAAAAAGAACTTAAACATATAATTTATGAATACTTAATTTTTTTGTAATTCGATAGATTTTTACTAAAACAAATTCGAAAAAACTTGATTTTAGGGACACTCTAATGTATAACTCTGGAATGAATATTATACATATAACTTAGGTTGGACTAGAGTAACAGTTTTTTTCTTCAAAATTGTTTTGAAACGATTAAAAATATTTTAAATATGAAAAGTAAAAATAATATTGATATCAATATTATCTTAT
The DNA here is from genome assembly GCA_958510825.1 of Brachypterus glaber. Classification (NCBI taxonomy): domain Eukaryota; kingdom Metazoa; phylum Arthropoda; class Insecta; order Coleoptera; family Kateretidae; genus Brachypterus; species Brachypterus glaber. The sequence goes on along the minus strand of OY294050.1, from coordinate 306,063 downwards.
ATGCTAATAAGAACCGCCCTACTGTCTTTTCAAAACATGTATGTCAACTGTGATGCAGCACAAAACATGTGATTTTTTATTTAAATGGTGTATCACACTTAAATCTGATGCCCTGTAACCCAAAATATTCAAAAATTTAGCAGATTGTTTTAATAAATTAGCTAAATTTTACACCCGTTATTAAAATCGACCGATAAATCAATTTTTTTACATTTTCTGTCTGTCTGTCTGTCGGTCTGTATGTAAACCTTATAACTTTTTAACGGAATGTCCGATTTTAAAAATTCTTTCACCAAACGATTCGGGAACTTTTCTATTTGCGTCACATTAAATATGGTTAACATTAGCGTAGGGCAAGGGGGGCAAAATGGACAACAACTATAATTTTCAGCGATATCTTGCCTATTATTTATAGCAGGACAATTTTTTTTGCACAAATGAAAATAATGTTTAATTCCCTACAAAAACATGTGATAATTTTTAACGTAGGACTATTAGTTTCCGAGATATAGGAATTTTAATATATATTTTGATATATTTTGACATTTTTAATTAGATGTCAAATTTTGACACTAGTAAAATTTCACTCATATGTAAAATTAATTTCAATTAATTTTTCTTTTAATAAATTTCTGATAACGGCGCGGCCAGAAAAAAACAATTTTGATAAAGCTACAAAAAAAAACAAAAGGAAATGGTCCAAAAATACAGGAAAAGTGAAGTCAATTTGATATCTTATTTTATAAACTTCCTGATTTTTCCACCCGTCTAAAAAAGGTACCCGTTTCATATTTTTTATTTTAAATATGTCGGCTCCCAGTGCATCAAATTTAAAGTGTGAGGCACCATTTTACAGGAAAATTTCCATTTTTTAATTCTAATTGTAAGGCTCGCAAAAATGACTTGTTTTGCAAAAACATTTTTAACAAAATACAATAGTTTTCCATTAGGGAATGTGATGAGAATATATAATTGTTGTCAAATTTAAATATATATTATATTAATAATGTTAAACAATATAAGTGAGATGTATTTTATTTCCTACAGTAAAAATAAAATTTTAATCAAAGTTTTTGTATTTTATTCCATCAAGTAAAAAATTGAAATAAATTACATCGGCACTTAGTGCTGCTAAGAGTGCCGATGTATTGAAATCTTCGCCGAAAAGTCAAAATCTTTCACCACGTTTTTTTTACATTTCTCGACGTTTTAGACCATTCTGAGTCGAAAAAAGCAAAAAAAAAATTGCGTCTGTCTGTCTGTCTGTCTGTCTGGGTGTAAACTCTATTTCTACACGAGATATCGACTTGCGGTTATTTGCATATTGTTTCTTATCGTATTCCGAAGAGCTGATTAGATTTTGGGGGTAAGGGGGTAAAAATAGGGTAAAACTCCTATTTTTACTTCCAATTATTATTGTATTTCGTTAATTTAGCACTTATATAAAAGATAATTTTAAATTGGTCAAAAAATGTTATAAACAACGTTTTCCGAAAACGCATTGTTTTCGAGATATTGGCGTTTAAAGCAGTAAAAGGTTTTTTTAGTATATCTCACATATTTATAACCCGATTTCAAAAAATTATATTTTAAATAAAAGCCCTTTTTAAGCCCTATAAAAAATGTTATATACAGTTTTTTACTAGAATATAATGTTTTAAAGATACAGAATTTAAAATCAAACAAAACACCTAGTTTGAAACTAGATGGCTCTAGTGTACAATAGTGCCGATGTTTTGACAGGGTGCTTGCAACGTTTCATCTAGTTTATATTAAATTTATGCCTGATATATCTTGGACAATTGTCCAATTGCAATTATTTTAAAAGTTTTTTTATTTAGGATATTAGGCCGCCACCCAAAATCCGCCCATGTGTGAATAATATAATAATAAATAAAACCACATAATTATATATAGGGGTTCTTTTATTTTTTGGAGTTACAACACTTAGAAAATACGAAGCTCAGCATTCAAGTGCCTTTCTTTTTGTCGTTTAAGCGAAATTATTGAAAATTGGTCACATCTAGATAACGATGGGCTACAACCTTTGATGCACATTTTAAATTATTAACTAGTCGTGCCCGATTTTTCACGGGTCGGCCAAATATCACGGATGTTTTAAATTAATAGCAGCAGATATTTTTACTAATTAAATTATAATAATATTTGTAAATTCTTGCATCTACAGCTTTTAAATTCAAAACAACTCCGTGAAATGCAAATTTAAGTTTTGAGTATAAAAATATTTAGTTTTCTTAAATTAAATTTATCTAATTATCCATATTTTCTAAATTTATCACCACTGCCCAACGAGTGAAAAAGGCCCTATCTAACAATGGAATTTATTAGCAGTTGGATATAAGACCAATAGATAGGATTTTTTCCACTTGAAGGGAAAAATAACTATGGTTCGATGTATACAGTGACTGGTAAATACTAGAGTAAATAATTACGTAAAATCTTAGGTAACACCTAAATATTTGCGTAAATCCTTACGTATTTTGATTTGCAATATAATTCTTACATCCCAGATAGCAATGGTGCGTCGCACAAAAGGCGCACGACGTGCGGACATACGCATGTGCGCTATTACGCATTCAATATGAAGTCACACGTGAGTTTTTGCTAAGTGCGATCTTCATGAAAGTCATACCCAAGTCGCACCAAGTCCGCACCCGTGCGCCTCAAATGCGACGCATATGTGGACATATATGTAAGGCGACTTCAAGTCACACATGTGCACTCAAAGGCGCGCATCGTGACTACATTTTGCTATCTGGGGTGATACGTAAATCTTGACGTAAATATGTAAATACTTACGTAAATATTTTGATTTGCAATATTATCCTTACGTAATACGTAAATCTTTACGTAAATATGTAAATCCTACAGTAAATATTTTGATTTTCAATATAATTGTATACAGTACCTGTAAAAATTTACAAACAATTCAGTAATTATGAGACCAACATATTAAAAAAATGCCTTAACATTTCGAGTTTTTAATCAGTTATTTCCAGGCATTTAAAATATCACAGTTTTGGTTCAGTACTGAATAATTTCTAGATTTTTCAGTTAATTTACAAAATTAATATCGTAAAAAAAGTATACTTTATATGGTATGGTGGCCCTTCGTTATGAAACATCCATGGGGGATTAAAAAAATGAACTAAAAAAGGGGGACTTTCTAATTTCAAAAATATTATTTTCCATCCTCTTTAGGTTTGGTGTTCTCGCCACAGTTTCCTATAATAAAGAAGAATTAAATAAACTCTATGGTACATTTTTTTTGCTGTAAAAAATATTTTTTATTTGTTTTTGTTTTTTTAATTACCTTCCCCACATTTACAGTCATCTCCACATTTACAACCTGATCCACATTTTGCTTTTCCATCCCCACATGTTTCTAAAAAAAACAAAAAAGTTTATGTTTAATTTTTTCATGCCATTTTTAACCCGTAGTAGCGCCTTCACCAAAATTGTAAATTATTATTATTTGAAATTTTGGCCAAGGCGTGTCAAAATTAAAATAATTTGTTAGGGGGCACACTGGTGAGAGGGGGGTGGGGGGGACATTTTTTTAATGAAAAAGGGGGTCGTGTGATACATCATTTTAAAGCTTATAAAATTCTCTATTCGACTATATAATTTTTATTTTTTAAAACCTTTTTTTATGCTTTTAATTTTTCAATTTTTTTGCAAAAAATAATAACGTAAAGAAAAAAGTCAGTATAAGACAAACTATAGGTTTCAGTACACCTGAGTACCTACTGAAAAGGTAGTTTAAATTTTGAAATCCAAAAAACTTTTTCATTGTAGGCCTGTGTTTTAAACACACCCTACATAGTAGATAGCAAACACAAACAAATCCATGAATGGAGAGGAAGTCAATGAGTTGTTATTGTTTGTATACATGCAATAATGAGAAAAAGAGAAAGGAACAAAAACAATACTTACTTTTGCATCCCTCGCAAGGCGACGGCATTCTTGAAAATATTGATAATGGTTCTTTTGATCCTTAAGGAACAACTAGGAATGGAGATAATGGAGAAATCGAGAAAATATGAATAGAAGAAATAGGTGTAGTCAGGCCGAGTCTGCGCGCTGTGGATTTAAATAATAAATACTTCGGACAACAGTTTCTTTTTTCAATAATGCAAAAATAAAAATATTTTTTTTTTTATCCAGCAATAGGTTATTTTATAACTCTTAAGTAGTATTTTTTCTTCAGAAACTATAAGATTTTTGCTTTTCGGACACATTTCTGGTGTCTTAATTCCAAACCACATTGCGCTAGAGGCAGCGTCTGCGCATTGATCGGTATCGCCCAGCTTTTGCCTATATTACGTGATCTAACATGTTATTGATTAATTCAATTCATCAAGTTTTAGTCCCAAAAATGGTTTGAGGTAGCTCTTTATTTCACCCCATCATATTTAATTTTCCTAAAATCTTTATGTTTAACATTCTCCTATAGTACCACATTTTTAAGGACTATTGGAAGGAAAAAAAAATTGTCAGAGTGTGTTATATAAAATACTTAACAATTTTTAAAAATATCCGTCCGTCTGTTTGTCCATTTGTCTGTCTATCCGTCCGTATGTCACGTTTTTTTTTCGGAACGATAACTCAAGAAGGAATAATCCGATTGACTTCAAATTTTCAGCAAAAATCAACATGTCATGGACAGCCCCAAATAAGCTCCAAGCTTGTGGTAGGCGTATCTTATTTCATTAATAATATTTTTGACACTTATATGTGTGACAATTCAAGAAATCATGTTTTTATGATATCAATCTATAAAATTAGAAATAGTAGGTAGTATTGTTTCTAGATGTTCCCCAACGGTAAGTGTAAGCACACTTAGTGTCCATGCGCGGTAAATTGTTTTTTTTACGTCTTTAGTTACGGTTTTGTTTGTATTGATTTCATCTGTTACTAAGTGTGCTTGATATAGTACTTTCCATTACTGTCGAGCAACTTACCTAGTTGGTAGTGAGAAAAATAATTTAAAAACAATAGGGATAAAATGAAAGATAAATTTTAAACATTTATGGTATTTATTCATGATCTTTCCTTTGGAGGCTAGAATAGAGAGATACATGCCCTAAATAGTTTACCTTTACATAAACGTAAATAGGTTTATCTACACATATACATATTCTTATATATTAACATTAATTTAGAACATGCCTAACGAAGCCATCAAACATAAAAAATACTCCAAGACAGTAAGGAGTTTCCACCCAATAATGTCAAAAATAAATTTTTAAAAATTTTTTTAGAAGGCTGTTTTTTCTTCTCAATGTAGAAAATGAGCTATTTTTCCACTATTGCTTAATTTTTAAAAAATATTCTTATAATCTTGTAGTTTATTTTGTATGTTTGGCAGCAGAACCCCATAGAAACGAAAATATCAAAAAAAGTACAAAAACAAACCAAAAATATATTGGTAGATTTTTGTTTTTCTTTTGTGTATTTCGGTTTTTTTTTTGAAAATTTAGTTAGAATTATACATAGATATTCAACGAAGATGAATGCAAAATACACTAAATTAGAAAAGATTTTTTTGTAGTGTAGTTTACATTTAGTTAACTATAAAGTTTTATACAGTGTACGTGTGTTTTTGATGAAGGAAAATTTAGTCGTACACTGCTAGACTAATATAGTATCTTTTTAATAATACACTCCTAAAAATATTACCTATTTTGAAAGATCCTTTTACATATAAAAAGTTAGAAGTGTATTAAAAAATATCTGTGGTACTTTTTTCGATGATAATTAATTTTAAACATTTTAATATAGTTAAATATAATGATTTTTTTTATAAATGGAATATTTTTTATTATATTTTTTATAGTGCAAAAATTGTTTTTGTTTTAATTAAAAAAATACATAAAATTTTATGAATGGACATAAATATTAAAAGCTTACCTATCTTTTTTAATAGGATGGACCCAAAAAACTTTTTTTCATTCCCTCATTCTTTAAGAATCTAGGGAACTTTGAAACGTATATTTTGTTTTCAAAAAAAGATCATAGAATCCACCCAAATGTATAAGCTATATATTTTTTTATTCAGCTTATACATTTATTACTATATATTTATTTATTTCAAAAAAATTAACCCAAATTGAGCCTTTTTGGATTAATTTTTATCCTATTTAATAAATAAAGCATTCACTCTGATGTAAAAATTCCTTTTAAATTTATTTAATTTTTTAAATTAAAATAATTTATATTAAAAATCCTTATTCATAATTTTTTTAAGCGTATTTAATTTCAAAAATGGGTTAATCAATGTAAACAGTAGGAATTTAAATTTTATTGTACTATTTTAAGAGTAATTTTAAAAATTATCTATATTTTTTAAATATTCTTAAAGTTCAGTTTGATGCAAGGAGTGTTTTTTTTATTTCAAGACACAGCCCTTAAAAGATGATTTCTAGAATTCTAAAAATATCTTATTATTTAAAATTCCAAATGTTTATATTGATTAGTAAAAATTCACAATCATTTTTTTATTATCAAGTATTTTAATGCTGGAAGAAAAAAATTAAATAAATTTAATAAAGTTGTTACATTTCTCAGTCTTAACAAAAATCTCGCCATACTTTTATTTTAATAATAATAATAATAATTAGGGTTCGGGAAAAAGGAGCAGCTGACAGGTCCGTACTCGGCATAATTTATGAAGCCGAACTGTTTTTTTTAGCATTTCACTTTATTCTTATTCTAAATTGGGATACGATTCTGTTTTTTGTACACATTTTTCCCGGTTCTTAATAATAATAAATAATTTTTCTAAATATATATTTCTTTTCAAAAACAAATGAAAGTCACTTTATCTACTAATATAGTTTCAACCTTGTCATTTAATGGAGAATAGTTATCTAAGCCTTAAATTGAAGGTATACCTAAGTTACCAGATAAAATAGACCCATAAAAAATCAAAAGTTAGTCAAAAATGTTTGATTCTTGTATGAATGAAAAATACAAATTTTGTTCTTTGAATCAAATATTTTAGACTTTAGTTTATTATTTTGTTATACCGTGTTTTTAATCTTAAACTGATAAAACGCTTTTTAGTTTGCACTAAAAAGGCCAAAATAAAATCGATTTATCTTCTTCTTTATTTCAGCTGGTATAGTTTTTTTTTGAGTTTTATGATATGAGTTGTGTATAGTTTAAGGATTGAGTATCTTTTTTCTTAAAAAAATTACATATAATTAGTTTATTTCATATGCAATATAAAATTATTATTTTTTTATTTACAAGGTGTCAAATCTAAACCAAACCAAATTTATACCCTTTTGTTATTTTTTATCAAATTTTTCTCTTTTAAAAAAAGTTTTGACAATTTCGTTTTCTTAGGTATGGAAGGGGGGGAACTTAAGTAAACTCTTTAGTTTAAATGGTATGTCACACTTTGAACTTTACGCCCTGTGTGCTGGTATATTTAAATTCAAATATCTCGGCCTAGAGAGCATCAAATTTTAAGTGTGGTATGCCGTTTTAAAGGAATTTTTTCGTATTTTTTTGCTATGGATCACATCTAAAAGGTATAAAAATGGTAAGTTTTAATTTCCATAACCCTGTAAGACATATAATAACGATATGTTACATCTATATATTGTTCCTATTTTATTTATTATAAGTAGTATTATTTATATATTAATTTACTTTAAACAAATAAAAATATAATTTTAAGATAAAAAAAATATATAAAATTGATTTGAAAAAGTCCAAAGTTACCTGAGAAAAATCAATTTAAATTTTTTCACTCTATGAAAATATGTAATTTGCTATCATAAGGGCTTAAGTTTTATACCATGCTTATGTCTTAAGGAAAAAATTTGCAAATACCATCAACATTATTAAATAAGAACAATGGTACTATTAAAAGTGCCTGAGCTTGGTACTCAATACAATTTTTAACATTAAATATTGTTATTTGTTCAAAATAATTTAATATGCATATTTTAACGAAAAACGTTAAATATAAAATATATTTCAAAACAATAACAATAAGCAGTATTTTTTTTAATACTAACCATAATCAAAATTAATAGTATTATTTTTACTTAAAATGACTTTTTTTATGTCTATTTTTTTTTTGTAGATAATGAAAAACTTTATTGAAACGTTATCTAAAATAATTTCATATTATTTTTGATTTGATTTGACAAAAGCCTAAAAATATGATTAAATGAAATAAAATTAAGTAGATTTGAAAATATACTTTTTGACTATCTTCTCCATTAAAAAATGGACCAATCAACTAACAGTATTCTTTATCATATTGACTAATTTGTCAAGAAATTGTCAAAAAAATACTCCACTGACTTTTATTTTTATCAACTTAAAATAGTTTGAGCAAATATTTCTGATAAAATTAAAGGTCATTGGGATCTTTTTTAACAATAAAGTAGGTAATCTATTTAAAAACCATTATTGTCAGTCACCCTTAAATTTGATCAAAATCATTCAATGACTGTTCAAAATAAGGACAGTTTAAGATTTTTTTAGGAGGTACCTTGTTTAGTACTTTTAATCTCCAAAAATATTTTTTTCTTGAATAAATCCTTTTTAAAGTGAACAATGTATGCATATATTTTTTTTGCTGCATGTGCTGTTTTTTTTTGTGTTGGCAAGGTAGTGGTCACATTTCAATTAAGACAAACCCTGTTTATTTAAGAAAATCTGTGTTTTAATAGGATTGGTTTTTTGTGTTTTAACCTAATGATAAAATAATTTAACAATACTTGTTTAATAAACCGGGTTTTCCAGCTAAGATCAATTATTTTTTGGCGTTATTATTAAAGCTATCTCAAAAACAAACAAAAATGAGTAAATACCTATTTGTTTTGTGTCCAGTAACTGTTACTGCATACCAAACAAGTGTTTACTCAAATTCCTATTTTTTTGCACTTAGCACATTACGAAATATCGGTTTTGAGTTTGGGTGTTTTAGTAATAACCGATTCAATTATTATTCCTATAGCTTTAATACCTAATGACGCCAAAAATCGATCTGTCTTAGCTGGGACACCTGATATTTACGTAAATTCACTAGAAAATAATGAGATCATCTATAAAATCCTAAATAACTCACGTCAACCCATCAACGCCCAGCCTAAACCCCTGGATCTATAAACTTAAAATTTAGAAAATTTGTTCCTTTTATAATATAAGCACCCAGTAAAAAGCAATTTTTTAAAATTCGTCCTTCAAGGGGGTGAAAGGGGAGTTAAAACCATTTTTTAAAAGTGTGCGTATTTCAGAGAAGTATAAAACATAAAAAATTGACAAAAATATTCTTTATCGAAATCGAAAACATACCTATTTCAGGAATTTTTGATATTCGACCCATAAGGGGGTGAAAATTGTGATATTTATGTTTCAAGGTGTAAATAATTATAATTTTAGGATTAGACCTTTTTAAAAAGTGTGCGTATCATCATCATCATTATTATTATGGCTTAACATTCCCAAAGGAATCAGTGCGTATTAGTGCGTATGTTAGAGGCCTCTAAATATAGAATCCCGATATTAAATATCGAGATGCAAAATTTTGGCACAAGTGTTCTTTATCGAAATCGGAAACATCGTCTTAAGAATTTGAGCAAAATCTGTTAGGGGAGACGAGGTCAAAACGGTAAAAACACGTAATTTTCACTATAGTTTTGCTGAAAATTAAAACAGGCCCTTAGAATTTTTTATTCAAGACTTTTGCTACAAATTAAATAGAGACTATTTAATCCCCTTTTATGCGAGCTCTTTACTATAAAATTAAAGCGGACCCTTCTAAGGCACCGTCCATAGGCTCGCATAACCATAAACATAACGTTATAATTAGATCCAGTAGGCAAGGTATCTGCTTACAAATCGTCCCCTATCTCATGTAACGACGTAACTGAGAGTACCGGTACTGTCAGTTACGTCGTTACGTGAGATAAGGGACCAAATTCTTTTATTGGTGTCTTGAATCCTTAGCGGACGAAGTCGCGGTTCTACTGCTAGTATATTTATAAGGTTTAACTGAGTTTTATTATCTGAACTTCTGCTGTGTCTGAAAACTAAAAATTATTTTTTTGTAAATATTAAAAACTAAAAAAAGTTTCATTTTTGTTTTGTTTAGCAAATGGACATTGCTATTTCAGGTTTGTCCATTCTGTGTAACGGCGTTATTGAGGGAGATCTTTCCATTTCTGGAGTGACAGTTTCACAGTTAGAGCTGCTGCACGGCGTTAAAATAGTTGGGATTAGGCTGGTCACTTCCGGACTGTTTGTACCTGTAGTTTCTTCGTACACTCTTTCCTAAAATTAATTTGATTATTAGTCATAAGTAGACTCCGTGAAATATACAGTTATGACCAGAGCCCGTATTTTAGGCTAGGTGATTTTTAACTGGACATACATCCAAAAATCATTGAGGGACAAATTATTCTTGGTCGTGCAAAAAAAATTACTTACCTGTGATTTATCATATTTAAGTCGTTTCCAAATAAATTGTTTTCTTTCTGTTGGATTTGGAACCGGTGCATTGGGGTCATTAGAGTAGTAATTCGGGTTGGAGAAGGATCTGCTAGCTGCGTAGAGGTACTTCTTTTTTCCTATAAAAATATCAGTTTTAGAATAAGATTAAAATGAATTAACCGTTGCAACGGAACCTTAGTAAATGGTATATTAAAGAACTAGTTTCATAACATACGTTTTTAGGGCACGAGTACACGTTAAGAAAACAAGGCGCTTGCGGCGAGTTTTCTAAAGTACTAGTGCGCTAAAAACCGATTATGAAACGAGTGCTTTATACAATTTTTTCTATTTTGCTCTAAAATTTTAAAAAACTTTTAAATTGATGACTGATTTAGGGATTTTTGTTTTGTTGGCATGACAGTTTTCGACATGTTTAAAATTCTAAGAACAACTATTATTTTGTAATATTTTATAGTCATCTCTTCTCTTTTTCACTAAGTAACCAAGCCACAATTTTAACACGGTAAAAAATAACCTAAACACAAAATTTTGTAGAAAATTAAACTTTAAAGCGTTGACATTTGCACGGAAAACGATAGTGTTTTGTCCTGTTACCAACCCGAAAGAAAAAAAAAAGAACTAGCCTCTTATGGGCCTATAGATACAAGCAAAATGCGTGTGATTATGAGCTTAGAGCCACAAAATACTATAAAATATATCACAATATCATTTATTCTTAGAATTTTAAAAATGGTGAAAACTGTAATGCCCAAAACAAAAATTCCCAAATCAGTCATCAATTTAAATGTAAGTTTTTTTAAATTTTATATCAAAATAGAAAAAATTGTATTGTAGTACTTCACTTACTCGTGCGCTAAAAACGTATGTTATGAAACTAGTACTTTAATATAGGTACTATTAATTTTAGAATTCAGAATTGTGAATTCTAGAATATAAAAGTAAAAAAATTATACCATTTTGGAACTCTGTACAGGGACATTACCTTTTTTGACAAACACGTATAGAACCAATGCAATGCAGACCAGAATAATTAAAAGCATGGGAATCAAAGTGACCATATAAAACAGATGGTGATTTTCTGATTGACTTTCCGTTTCGTTGACGTCATGGGTGTAATAGGGAACGTTTTCTTCATCGTCTTCTTCATTTTCGTAGTCGCAATGGAACTTTTCTTCTGGACATCTTATCGGTACGACTGGATTTGGAGCTAGGGGAAGAAAAAAAAATGAAAAAAAAATGAAAAAACTCAAAAAAAAACAGTATCTGTAAGTTTTTCCATAAAAATCTTGTAGCTTTGTAATTTTTTCAGAACCAACCTTGATTACATATGAGCTGATCATCAGGACATCCACAAATATAGTTCGTTTTTCTGAAGAAACACAGATGGGAACAACCACCATTATCCACGACGCATGGGTTCCAGCCCATTTGCCTGGACTCTGAAATTACAGAAATGCCCATGGCGTCTTCCAGATGGTTAACAATGGGAGCGGAATCCTTTCCACTGGTTTTATCGGCTTTAAAAACGGACTTTTTCTCCCAATCGGTCCAGTAGACAAAATTTTCAAACTGAAAATAAAATAACAAATCTATAAAATGTGTCCCTTGAACTGGATAGCCTGGATAGCCATTAGATATCCCATGAACATCCAAATGTCCGCCTATATCCAGGATATCCACTGGATATCTGGATATCCAGTAGACATCTATTTTTTTAACCTCCCTAAAGTATATCCACTAGATATCCATTAGATATTAATTATGGATAACCAGGATATCCAGTGGATATCCTCTATATCCAGAAAGTATATCCCCTGGATATCTAATAGATATCTAATGCTGTCTAGGTCGTTGTTTATTTACGTACCAAAGATAAAGAAAATGGTCTAGTTTTTTGTGTATTGAGCATAACCCTATTTTTTCCAGCCAAATCTGTAGTTTCGATCCTTTCATCTCCAATTTTTGCGTCTATCCAGTAAAGCCGCTTAGCGGCATAATCCACAGTTAAAGCGATGGGGAAAGTAAGTTTTTCGTTGACGATGATTTTTCTTTCTGTTCCGTCCAAGAACGAACGTTCGATTTTGGCTTTTGGGCCCCAATCAGACCAATACAAATAACCTGAAAGATACATGTACGGCATTACCCACTGCTCGGTGTTCCCCCCGCTTTCCCCTAATAATTATTCTCGGCTTAAGAATGTCATGAAACGTTGAGAAAATGTGAAAAAACTGGGTGTTGAAAAAATGTCTGTCTGTCGGTCTGTCTGTCTGTCTGTCTGTCTGTCTGTACGTAAACCTGATAACTTTTGAACGGAATGTCCGATTTGAAAAATTCCTTTACTAAACGATTAAGGACTATTTGCGTCATATCAAATATGGTTAACATTAGCGTAGGTCAAGGGGGGCAAAATGGACAAAAACTATAATTTTTAGCGATATCTCACTTATTATTTATAGTAGGCCAATTTTTTTGCATAAATTAAAATAGTTTTTAATTCCCTACAAAAAAATATGTGATCATTTTATCGTAGGACTATTAGTTTACGAGATATAGGTATTTCAATAAATTTGATATATTTTGACATTTTTAATTAGATGTCAAATTTTTACACTAGTAAAATTTCAATCATAGGAAAAATAAATTTTAATTAGTTTTCTTTTAATAAATTTTTATTTTTTGCTAACCTTTTCTTGGGAAAACACAAACTGATCTAGGGTCATGCATATCCTTCTTGAGTATGGTTTTCTTACTACTTCCGTCCAACCTAGCAACCTGAATGCTTTTGGACCCCGTATTCGTGAAATAAATATTGTCAGCGATCCAATCTATGGCGATGCCATTGGGACTGCTGACATTTGCTCTTATAACAGTAGTGACCTCTGAGGTGTTGTACATAGAAGCGCTCTGGATTGATTTTGAATCTATGTCGGTGAAGTAAATGCGCTTTTGCTCCCAGTGATAGTCTACGTCCATAGCGCTGCGGTTTGCTGGGATGGGCAAGGTTGTGTCCCACAGTTCTACACAGAAAAAATATACGTAGTTTACGTAAATTAAAAATAAAAAAAAAATAAAAAAAAATATTTTCAAAAAAAAGCAAAAAATTTGTAAAAAAATTATTTATCTTACCTTCCGTATCCATGCTTATTCTGCTAAAGGCAAACCGTGTAGCCACTAGGATGTACTTGGAAGGCAAAAGTTCGCATTCGGTAACACTATTCTTCAGGAAGTTCAGACCCGTGGGACATGCGCATATAAATCCCGTGGGTTTTCTCAAACAAAGATGGGAGCAGCCGCCATTGTTTGTGCCGCAGGCGTTCTCGGCGATATTGTCGTTTTGAACGGAACGGACATCCATTAAACCTAAAAAAATGTTACAAAAATTGTTAAACTTAAATTTATTTATTTATTTTTTACAAACACATAATAAAAATCAACATCATACCTTCTAGTTTATCCCTGATGATGGTCTTATCTCCTCCGGTAAGTTTTTCCGCTCTATGCAAAGATCTAGTAGCCCAATCTGTCCAGTAAATGTGATTTCCTACCACAACTAACCCATATGGGTGTGGGACGTCTTTTAGTACCATTCTTCTGTCTTTTCCGTTCAAATCTGAAGATTCTATGACGTTAAGCTTGCCGTCGTTCCAGTACAGGCGGTTTGCTGGCCTGTCAATGGCCAGACCATTGGGCCAGGCAAGGTTTGAGGAAATAAGAGGTTTCCTAAGAAAAAAGGAAAGGAAAACAATAAATTACTATTTTCTACGAAATATTAAGGGGTAGAAAGGTAGAAAGACCCCTTAAGGTGAAATTAATGTTTACGGATCAAAAAGAAACTAACCTGTTTGTTCCATCCATAAACGCAACCTCTATTTTAGCCTCTTTACCCCAATCCGACCAAAACATTAACCCATGGTGGTAGTGAAGGGTTATAGCTCTTGGGTTGTCCATATCTTTGGAGAAGAGCAGTTTCCTGTTGGAACCGTCCAACTCCGCCACCTCTACGCTATTTCTTTCGCCATCTGTCCAATACATCTGCACAATAAAAGAAATAGTAATTATATACCAAGTTAGAGAAGACCCTTTTTATAGCCGAGCGTATTATATCCAGAGATGCGTAGCATCGAGGAATATAAAAGTGCGAGGCTATAATAGTCTTCTCTACCGTGGTTTATATATTATTTTTTTCACTACAAGCACATTTTTTTATTATTTAAATACCTATTTTTTTCCAAAATTATCAAAATTTGAGTTACGTAATACTTGAACGTTCCCTAAGTACTTATTGAGTAAATTATGTGATATATTATATTATAATTAATTAATTTATAATGTTTGCCATGTCCATTTTTTATACAATGTCAAATATTGTTGAATTTTATCCAACAGAAATTATTAAGCAACGTCATGTATTTGCGATTCCAGAAAAATCAAGTTATCAATGGTTTTTAAAATTAACTTCTATTAAAGTTAATTTTTTTTAAGGTATAGTTATTTTAAACCTTCCCACTTGTAAACAATCTCGAAATTACCATAGCAACGTAAGATACGCGAAATGACTAGGCCCAATTTACACAACCGTAAAACGTTGACGTGTCATTAACGAGAACAAAACAATGGTTTGTTCCTCTAAATTATTGGAATAAAAGCGATTTTATAAGCAAATTTTGTTTCTACAGGAATACAAAACTCTTTTTTTACATCAAAACATAAAAACAAAGTAAACAAAAATTATAAGTTTTGGTTATGTTGACGTTCAAAACAAGCCACATGCTTCAGTGTAAATCGTACTTTGTGGAGTATTTAGCGGCAAATTTAAAATAACTATACCTTAAAAAAATAAACTTTAGGAGAGAAAAAATGATTATTGCTTTAGTTGCAGAGATTTAATTTATCGGATTTTTGATAACTATACCATTATAATGGTACGTTCTAAAGCTAGTAGTGAAAAATATATAATTAATACATTAATGGAATTTTTATCCCTTTTATATTACCCACCTTTCTACCCGTTGAATCAATAGCAATTCCGTCTGGTGCCGCCAATTCGTGCCACAAAATATTATGTACTCCAGGAGCTCCAGAAGTCGATTTCTGGATAGTATCTTCCACGGTATCCGTCCAATATATATCTCCAGTTTTTCTATCCACGTCCACCGACGTTGCCATTTTTAGAGGGGGTAGTGGTAAAACCACGTCGGCTAAATATGGGACGTCTAAGGATATTTTGCGAATGTCCATACGATGGGCTAGGATTAGGAAGTTTATGGGACCATTTTCGCAGATTTTTCCATCAGTCTATATAAAGAAATAGTATATTATAGTACTAGTTTCATAACATACGTTTTTAGCGCACGGGTACAAGTTTAGAAAACTCGCCGCAAGCGGCTCCTATTCTAAACATGTACTCGTGCGCTAAAAACATGTTATGAAACGAGTGCTTTATACATTTTTTTTTATTTGCTCTAAAATTAAAAAAAAAAAACTTACATTTAAATTAATGACTAATTTAGGGATTTTTGTTTTGGGTTGGCATTACAGTTTCACCATGTTTAAAATTCTAAGAATAAATGATATTTTAATATATTTTATAGTCATCCCTTATCTTTTTCACTGCAAATCCCAAGCCACAATTTTAACAGGGTAAAAAATAACCTAAAAAAAAATATTGTAGAAAATTAAACTTTAGAGCGACTTTGATATTTGCACGGAAAACGTCAAGCGATAGGCTTTTGTCTGTTGCCAACCCAAAAGAAAAAAAAGTAGACCTCTTATGGGACTATAAGAACACGCAAAATGCGTGTGATTATGAGCATATAAGAGTCGTAAAATAGAAAAAAAAAATTAAGGGTACAAAATCAAATATTTGTATTTTTAAATTAGTATCTGTAAAGGTATATTATGTTACTTATTCCGACCAAACGTACCCCTAATTTAATGCCTGTAGGGCATGCACAAGAATGCCCTTTTGGTCTCAGCAAACACAAATGCGAACATCCTCCGTTATTCAAGCTGCAGGAAGTTTTCGTGGTTTTTCTGTTTCTGTGAAAGACCCTTACGTCCATCAGACTATTGACGGATTTGGACAGGGTAGTTCTGTTGGTTCCTGTGAACTTGTTAGCTCGCTCTATTTCCAGTGTTTGCCAATCCGACCAATAGATGTAGTTACCAAAGACGTCCAAGCCGAAAGGGTGAGGAATGCTGTTTCCGTCTGTGAAATTAAAACATGACGTTTAAAAATAGTATATTATATAACGTGTAATCAGAGCCGGAGATTAGGCGGGTATTGGGGGGGGGTTTGACACCCCCCACCCCCATATTTTTCCAGTCGGAAAATCTGCTTTTTTTTCTGGAGGATATATATTGCTTACGTAATAAAACTTTGCGACTGCTCCCATCCAAATTAGCGTATTCGATGGTTCGAGTCCCGCCGTCGGTCCAGTATAATTTTCCGTAGGCGTGGTCTATCGCGAGACCATTGGGCCAGGTCAAGTTGTCCTTGGCGATGGTGATTCTGTTTCGACCATCCATAGCTGAACGTTCGATTTTGGGCTTAACGCCCCAATCCGACCAGTACATGTAACCTCCTGAAAATATTTTTTATAATAAAATTACACTGAGAAAAAAATATATTTTTTTATTTTCGGGTATTTGGAATTTTCAAATATATATTACCTAGAGGATCAACAACAATATCTCTGGGTTTGTCTAACTCTTCCCATATGAGGAGGCTTCGCATCTCTCCATTAGATTTGGCAACCTCGATTCTGTCAGTATCTGCGTCTGTCCAATAAATGTTATCCGTAAACCAATCCAACGCTAGTCCAGCAGGAGTAACTATAAAAATTAATATAATAATTATAATTGTAAAAAAAAAATATTATAATTATGCTCTGGTCATAACTACATAGAACACTATGTAGTTCACTCACTCGGCGCACACAACTATAAAACTAGTTTTAGTTTTTTTTATTGCTATATAAAAATTTTTAAACACTATTTTTTCTTACTTAAGTTTGTCTGAACAAGAACTTTTTGATCACTTCCATTCCAATGAGCCCTGTTAATAGAATCTCTTTCGACATCCGTCCAATAAATATAATCATTTTTGGAATCCCATGCAATAGCAACTGCTGATTTAATTCCATCTACAGGAATAACCTAAAAAAAAGTTAAACTAAGTAGGTACTTTACAGAGGCGGATGAATGTCACAACTCATTGCAACGTTGCCGATATTTTGTGGTTGCTTGTGTCTATTTCCGGTTAATTAGTTTACGTTAACGGTGGTATAGTTTGTTTTTTTTAATAAACAAAAAACACCAAAACAACCAAAAAAACAAACCAAAATATCGGCAACGTTGCAATGAGTGGTGACATTAATCCGCCTCGGTACTTTACAAATAAACAATGTTAAAAAAACATTACTGCAAAAAAATACTATTATACAAAAAAATAATCTTAAAGTGAATTTACCATTTCTGGTTGTGGAGTTAGTCCATTATCCATATGTTTGATTCTCAAATCCTTCTTTCTTGCAAACAACAACAGTTTTTCCGGTTTTAAGCATGATTTCTTATCGGACCTTAATTTTTGGCCCATTTGACATGCGCAGGTATAAGATTTCTGGTTTGGTAGACACATATGTTCACAATTACTATTTACGCATTTGTTTTTATATTTGGGTTGTCTAAAAGGTAATTATTTTATAAAACACGTAAAAAGAAGGAAGTTGAAAATGTAATAAATACCTTTGAGGATGGTAGCTGTGTATATCCATGGGAAAGTGAAGATGGGAGTGTATGGTTCTTAATCCAGCGCCAGTAAGTTTATTGGCTGAAGAAATAGATTTGGTGTGCCAATCTGTCCAATAGATGGCATCTTCAAATATTGTTAGAGCAAAAGGATGTGGCAAACCTAAAAAAGTTAATATGAATTTACAAAGGCCTTTGATTAGACTGTACAGTTTTTAAATTATTAAAATATATTACCTCTTGTAATAACTTTTTTTCGGTCAGACCCATCAAAATGGGATGTTTCTATAACGTTATGTTTAGCATCAGCCCAGTAGATTCTGCTACTGGTATGATCAATAGCTAACCCGTTAGGCCAGAAAACAGATTCCGAAATTATGCTCTTTCTGTTCCCTCCGTCCATTTCTGTCCGTTCAATTTTTGGGTTTGGACCCCAGTCTGTCCAAAAAACAAAGGATTCTCCTGTAAAAATGTTAAAAATATGTTAATAAAATCTTTAGCATAGTTCATTAAAAATAATTTTATTAAAATAGCTTTGCTCTATTGAAAGAGTCAAATATCTTAGTTAATTCGAGAAATATAGCAGTCATAATAATAGTTATTTATGGTACTAGTCGGTAAAGTAAGATATTGTCCACGCGAGAGTATTCTTGAGTGGGCAATATCTATTTACCCACGTGTGCCATACAATGCATTTGTAATCATAAGAAAATAAGATTTTTAATAATGCGTTTTTATGTATACACAATGTTTTATTTCATTATGGCCGCTGAAACAGTAGGCGGCTACGGTACATTAAGAATCCTCAAGGACCAAAACACTATTTTTATCTTTAAAGTCCATTTTTAATTTGAAAACGATGCCACGCGTTAAAATAATTCTTGATTTTAAAATGTCGACATTCTGGAAGAAGCAAAAGTGGCTACTTTTATTACTATACCACCCAAATCAAAAGAAAAATACGAATGCGAGTATAAATTTTTTGATAATTGGAGAAATTTAAAATTTAATTAAATGGGATCCCGGGATAAACCCACACACCCCAGCCCTAAAAAGTATTTTATAAAAAAAACTTCCTTTTCTAAAATAGTAGTGTAAAAATATTACTCAAGTTGCTAGGGGAGGCGTGAGAAAATTTATATACAATGAATAAACTGTCAATTTCCTTAGGTAAATTTACGACAGTAAACTAGGTCTTTATATTGATGTATTGGATAAAATATATACCTGGATGGACTGCAATAGCTCTAGGTTTGTCCAGTTCAGTGGATACAAGAACAGCTCGTTGCTGGCCATCTATGGAAGCAACTTCAATGCGCCTTGTGCCAGAGTCAGTCCAGAATATTAAGTTATGTATCCAGTCGACTGCTATTCCTCCAGGTGATTCCAGACCCCATTTTATCACATCTAAAATTTTCAGTATCATCATAAATATTTAAAAAAAAAACATGCTGAACAGTTGAAAGTACCTTGTCAAAACTGCCGATGAAGGCACTAATTTGAAATGTTATGAAATAGGCAACCATTAATACACCTGAGTGTATTTTTATATATTTTTAACTTTTTCAAAGATTTTGACATTTCTGCGAAAACTTCAATACATCGGCACTCTTAGTAGTACTAAGTGCCGATGTAATAATTAAATATCACTACCTACCTGTTTTACCAGTTCCGTTGATATTTGCTCTTCTTATTACGTCTGTAGACACGTCGGACCAGAAAATGTAACCCTTCGTGTAATGGTAGTCTAGAGCGATTGCATTGTAGAGATTACGAAGGATCGCCTTGTATTTGTGACCATTTAGAGATACCTGTAATGGAATCTATTAAAGGCAATTTTTGTTATAAAAAAAAAATAAAAAATAGGTATCTACAAAAATATATTAAATAAATTAAATAAAGCATGTTGTAAAATAAGATACCGGGTGTTTTTTTTAATATGAAGCTATATATATATATATATATTTACTTCTATTTAACTCTCCTCAAAAAAATAAAAATGTTTTGTAAAAAACTTTTTTTGATCGGACTTTTAGTTAGCAGAAATAACACAGCCACACAAAATTACAAAAGTTGGAAACACCCGGTATTATGCACCTATCACACGAACTAAGTTTAGTGTTCGAGACTAAAGTTTTTTTGCTAAGACAGAGTCGAGGCAAAAAATCAGTCCAGAACATTTCAGTTCGCATACGTGGTGCATATACTATTTTTGGTACTACCTAAAGCTAGTAACTCCAAATATCAGTTAAAAATATAGTAAAAGGTATAGCTGTCAGTTTGAAAAATAAGCTAAAAAAGGTTAGTAGTGTCTTAAATTTTTTCATTATTGACTGTCGTCAATAAAAAATGCTTAACAACGGTCTTTATTAAATGAGCACTGATTTTGTTGGTTGTCAATCTAAACAAGCCTTGACAACGGTAGGTAATATGTAAGCTAGCACTTAGGTAGTAGAAAAACATAATTCTTAAATGATAAATAAATTATAACTTATAGCAAATTACCTGTCTAATATCCACTCTATTAGCGAAAAGTAAAGTGGGTGGCGCTCCTATAGCTTTGCACGTTCTTAAATCGGGCCTGAGCACATAACCTGTCATACAGCCGCATCTGAAGCTACCTATGCTGTTGTTACAAGTTTGAGAGCACACTGGATCAGTAGCATACATACATTCATTAATATCTTCACAACTGTAAAAAAGTTCAAATAAATGAGGTTCAAAATTTAATGAAAACTTGGTTCTAGGTTAATGAATTCACAAGTTATTATTAATTTCACTTACCTGTATCCATCATCGGCTAGATTGTAACCAGGTTCACATGCGCAAGCATTGTAACCCTCTGAAGTTGTGATACACAATTGTTTGCACTTGGTTCCAGCATCACAATTTCGTTTTGATGGACAGTTTTGTTCATCTTCGCCTAAAAATAATATAATTTATAGCACCAAAAAAAATGGTTTCCCACGTTTAATAAAAACTTATTGAAAACCTGAATTCAGCGCAAAAACCAGCTGAACAGTTGCAAGCACCTTGTCAAAACATCGGCACTAGGCACTAATTTAAAACGTTATGAAAAGGAAAGTTGTGTGACCACGTGAATGGACAACCATTAATAAACCTGCATAATTTATTAAAGTTTGCAAGTCTGTATCTCCAAAATGTTATATTCTAGCAAAAAACTGTAGGTATATAACATTTTTTATATGGCTTAAAAATAGCTTTCATTTAAAATCGGGTTTGGACCCCCAAAATCTAATCAGCTCTTTGAAATACGATAAGAAACAATATGCAAAAAACCGTTGGTCAATATCTTATTTGGAAATGGAGACAGACAGACAGACGGGCGGAAGATTTCAATACATCGGCGTTCGTAGTAGCACTAAGTGCCGATGTAATTTCAGAATATTGTAACATACCTTTTGGGCAGTCTTTTTGGCCATCACAAACATGTTTTTTCAAAATGCAGTAGGCCGTAGTGTTGCTGTTGACTCCGGTTCCGGAACATGGAAACTTGGCCTTATCACAAACTATATCGCAGTTGGCCTCGTCTTCCCCTTTCGGGCAGTCGCTTAGGCCATCACATTTCCAAGTATGCTAAAAAATAAATTAAAAATTAAATTATAATAAATACATAGTATATTAGAGTACTAGTTTAAAAAAACCCGTTTTTAGCGCACGAGTTTTCTATAGTATGTACTGGTGCGTTAAAAACGTATTATGAAACGATTGCTTTATACTATTTTTAGTCCAAACGATATTTTTATATCTTCTATAGTCAGTTCTTCTCTTTTTCACTGCAACCTCTAACCACTAACCTCTTATGGGCCTATAAGAACACGCAAAATGCGTGTGATTATGAGCGACTCGAGTCGCAAAATAGAAAAAATTACTTATGACAAATGTTGCTTTTAAACTCACCAAAATGCAGTCTCCACTGTCACAAACATATTCATCCGGAGAGCATTTTTTCACTTGCGTTAAATCGCAGTTTGCTTCGTCTTCATTAGTATCACAATCTGTCTGTTTGTCACATCTGTATCGTTCAGGAATGCACTTTCCATTATTACATCTAAAATTGAATAATAAATAAAACATTAAGAAGAAAAAAGTTATAATATAATTTTATTATTCTTTCTTTTTCTATAAAGACTTGGGGAGTCAGTTGTGAATAACCTACGTACTTAAATTCGCCTGTTTCACAATTTCCGGGCACTTTTGGACAATCTTCTTCATCACTCCAGTCTCCACAATCGTCATCTCCATCACATTTGAACGAACGTTTTATACACTTATTTGTAGAGCATTGGAATTGTTCGATGTTGCAGAAAGGTGGAACTATATCTGAAATAAATAATACTTTATCCAATACATACAGATAATAAGACCAGCTTTATTTTAAATAGATAAACTCAATAATAACCCCCGCGTGGCTTTTACTTTATAGAGTGGATAATTATTTATTTTACCCACTCAACTGTCACTTGTCAAATTATTTTCTTGTAAATGTCATTAAATTTTTTAATAAAAATATGAATTCCTAAGCTATTTATTGGATAAAACCTTGTATGGCACTCATGGGTAAACCGATATTCCCTCTCGAAAATTAACCTGCTTGGCTGACGCCTCATGGGCAATATCTTACTTTACCCACTAGTACCATAAATAACTATTAATCGACTGCGCCAAATAAGTTAGACTATGTACATGGCTCAAACGACTAAACTGATTTTTAAAAAATAATATCTTAAACGATTCGTCCAAAATCCGTTAGGTTTATTTTTTATGCAGTAATAAATATTATGACTTGTTAGAAAAAATGGCTTGGTCGGTTATTACATACCACATTCAAGTTCATCCGATTGGTCGCTGCAGTCCACTTGGTGGTCACATTTCCATATGATGGGTATGCAAGACAGGCCATCTGAACACTCAAACTCATCTTTACTGCATCTAAAACATTTTATTCAAGTTTTGAAAACAATTGTTTTGAAGCTCATATATGAGGGTTCTCGCGCAGAGATCAGTCATGAATCGCTAGCTCCCGCACTATGTTAATTACTTAATTACCAAGAATTTTTCTGGCTGTTTAAAAGATTTGAAAAAGTTCTTACCCAGTTTTGTTGCATGTAAGTTCATCAGAATCGTCTCTACAGTCGTGGTCGTTATCACACACCCATGTCAGTGGTATGCACTGACCATTAGCACATTCGAATTCGTCACTTGTGCAATTTGCTGCAAAACCTGCAAAAAATAAATAAAAAATAAATAAATAACACCAATCCACAACAACAAAAAATTCCATTACCTTAACCAAATTTTTCTTACATATTTTTGGGCGTTGAAAACGAATTTGACATTGAAAAAGCTCCCCCAAAATTACATCGCTCCTTTTTTTTAAACCCTTCTATTCACTTCACTTCCATATGAATGAAAAGTCAATTATTGTTAAAATGGAATTTCCGTAAATAAACTACTACTATTACTATTACTACTACTATTAAAACCGATATTTCATAATGTGCTATGTGAAGTCTGGGTAACTTTTAAAAATATGAAAAAATAATTTACCACAATGAGTTTCGTCAGAAAAATCGCCACAATCATCATCTCCGTCACACAAAAAGTCTTTGGAAATGCACTTTTTGGAAACTGTGCACCGTACGTTGTTTTTGCTTTCGTCACACTCTGCATTTTCGTAATCCAAATGGCACTCCTCCTCGTCTTCGTTGTACTCGCAGTCGATTTGACCATCACACCTAAATTTTTTCAATAAAGGATCTTTTATTATCAGATTCACTTTCAGCATCCTTAAAAACCTCTACTATATAGTAATTTTTAATTTTTTGTAAAAAAATATTGTATTTTCCCAATTTGGCCCCTGGTCCCACCCCAATGTTTGCCAAAAACAATCCCGAATGAGAACTCTTGGTAAAATACCTGTTTGTCAAATTTCAAGTTTCTAGATTAAAGCGTTCTTAAGTTATCATGCTCGAAATTGATTTATATAGACATAAAACGTCATAAAACGCAAAAATATGCAATAAAATGGCCATGGCCCCCATACAGCTTTGTTACCAAAAGTCACCGCCGCGCCGGTGTATTTTACTATTGGTACTTAGGTACTACAAAAATATTGTTCCCAATATGTTCTTACCTTAATGATTCATGAATACACATGCAGCTTTTCAAGCAGGAATAGTGTCCTGGTGGACACCACGTGCAGGAATTTTGGAAATCAGGATTAACTATCAAGTCATCATCGCTATCTGGATGCTGCACGTTTTTGTCATTTGATAGTTTTATTTGGTCGGTTCTTTGGTTGTCCGGAGTGTATCTGAAAGTTCATTGAATTTTTAATTTTTTTTTTTTGCGACTCTTATAAGCTCATAATCACACGCATTTTGCATGTTCTTATAGGGCTATAAGAGTTTTGTACTTTTTTTCTTTTGGTTTGGCAATACAGGACAAAAGACAATCGCGATTTTTTTTTAAAGGACCCTTAAATTATTTTTTTCGTATATGTAAGTAGGTATAGATATAATAACTTAATATTATAAAGAGAATGCAAAGTAAATCCTTAAAATTTCTGAAATATTTGTTATTTATTTATACCCAGAGATTTTGCATTCTAAAAGGGACATTCTAATTATAGAATAAACGTTCAAAATATAAGCCTATTCCATGTAAAATAAGTACAAGTTTAAGCTAAAATTATTTTCCGTACACTGAGAAAACTTCTTCAATTTTAAAATCTTACCTTCCTAGAGAGGGTCCCATAACTTTGCCGGGCATCATCATATCGTAAGGTGGGATTCGCATGCGGTTAGGTTTTCCGTTAGAATATTCTGGTCTGCCCCCATACATGCCACCTGATAAAAAATAAAATAACTAAAACCTTATCAAATACCTAGTTCCAAATTTAAAAGATATGTATTTATATATTTAAAAAATAAATATTTATATATTTCTTTAAAATATTTACCTCTGGATCTGGACGTGTAAATCCGGGGAACTAAATCCGGGAAAGATATCGGATATCCATCTTCATCTCTCGGATATTCATCGAAATGTATTGGATACGGAAAAACAGGATACGATTCCAAAATTGGGATAATTTTTCTCTGGTTTTTTAAAACTGGGTGGATGGTGGTACGAATACCTAAAAAAAATAATTATATTAAAAAATTGAAAATAATATATCTATATATATACTTTTATAATGTTTTTTTTTTCCTGAAAGAAAACCATTTAAGACTAATTACCATGGCCACAAAAGTGTATTACCTTCCGTTTTTTGTCCTTTTGCATAAACGGGGTCTGCAGGGTCCCGAAGTGACCCGGACCCAAATTTTAGACGAGCTGCACCCCTATGGGAGGGGGTGGATGGTGTAGTTGGTGGGTCACTGAAGCAGTTAACTGAAAAAAATACGTTAAAAAAAAAACATAAAATTAATCGAAAAAAAATTGAAGCCCAGTAACAATAACAGAAAAACTTTATGTTTTAGGGGAAGATCACTATGAGTGGGACATATTATTGAATGGGACAGTGCCTGTTTCTGAGCTATGGTTTCCATGCTTAGATCGCCCTAAATGTGCGGTAAAAAGTATTAAAAATGGCAAAGTTAAGGCGGCAGGGTTTTTAACGAATTTAAAAGTCAATTTTACCAAGTTAAAAGTAATTTTTTTAATAATTTGTTTGTTTATTTATTTAAAATTTGTTTTATTGACGAAAGGAAAAAGAAAACTGTTTAAACTTGGGATATGTAATAGTCTAGAATAACACGAAACATATAACAAATAATCGAATATTATAGATAAAGAAAATAAATTCTATGTAAAAAAAGAATTTAACATTTTAACAGCTATTTTTTTTTTGTTATGAAATGACATTATACGTTTATTTTATTATTAGTTATAGTAATAATAATAGTTATTTTCATGATTTGTTATCTTTAATAGCAATTTTGTATTTTTGTCCTATTCAAAAACACCGTGTTCTAGAAAGGCAAAAGTAACGTTTTTTTAATGCTAGTAGTTTTGGTAAAAATGAATTCTATTCAGGTTTAACACTTGTTCTTTTATATCCAATTATGAAAACTAAAAAAAAAATACGTTTAAGTGCCCATTCACATACTCGCATAAGAACATAATACATAACAATACGACGCCATGATTGGCTTGATGTGCCGCCATGTTTCTTGTAAGCCAATCATGACATCGCATTCTTATGTTTAATCTTCTTATGCAAGCTTCTGGATAAGCCTTAAATGATTAAAAATAAAATTTTGGCAGCCGTTTAAAACAAAGTGTTCCATTCATGGTCATCTCTCCCTACTATAACAAATCGTCGTTCAGTTTTTAATATGATAGCATATTAGTCGGAGAGTTGGGAACCATTTTTATTTCATTATTTTCTCCCGGCTGTATTTATTATATATGTCTAAAGTACATTCAAATTAAGCTATTTCTAAATTTCTAGACTTCGGACTAAGTTCCTTTGGGTGCTAGAAGCTCCAAAAGCTGTGGCAATAAGCTACCAATAAATCTCTTTTTAACTTTCCTAGTCTTATAAATTACATTTATTACATTTAGATTAAGAACAACAAGAAATTATTTAGATTAAGGTATTTTCATAGTTATACATAATAATGCTGGGGCCAAGGGGTAAGAACAGTCTTTAAAAAGTACCTCATGATACTTAATTTTTTAAAGAAATGAGAATTTATGAAATGACATTTTGATTAAATGAAAATTATTTTGACTATTTAGTGTTGACAAATTGTCAAATAAACTTTTTAAAGCCTTTTTTACCCCTTGGCCTACTGAATAATTGTGTAAAACTGAGAAAATAGACTAATCTAAATGCAATAAATGTAATGTGTTTGATTCGATAAGTTAAAATATATTTTTGGGGGACTACATTTCACCACCTTTTTGGAGCGTCTAGCACCCAAAGGAACCCGATCCAAGACCTGACGATTTTCAAATAGCTTAATTCGAATGTACTTTAAGACATATATAAAATACATCTAGGAGAAAATAATGAAATAAAAATGGTCACCAGCTCTTAGACTATATTCCTCGTATGGCCCAGTTTCTTGATCACCCAATTGTGCAGAATTGAAAGCCTTCTTAGAAAAACAAAACAAATTTTCCATATTATTATCATAATTATATTTTTCCATTCATCCCGTTATGTTTACCAACTTGGTATCTCAGTGATATTGATTCTACATCACGTATTTTACGTGGGATTCTTTAGATTGGTGAAACAGTTGCAAATGAACGCCAACTTCGTTTTAACCGAAAATAGTATCACATTCTAATACAAGAATACTTCTGCCAACAAACCTTGTATTTGAAAATGCACCGGCAACAGTTTATCTTTTAAACTGCTCAAAACTCAAAAATTTGCCGATACTATTTTAGTTGCATCTGGCTATATTTGATGCGTTGATTTCTGAACCTTTTTTCGGTTTTCTCGATCAGCTCGTTTTTTTGAGATATGACGCACAGTAATTTTTTTGCGTACAGTTGTAGTAGAAAAAATAATTAAGGTTCAATTAATTTTTTGTTTGCGGTGGATTGGTTCTCTATTAATAGGGCTCTAAGCAAAAAAAAAGCGGATTTCAAATATCTTTATTCGTTTGTTTTTTATAGGCTTCTATATTCAAAAAATTAAATTTTTTTCGTATGTTTTTGCTATATTTTCATGAAAATTTTATATGAATACTAAAGATATGGCTCTGATTTTTATAGGAAACACTAACACACATGTAAGATTTCTAAAAATAAAAAAAGTTTTAGATTGAATCCACATGGTGGCAGCAGGATGGGGTAACTGCTCATGCCGCCAGAGCCACAATGCAGCTTTTAAGGTAGATTTTCGCGAAATTCGCATTTTCATTTTCCTTCACGATCGCCCGATTTGACAGCACCTGACTTTTTTCTTTAGGGCTTTAGGGCTGTCGGCTCGTTCGTAAACCTTCCCACTCGCGTGAAATATGTCACTTTCCACACTAGTTATGTAATATACTATACTATACAAGGTTCTTTTTGTCGTGAGTAATTTAGCACTTTTGCACTCGTCAAGTTGATTTTTGAAACAAAAGAAAAGACATAAGTAAATATAAACTCGTACTAAAAATAGATACCTGCCCACTGCGATCATTATTACTTCTTGAGAAAAACTTATCGAGAGCTTTGTTCTAATATGTCATCAATAACAAATTGTAATTTGTTGATAATGACATATTATAATATGACATTATATTATATGATATGATAATTATCAGTATAATAAGTATCAGTATTTTAACTTTTTGTTTCTGTTTTTTTTTATAAATTGTTTAAGGGGGGTAGCCACTGTGATGGATAAAAAAAATTGTTTTTGTCCACGTCAAGATATAGTAGACGCCAGAAATATACTAGAATTTTTACATTTGAAACAAATTAATGTGAGACAGGGACGCAATTAATAGTATATTAAAGTACTAGTTTCATAACACCGGTTTTTAGTGCACGAGTAAAAGTTTAGAAAACCATGGTTTGGACTTTTCTAAAGTACTAGTGCGTTAAAAACGTGTTATGAAACGAGTGCTTTAACGACCGATTTAGGGATTTTGTTTTGGGTTGGCATTACAATTTTCGCAATGTTTGAAATTCATATAACAAACTATATTTTGATATCTTTTATAGTCAGCTCTTCTCTTTTCCACTGCAAGTAACCAAGTCACAATTTTAACACGGTAAAAATTAACTTAAAACAGAATTACGTAGAAAACTAAACTTAAAATCGGTGTTGGCATTTGCACGAAAAACGCCAATCTATATTCCTTTTTTCAGTCTTGCCAACCCAAAAGAAAAAAAAACTAACCTCTTAAAGGCCTATAATATATTAAGTACGTAGTAGATGTAGTAGACGTATTAGATGTTCTGACGACTGGTGCGAAGTTACACGCGCCAGAAAATATGCTGCTTGAAAAAATTCTTTTATATTTGTGGCGCCTACTATAACTTATATCATTACCAGCCCATAATTTAAAATTGAACTTACCAGTTGTAAATATAGCGACCAGCAAAGCCGCCTTTATGGGCCCCCAGGGAGAGTTGTTATGGGAATGGAACATAATGCGAGAGAGGCTTTTCAAAATACTTCTCGCATGGCTAATTTCTTCTTTTATACGACATCATCTTGAATTTACTTGTTTAAATTGTCTGAAAAATTAAGATAATAAATTAATCGGTCAGTGCAAAAACAGTACTAGTCCAAATTGGCTGTTTTGAGATAAACACGAAAAACCTTTTATTTTCGTAAATATTGATTATACAGTGTTTGCATGCATTAGAAACATAAGAAGCCCAATTTGTTGGAAAAACAAAAATTTCTTATTTCCAAAAAGTCCAAAAACATCTTATTTCCAAAATGGCTATTTTCGGACTAGTACTGTTTTTCAACTGACCGACTCAAATGTTATACAAGGTGTTTTAAAAATAGAGGTACTAATTTTAAGAGTTGTCGAATAAAATAAATATAAAAAGAAGTTCCTATAAAGTTGGGTCCAGAAAAGAGCCCTAAGGGAACTACATTTTTCCTGAAGGTTCGTTTAAAATAGGGTTTTTATTAAATATCTCAAGAAAACAAGAGGGTTCCAGATGTGGAACCCTGTTAACTATAGTAACGAAATTTGACACATGCATTAACAGTGATAAAAGTAATCGTCCTATGTAATTTTATTTGGTAACTTTACCCAGGAGTATATAAAATGGGGGGCTTTGTCACTTTTTTACACCAAACTGGTTTGATTTACAAAATTTGAAGGATTACATAAAAACATATTAGACAAGTTCCCTTAACAACTCCTAAATAACGTTTAGCATTCAAAAACACTAGAAACATAAACTTCAGTATTTAATAATATTATTTCATGTATGAAACTTTCTTTTTTTTTAATAATTTCAAAAATTTAGGGAGGAGTACTACGCCTCACCAAATTCACAATCCTTGTTACAAAAAGTCCTTTGACGACTAAATTTAATCACTACAACTTTATATTTTCTATATTTAAAAATCATGAATAAAATGTGATAAAATATTGATGATTTTGTCAACAAACAATAAAATTGTTTAAACAAGTCCTGATATATTGTCCTATCCTACAAGAATTCAAAATCCTAATAATAATTTGTACTATCTGGTTAAAAAAAAACACAAAAAGATCTAAGAACCAATCAATATTTTTGTATTAAACATAAAATAAAAGCAAAGAAAAAACATAAAATTTGGTTTTAACAATAATAGTTTGTGTATCAAACATCCTACATCTTGTTCAATGAATGCCAAAATTTTGGGTGGGGTAGTTCGAAAAGAAAAGGCACTACAACTCACCAAACTCACAATCCTTAATCTAAAAAGTCCTTTAATCACTAATTCCGATCACTAGTCTATCATTTCTTGATTTAAAAATCATCTGGATCCGTTTCGAAAAATCTAAGAAAATTGATTTTCGGGGGATGCGCGAGGCCTTTTACAGAGGCTGTGGCGAGTTTCATACGTGTACCTAGGTCGGGGCGGGCGCGATTTGTGATTCAGGTCCAGAATAAGGCTGCTGGAGTGGCGCACGATGGGCGCAAAATAAAGATCTGTTGGACAAATGGAATTTTGTTAACTGTTGATTTCGATATTTAAATATTCGTTAAATAACCTTTTTTCGGAATTGTGATTTGTGATTTGTGAATTTAGATTTTGATTTGTGATTCGTAATTTGTGAATAGAATTTTGTTAAATGTTGATTTCGATATTTAAAGAGTTTTACATGTGCCTTTTTTACAAGCAATGTTATCATAAAAATATATCTATAATTTTACTTTCTCCAAGGAAAGTCCTAATATAATAAAAAAAAAAAAAACTGTATTGCTTTTTTTACGTGTATATGTTTCATATGGGAAAAATATGATTTTTGAGAAAAAAATTATCTATCTGTGTGTCGTATATCTGTTTTTCAAGAAAATTTGTGATTATCATAACTTTAAAACGCTTTGAATTAAATACTCAAGACTTGGGCCATATGTTCTTTATACATACTTCTTTCCTGGGACTATTTTTGGTAGAAATCTGGGACCCAGATTGTGGGGAACGTACATAAGTGCTATAAAGTGTTTTAATAATGTCTATGTAGGTATGGGGAATGCCTCCAAAAGTTTTTAAAAAATCTCTATAAACAATTTTTATAAATTTGGAGACGTAATACATGATTCTCTAAGAAATCTGATTCTGAGTATTTTTTTGTAATATATTTTATCCTTGACTTGTATATTTATATGTTAAAGAAATGTTTCTTTATTGGAAAAAAAATAAAAATCTGTGTGGTTTGTTTGTAAAGTAAAAACTATTACTTTTGCGATACTTCACTTGATTTTGGTCTCATAAATATATTTGATTTGTTTCTTTTAAATTTATTTTAGAAAGTTATTTGTTTTTAGATTTTTAAGTTTGTGACCATTTTCCTGCCATCCTCTTCCAACGTTCGTACGTTGCGGCGCCGATTGAAGCCGCATGCGCCCGCGTCCTATACCGGGTGAATGGAAAACCTGAATGGGGAAAATTGGGGAAATTGTTTTTCTGCGGATCGCAATTAGTGACCAATTCCTTATATGATTCATTGTCTAATACACAGATCAGGGAAATAGTATATTGCACAACACGTTAGGAAAGGCAAAATTGACAACATGTTTGCATACAAGATACTAATTGCAAATAATTATCACTGTCTTTTAGGGCACAAAATTTACTACAATCAAGTATATTCTAATTTTTATTGATGGGGAATCCCTTTTAATAATACATAGGTATTCAAGGAGTGTTACTTTTTATTAATAATAATAATATTAATAATAACCGGGTGAGCGAGAGGACTTCCCTTCCCCTAAAAGTTATTATGTATGTGTATATATTTGTTTTGACTTCTCCAAAAAATCGGAAACATATGTTTATTTAAGCAAAAATAAACTGGAAAATAAAAGTTTTCCAATAACATCTTTCCCTGTCCCATAGTTCCCATCTCGTGTGGGTTGATACACATGCATAACATTTTCCCATTGAAGACTGTTTTGACATCTGGTTTTTAGTAGCTTAACGCACCTTTATGATTTACAGGACTCTTCAATTGTGGAGTCCTTTAAAAAGGATACTAAAGCTTTAAGGATAATATTATAGGAAACTAAAACCAGTTTATTTTTTAAAAAAAGAAGATCAATAAATTTAAGGCTGTTGTCTGTACTATATATCGTAGGGAAGTTCAACAGTTATGGGGGGGGATTAGCGGAAAGTGAAGCCCCATATAAAATGTTTCAATTATACGTGACGAAATGGGGACAAAGAGGGTCTAAAAACTAGCAAAAATTTGGTAACCAAAATTTTTGAACAGCGCCTGTAGGCGTATCTAGGCCCCTTAACTTTTAGGGGGTTACTAGTTCGTTGCAGACCCCCTTAATGGGAATTATTTTTTTGTGACTAAGGAGCACATTACATAGATTATTTCGAAGAGAAGAAAATACCATGTTAATAAAGCACTTTATTTCTTCTTCATGTTATAATATATTAAAACAAAAAATGATTTGAATTAATTACAATATTCGATATTTTCTGAAATACAGGTAATAATTATTATAATTACAATTTGTTCTGTGTACTGCAATAACTCAAAAAAAATATTGTAAATTAAAATATTTTTTTCATAGGTAATTTAATATAGTTTTTAATTTTACAATTTTACATCCTAGATTCTATAGGTCCCAAATACATGTATTTCCTAAATTTATATTTAAAAACAATTTATTTTAATTTTTAGTTAATTTATAAACAATTGTATACATTTTATCACCTTTATTTTAAAAGGTTACAGAACTATTTTATATAAAACATGTTTTTAATATAAAATGATATTTACATATAAAACGTTATTATAATATTTATCTATATTTTTTATTTAAAGCCCTTATTTTCAAAAGCTTAATTTACTTATTTATTAATTTATTATGGGGAAAAATAATTAACATATTTACGTATACGCTAACTATCTACAAAAGGTAAAACTTTTACGTAAAAGCGTTTAAAATTATGGCGTTTTTCTTTTTTTTAACAAATTCGCTTGATAAACGCCTTGCTACTTTTAGTTCAAAGAGTAAAGAGACAAAAAGTACATTCTAAAAAAAATATTATATTTTTTCATTGAGGGGTCTTTCTACCTTCTACCAAATTTTATAAAATATTTTGTTTTTAAACATTTTTTTTTTATAGAAAGAAAAAAAAATATCATTGTGAAATTTTGTAGGTATGTTTATTTATATTTAAAGAATACAAAACATTTTTTTTAGATTTTTAAAGTGCCATTTTTTCTATTAATTTTTTTTTTTTGAAAAAAAAATCAACAAACGGTGGTCGCCATGATTCCAGCCGTTTGGATCGAAAAAAAAAAGGGATATTATCCAGCATTTAAGCTGCTATAGCCATATCAGAAGATTTTTTTCTGGCCAAAATATAACAAAATGGCAGTCGTTATTCTTAAAATTTATTTAAAAATGTTTGAAAAACGTCCGAAATTTTGTTATTTTTTGGCTAAAAATTTTTCTTCTAGATAGGGCTATAGCGACTTCAATACTGAATACCTAATATCCCCTTTTTTTTTCAGTCGATCCATACTACCGGAATAATCAAATGGCAAACACCGTTTTTTAATGTTTTTTTTTTCAAAAAAAATATGGCAAAAAATGGCACTTAGAAATGTAAAAAAAAAATATATTTTGTATTCTTTAAATATAAATAAACATACCCACAAAATTTCACATTGATATGTTCTTTCTATATAAAACAAATATTTAAAAACAAAATATTTTTAAAATTTAAAGGTAGAAAGATCCCTTAATCTAAAAAAGGCGTTTGACTTTTAAAAGATCCTTTTTAAAATATAAAAATACCAATAAAAATTAATAAGGAGAAAATCTAATTATTTTTTACACCTATCGACAAATATGAATGTCTAATTTCTAAATAGGAACTCTATATTTTTGGACAAATATTATATTTTAACTAACAGTCCAAATCCATTTTTAACAACTCGTACTATACAGAGTGATTTAGAAATAAGGTGCAAAATTTTAAGGGGTGATTCTAGGTCTAAAAATATGAAAAAAGTTTCTGTACATCTGAAAAATAGTTTTTATTTTATATTTTTGGAACCCCATGAACTACAATTTTTTGCACATTGATAAAGGCTATTTTTACAATTACAAGCTTTTATTTAAGTTGCAATGTTTGTTAGTATGTTTGTTTAGGGCATATCTGCCAAAGGCTTTTTCGACCCCTTAGAATACACTTAGAAAGCTAAAATTTGGTACACATGCTTTACTCGGTTGAAAAAACAATTTTATATAAACTTTCATCAAACCCATCATTTTGTTACATTATACAATTTTATATGATATAAAAGCTTGTCACGAGATTTTCCTGTATAAATTTCTTTTATAAAAAATCTCGCAACAAGCTTTTATAACATATAAAATTGTATAATGTAAAAAAAATTATTATTCCATCAATCTACAATCTTACAAACCCGCCATGAAAATGAGCTAGCCATTCCCAGACACCGCACAGTAGCGTTTGAAAAAGGGGTCAGTTACATGGGAGTAAGGGCATATAACAGGTTGCCACTTACTGCTAAAAATATCACACAGTTCACAGTGTTCAAAAAGAAAATAAAACAATACTTTTTAAAGAATCCATTTTATTCATTGGAAGAATACTTCTGTGGTTCGATTGCTTCTACAGACTTTTAAGATTTTTTAATATGTTTTCTGTTAAAATTGTAATGTAATTGTCATCTTGTGATGTATTTTCATAGTGTCTATTTATTTATTTATCTATATTAGTTTAAGATATAATGACGTATCCATAGAAATTTTGTATTTCTCAGAAGGACAAATAAATTATCTATCTATCTATCTATCTATCTATTTTCTAATCATCGTACAGAGTGATATTGGTAGACTGACAGTTTCGGGCTGCTGGCCCTCTTCAGTACCAAGAGTCTGACTCTTGGTACTGAAGAGGGCCAGCAGCCCGAAACTGTCAGTCTACCAATATCACTCTGTACGATGATTAGAAAATAGATTGATGGAATAATAAATTAATATTTTTATAATTTTGTTTAAAATTAAAAATTTCTGTCCTTACTAATTTTACGTCTAACCACCCGTTTGGTACTATGTGCTTGAGACACACAAGTCTTCAACTTGCTACCATTCAAAGTCTCCAGATAAGGAGAGGTATGAGTAATTGGCTACATCTAGAAATAGATGGCGCACAAGTCTACATCAATCTAATGGCTATATTCCTTTTGCGAGTAAAGTCTAAAAACGTTTTCTTAATCAGCGTGCAGAGTTGACTCTTGGTACTGAAGAGGACCAGCAGCCCGAAACTGTCAGTCTACCAATATCACTCTGTACGATGATTAGAAAATAGATTGATGGAATAATAAATTAATATTTTTATAATTTTGTTTAAAATTAAAAATTTCTGTCCTTATGTAAAAAAATGATGGGTTTGATTTACTTAAAAGTTTATTTTCTTCTTTTTAGTGTACTTAAATAAAAGCTTGTTCTTAATTTACTATTAATTTATTATTTGGTATATTTTAACCAGAGAAGTGCAGTTTTTAATGTATAATCACCCTGCAGTATTGAAATTTTTGTTGGTTTGGACTTTTTAAATTAAATTTTTTACTTCCTATTTTTGAAATTGCCTCTTTAATTGCAAAGTACCTTTTTTTATGTATTTTTAATTAAAGAATGATTATGAATGAAATGTAAAAAAATCTACAGATGAAAAAGACTGGGGCAAAAATGTGACATCGCTTCCTCATTTTGCACTTTCCTGGTTAAATTTACCAAATAAAAATTATATAAAAGGATAGAGAGCTATTAAATTAAAACTAGTCTTCGGAGGTACCTTTAGGAGGGTCGTAGCTCTCTTAGGGCTCATTTCCGGACCAATCTTTAGATGAACTTTTTTTATATTTTTGGAAGTTAAAATGTTGTACCTTATTTCTGAATTACCCTGTAAGTAGAGAACTAAATATAAATTTTTATACCTTTTTGTATTCTGGAATCATCCTGAATACATTTTAACATTTGTTCTAGGATATGTTTTGTCCATATAAATAATTAAAAAAAAATAATAATAAAAACTATTAGATATCTGGAATCTCTTGCCAAGAGACTGGAATATAAAATTTTTGGACGTTAATACATTTTTTTATTGTAGCCACAAACCAGGGGTCTGTATCTCTAGTAGAGGACCTAGATGATATATTTGATGACAACTCTCCAGATGAATAAAACATAAATTTATTAAACCATGTAGAAAAACCAATATCCGGTATTGAATAACAAAAATGAAACAGGAAAAATAATCCTGGAATATTTATCTATTATGTTGACATCCTTAATTTTTGGCATAGATGCTCTAAGGACACTTGCTCCCTTTTTGATGGCACGTATCACTCTTGGTCTTTGTGTTGTCACACCTGAAAATATTAAAATCAGTTTCAGCGACCTCGAAAACTCCTATACATCCTCCTATGTATAGCAATTTTCGAATGTTTGTAAGAAATATTATATTTTTCTCCATTTGGCCCCCTAGCCCCATCCCAATGTTTACCAAAAAGAGTCCCGATCGAGAACTTTTAATAAAATACATGTAAGCAAAATTTCAAGTCTCTAGCTTAAAGCGTTCCTAAGTTATTGCATCCCGGTCACTGACCGACCGAGCGAAATTTTTTTTGCTTGAAATTGATTTTAATCGACATAAAACGTCATAAAACGCAAAAATACGCAAAAAAAAATTACGCGAATAGAAGGCGTTCACAAAATTTTAAAAATTTCAAAATGGGAAAGCAAAATATATATATATATATAATATTATAATAATATTAAAAAAAATTATAATGGTGACCTTAGCAACAAAAATATTGAAAATTGAAAATATGTATAGGAAAGACGCCTAATTTCGGATAGTTTCCTAATTTCGGATAGTAGTGTATCTAAGATACTATCTGCAAATGTAAACAGAAACCTACTTTTACGTGAAGCCAAAAGTCAAACTAAATCCGTCCTGTAATATAGTAACAGTAGAGCTTCTCCCCGTTAAATGGCAGCACAAATCGTTTAAATTGCAAGTGGCAAAATTATGGCTCCTATAGCATTTGTAAAAAATTAATTAAATTCGAGATTAAATTACTTCTTATTTGCAGAATAAAATGTCAAGGAATAACAAGCAATGGGATCCAGATCTACTCTTGAAAAAAAATTGTATATGTCCGAAATTATTAACCCTTTTTAAAATGGACGAAAATTAAATATTAAGTTATGTTTTTTTAGACCTGTTTTTTGGAAAAAATAAACTGTAATAAGATTGTTTTCATAATAAATCATGGTTTGTTATAAAAACTTGTATGTTATTCTATAAAAAAAGCAAAAAGTAATAACGTCTATTACATAATGGATAAATAATTTATAATTATTGTAAATGGTATCCGAAATTAGGCGACTTTCCTATATTACCTCTAGGAGCTCTACATCTCATTCCAGGTCTATAGCTGCAAACGTATGCGGAGTTCCTGGACATCCTAAAACTTGGAGGAAAGCGGTTTGAATCCATCTGACTGTGGTATCTGCTTCTGATGGATGCAATGGGACTCATCCTAACGTCTTCCAGTTCAATAATATTGTCGTTGTTACAACGTTCACTGGGGGATGATTTTGCAGTTGCTAAAATGAGGAATTTACCCCTTTAAGTGTTAGTGGTTCCTATATGGACCATCTCCTTTTAGGGTCATAGTAGGCTAAAGGGTTGCATGATTTTCACCTTTAGTGATAGTTCAGGATATTAAAAGTCGACGTAGTTTCTAAAACCCATTTTATGTTTTTGATAAACTTGATTAGAAGAAAAACATTAGTTAAGCTTCAAATTTAAAGCACAGAATCAATCAAATGCATGTAGTACTTTTTGAGTTAATTGAAAAAATAACAATTTCGAGGAAAATCCTGATATCTCCCAAACCAGAAAAAATAAAAAATAAAATATTCATTAAAACTGCGGCAATAAGAGAGACTTTAACAATTTGATAAACAGTTGCAGTGGAGTACCATGCAAGTCCTAGAAGATGGGGCAAAAAACATAGTTATACATTATTTGTTGCTGTTAATACAAAAAACTTCTTTTAATCATTCCAAATAAAAACAATAGAGAATGTTTACGCTTTAAAACAAAAAGTCCAAACAAAAAGGAATCAGTCAATTCCATTAAGTAGTTTTCGCAATATTTGAATTTAAAAAATGGCGATTTTTTAGGTGTTCCGAATTTAAAGTATGGCAGGGTATTGCTAAAAAAAGGACTTACCGATTTTGGTCTGTATACAATCTTTCTTTTTCGATTTTTTCTTAGCTCTGGCACCCCAGTAGGTGTAATTTACGGCCGCGTATTCTAACAAAGCGGCAAAAACAAATACAAAACACATCACCAAATAGATGTCTATAGCTTTTACGTAACTTATTCGAGGCAGTGAACTTCTTACTCCTGTACTTATGGTTGTCATCGTTAGCACGGTTGTTATACCTACAAAAAAATAACAGCTGAACAGTTGCAAGCACCTTGTCAAAACATCGGCACTAGGCACTAATTTAAAACGTTATAAAATAGGAAGTTGTGTGAATAGGCAACCATTAATATACCTGCATGTTGCATAATTTCTTAAAGTTTGAAAGTCTGTATCTCCAAATCTCCATTAGGGTGCTCAGCACCTACAGAATTGTTTGGGTGCCACCCCTCAAAATTATTCCTTTAAGTGAAAAAACAACCCTGATTTTAAGGGTTGGTTTTTGAGCTAAATGAACATTTATAGGGGGTGGGACCCTAAATGTCCATTTTTTTAATATTGGGCATCCTAATCTTCATGTTTAATATTTTAATATTTATTAATAATATAATTATAAATTAATGAAAAAGTCCAATTTTTTTTCTATTACAAAAACGTATTGTTTTAAACTATTTTTACCTAAAGCGACTCTGGCACTGGTTGCCTCATGATTGATCCAGAAAGAAACCCACGACAACATCACAATCAAAATACTGGGCAGATAAGTTTGAAAAACGAAGTATCCTATGTTTCTTTGTAGTTTAAATGATAAGGATAATCGTTGATATATTCCTAAAATAAATATTATGTATTAACAAAAATATATGTCTATTGTTTTTGAGTGTATACTATATAACAGTATATTACGCGAACCTAATTTTTAGTGCACGAGAGTGCTTATTTGTTAACAAGGCGGAGCCGAGTAAAATAAAACACTCGAAGTGCACTGAAATAGGTCTGCGTCGAGGTGCGTGTACTATTTTTCCTACGACCTAACACCGAAACATCTAAAAAACGCAAAAATTGTCTTAAAATTAATTTTACTAATTTGATGTTTTGTGTTTGACGTTCTCTTGTTTTCTGACAGCAGATATGGGCCATTCCAGCGTTTCGGGTGTTTCACTATTACATATTTGTATTTGTATTTATTTATAGTCATAAAGGGACCTTTTTACAAGGTATTTTATACCCAAGACTGTTAAAATTACAATAAATCTAGTTAAACAGTATCATCATTAAAGACACTTCTTGCCATTTTAAAACATTTTTTCAAATAAGTCAAAGGAATAAACAAAAATAGTTACCTGTGGCTAATTTTTCCTTTCTATCGTTGGTCTCATAGCCGATTATCGTAAATTGAGGAAGTTCTGCCTCCTCAACTCCTCGGACTGGAGTGTTTTTCCAATACATAAGTACATCGGAAACGGTGTATCCATCTAAAATGAAAAAATAAAAAATTAATAGGTTTTTAGGCAGAAATAAATAGTAATTTTTATTTAGTTTTGATCAAAAATAGAATTTAAGAAAAATGTTTTACATGGTTTAGGCGATTAGCGATTTTGTAAAAAAAAAACGATTAAGATAAAAATTGGTTAACCTTCGTAATTTTTCCGTTTTTTAAATCTCCGCTTGCATCACTTAACACACTTAAGAAGAGGTTTTATATTTTAATCAATAATGGATTCGTTCATAAGAAAAAGTACACTTTGTTATGACGTCATTATATTTAATAGTTATTTACAGCAGAATTATGTAAATTTTTGATCTTGATCATCCACGAAATAAATTTTATCTAATTATCACTTAGATGAAATTCAATGCTTTAAGGAACTAAAATAATAATAATAATAATAATAATAAGTATGTTATTAACATATTAGGCTGTTAAAATAACACACACTTTAAATTAATTTTAAATAAACACGAAATAAATATGTGCGATCTGATCAATGTACGTCGCGTGTAGTTTGTTTACCTACTGTACAGTAGGTAAACAAACTACACGTAGGAAGACGGCTGTCTTCCTACTAAAGTTTATTTTTTAAGGTATAGTTATTTTAAACCTTTAAATCTCGAAATTACCATAGCAACGTAAGGTACGCATGCGTCATAAGCTAAATGACTCGGCCCAATTTACACAACCGTAAAACGTTGACGTGCCACTAACGAAAACAAAACAATGGTTTATACCTCTAAATTATTGGAATAAAAGCGATTTTATAAGCAAATGTTGTTTCTACAGGAATACAAGTGTTTTAGCAACAGCTTTATTAATTCTCTTTTTTTTACATCAAAACATCATAAAAACAAAGTAAGTAAACAAAAATTATAAATTTTGGTTATGTTGACATTCAAAACAAGCCACATGCTTCAGTGTAAATCGGACTTTGTGGAGTATTTAGCGGCAAATTTAAAATAACTATAACTTAAAAAAATAAACTTTATAATACGTAAACAGTAGTTGGATAAAGTATTTTACGGTACACCCAAACTAATTGATAATAATCACCCAAAAATTAACTTAACCTGCCTCGAAGGTGTTAAATTGCTAAATAATTATTATAATATAAAAGTCAACCAGGATTAACCAACAAACAAGTCCCTTTTCTTGTGGTTGTACTTACAACTTTCGATTTCAACGGTGCAGTTTTGCGAATCCAAAGGATAATAATGGAGGTCCATCATGCAAGCCAAAGTCGTGGTGAATCTCATGCCGTAGGTGATGGATCCATCACCATTTAGTCGAACCAGTTTGTTTCTTTCTGTCACGTCATGAAGAAAACTGAAAAAAAAAATCACCCTGTAAATATATTATTATAATAATCCAATATTTGAAAATGCCCGTCTGTAAAACATATTAAACCCCAATAAACCAAAATTAAACTTCCTGAAAAACGTTTATTGGCAAATATACAGACCTATTTTTGTCGTTGGCGAAAAATGTATCCGGGACCCAGATTTTCTCGGCGAAGTCCCCGGAAAGAGTAAGGACTTCATCTTCGTCGCTAAAGGCTAGGCGCTCGTCCTTCCAATATTGGTTCAAATATAGCGTTATCGTATAATCCTAAAAAAGATAAAATACACTGAAAAAATTATCTCATTAATTTTTCACAGGTGAATACTTTATTAAATTGGCGACAAGGGGTAAACCGCTGAAAAATAAATTTACACCTGAATTTCTTTTCGGAGGTAATCCCTTAAAATTTACTCTAAATTTCCTTCAAGACTACCTCGAAAAATCTTGAAAATCTCCTAAAAATAAGTCTCACAATTAATAAAGATGAGATTTCCTCCAATTTCCTCGGAGATTACCCTCCAAGATTTCCTCCAGTTTGTACAGCTGAATACCTCAGCGGTTTATCCCTCGATCGGCGCCTAAAATTAGTTGCATTCCTAATTAAAATAACCTGATATTTATAATTTTACAAACAGATTATACATTTTTTCTATTTAAGTTACATTATAAACTAAAATAAATAAAAAATTAATTATAAGTTACCATGTTAACTTCGGAAATTGCATCGAAACTTGCAATAGTTAAATCCATTCCGACGAAAAGTGGTTCGCCTAAAATTTATACACAGGGTGATCATTTAAAAACGAGCCACCCCAAATTTTTCGCAAACTAAGGACTATGTGAAAATTTAAAAAAAATATAGGTCAATTCAATTTTTCGAGGGGGAAACTTAAGTATATAGTTTTGGGGGTTCTATCTCTCACCCCTAACGCTCCTAGAGGGAGTGGGGTCATTTTGGAGTGTTACGCCCATGTTAATGGTATAGGAAAATAGCGTTACGGGGGGGGGGGGTCCAAAATGATCAAAATTTGCGTTACGTAATACTTGAACGTTCCCTAGCTGGGGGTTAGGGGTGAGAGATAGAACCCACAAAACTATATGTCTAAGTTTCCCCCTCGAAAAATTGAATTGACCTATTTTTTAGATTTTTCACATAGTGCTTAGTTTGCGAGAAATTTAGGGTGGCTCGTTTTCAAATGATCACCCTGTACCATACATTATATTAAGTAAGTAAATAGGTAGTGTCTAAGAGAAAAGGGCCCAGATTAATAGAAAGTTATTGTGAAATTAGTTTGCGACTTTTTATGAAGTCACAGTGAGGGCATTTTTGTCAGGTAGGGTTTCACGAAGGTTTTCTGTTTTTTTTAGGTAAAAAAATACAAATAATACAAAATATTCTTTATACTTAGTTTATTAAGACAAAGAAAATATGCAAAAACGGACGAAAGTAACGCGTGATATCACTCTAACTGCATAATGCACGCAGGCGTGATCACGTTGTGACTTCAACGTGAAATTTACTAATGTTATCTGGCTTTTAGTGCAAGATAGTGAAACATTTACAATAGGAAAAACAACTGTCAAAATAAAAAAAAAACAAAATCATTCGGGTTTCATAATCAATCAAAAAACACTAGTGGTGTAATGTATGAAGCTGAAGTTTGCAACGTTTTTTTGCATCGAAAATTCAAATAGTATATTCCATAACCCGTTTTTAGCGCACTAGTTCTTGTTTTCTAAACTTGCACTCGTCTAAAAAAAATATCTACAAACTGGGCCCTTTTTTTTGGGACGTGTCTAGTGTTATCTAAATGATTTGGCTAAGTTACCTCCAAAGTTTGGTCTTAATCGAATATCGTATCCTTGTAATAATCTCGAAATGGTCTGGGTAACATTTTCCAATCTGTCTTTGGTTTTTTGCGTCCTGGAGA
The DNA here is from genome assembly GCA_958510825.1 of Brachypterus glaber. Taxonomy (NCBI): domain Eukaryota; kingdom Metazoa; phylum Arthropoda; class Insecta; order Coleoptera; family Kateretidae; genus Brachypterus; species Brachypterus glaber. The sequence goes on along the minus strand of OY294050.1, from coordinate 262,612 downwards.
AAAAAAATATTCATTACTTTTTTAAGATTTTATGCGAGTGGTCCAGTCAAATAATAAATCTAAATTGAAATAAATTTTCACGGGCTATATTTTAAGGGGTTTTCGAGGGAGTTTTTCTGGACTTTTCTGGATGTAAGTTGCTAAATTTGCATCATATTTAGCGAGATAACCGCATTCGCCCCTAAAATTCATGATTTAACGATTGGGAGCGGGGGGTAAATTCCTATTTTTAGCGTTTTTTTTGGTTATAATTAAGGCAATTATTATTGTATTTTATTAATTTAGCAATTATATGAAAGATAATTTTAAATTGGTCAAAAAATGTTAAAATCAATTTTTTTCTAAAATGTATTGTTTTCGAGAAATTGGCGTTTAAAGCAAGTAAAGTAAAAGGTTTTTTTAGCATATTATATTTTAAATGAGAGCTGTTTTTAAGCCCTATAAAAAATGCTATATAGCGTTTTTTGCTACAATATAACGTTTTGGAGATACAGACTTTCAAACTTAAAAAAATTAAAAATTTAAAGGAACATAACTTTTTAAAAAATGGCTGTGAGCGACCTCTAGATTTATTCAAAAATTCTGAAAAAAATCAGGGATGATACTCTTACCACAATGAACAAATTTAAGTGGTGAGACCTCCAAATTTTTCAATTTGAAATTTTCTTGGGTCACTCTCATACCCATAGAAAAAGTAAATTAATTTCACCCTTATAATTAATTAACATTAATAATAATTCTAAAATTTTTAGAAAAAAAAGCAAAAGAATTAAAAAAAAATAAAAAGAAAAAAAATTAAAAAAAATCAAAACTGAAAATTAACATATAAGTACTCACCCTCCAGTTGTAACAATGTAAGTAAAAATCATCAAAAACACCCACGACACTAGCATTTTAAAAACTTTTTTTTAAAATCCGTTTGATATTAATATCAAATCCCTTCCGAATTTAACAATAATTTATACACAAAATACATGTCAAGTTATGTACATCCAAGTTAAATTATTTTTTATTTTATTCATATTTAGCTTTTTAATTTATTTTATAAATTAATTAGGTCCTTATTTTATCATTTTTAGTTTTTGAGCCCATTGCTGATATTTTTTTAGATGCAGCTAGTTCGAAAAAAAAACTTTTTAATACAGGGTGTTTCAGAAATTTCTCCCAAAATTTATCAGTTTATTTTTTCTATTTTTCTCTACTATTAATATTGAAAAATAAATCAAAACGCAATTATTTGATTAATATAAGTAATACTTATTAATTATACATAATAATAGTAATAATAATAATATAAATAATAATAATAATAATAATAATAATAAAAATTATAATAGAAAATTAATAATTAGCCAATATACAAAAGTTCAAAAGAGCTATCGTCCCCCCATATTATAGATAATCCCACTTACATGTAAGATACTAACTTAAATTTTTCAGGATATCTTTGAAAATATATATATATAATATTCTATATATAGGTTTAGTTATTTAAATAAAAAAAAAATAAAAAACACAATTACATAGCGTTCACAAACAAAATGTAAATATAGTATAAAAAATCTGGTACCATTTTAAGAAACACCCTGTATAATAAACCGGTACGTCACTTATTTTTCACATGTTTTTAAAACTAATTTAATGTAAACATTATTTGAAAACTAGACCTCTTATAATAATTAAATTATTTAGTTAAATTAAGTAAATATTTTTAAATTTGTTAATTTGTTATTTTACAAACACCGTTTTAAATTAATTAATATAAAAGTGTGTAGTTCTGACACTTTAAAGCTCATAGCTATAGCAGAACGATAAAGCTCGGTACATTGCAGCCTCTCTCAGAGAGGCAAATGTGCTTTTACTCATTGAGCATGCGTGGAAAATGGCACTTTTCACGCGAAAACGAGTTTCACCAGAGCCGTTTTACTAAAGAGTCGATATCTGGTTTGAAGCAATAAAGAGCTATGAGTCTTTTTTTATAAAAAAACACTGTAACCAAAAAACAATAATATATACATGAAAACTAGAAAAGATTCGATTCAATACCCCCCATCATTCTCGAGTTGGAAAATTAACTGTCCAGTTGGGAAAATGATTGGCAAATTTCGGTAAATTGGTAGAAATTTGGGAAAATTAGAGAAATATGTTGGGTATTTTGTCAGATTTGAGATAAGTTGGGAATTTTGGAAAGTGGAGTTGGGAAATCTGAGGATGCAGTTGGGAATTTGTTTAGAGGTGATGATCTTTTTTTTTTGGGGTGAAACTATTTCAGAGATGGGCACCTTTTTTTATTTTTTTGTGTTAGCAAATTTCTCAATAGGTTGGGAAATTTTTACTACCCCCCCCCCCTACATGAGACGGTATAAAGAAAAGTTAATTGAGGATCTTTCGGGAAAATTCCCCTACATTAATTAGAGATGCATGGTCACGAAAAACAAGCCTTTAGACTGTTGATATTTAACCCGGAAATTGAAGCATTTAAATTTGAATTATATAATTGCTTTTTTGTAGGTCTTACTGTTCGTTTATTTTATTTATTGTATTATTTATTTTTAATTGCAAAAACATATCTTTAAGCTTCAAAATTTTCACCACTATTTATACATGCTTTCTTTTTTCATTATGCTGCAACTTACAGGATAGTGTAAGCGTGGAGGATAATCATATTCAACATTTTTTACCGACATGGTACTGACTTTTCCATTCCATATTGTAATGTACCTACTGAAAAAAATCTCTATGCGGAATGAAATTTGGAGCTATTTTTGGATAATCTTTAATAATTTTTAAAATTATCCAAAAAGTATTTGGGTTAATTATTTCTAAGATAAAACTCAAAAAATTGCATGTGTATTTATTTAAATAAAAAAGTTGGGTGCTCTGTAGTGGCGCCTTCGCCATAATTGCAAATAAGTTACGATATGCAATTTTGCAATTTCCATGTATATTTTTATCTTGCTCTATAGTCTGAGAGCTGGCGACCATTTTTATTTTATATATGCCTTAAAGTATACATTCAAATTAAGCTATTTTCAAATTTCTAGACTCCGAATCCGGTTCCTTTGGGTGCTAGAAGCTCCAAAAGCTAGGGCAATGAGCTACAAAAAAAAATCTATTTTTAATTTGCTGAGTTATATACTTTTCATTTTATACATTCAGATTAAGCTATTTTCATAGATATACTAATAGTTCTGGGGTCAAGGGGCAAGAACAGTCTTTAAAAAGTGCCTTTAAAATATATGATACTTAAATTTTTAAAGAAATGAGAATTCATGCAATTGTGAAAATAGAATAATCTAAATGTAATAAATATAAAAAGACAAATCGGCGCCAGTGAGAATCGAACTCACGCTAGTTGGCTAGTAGACTTGTCTTGTACAGACGCGGTAGACCACTACACCAATCCTCCCATTAAATTATGAATAATCATACAAAAACTGTTTTTTCTGGAATACCAGTGTTCTTAACCCGGCGTCTGACAGGTGGTTTAGTTTTACAAGTAACGACAGGTGGGGTATAATAAACCCCAACAATAAATGGGACCGTTTTTGCTTTATTTAATAAATTTTATATAAAATGTAGTAAAATATTTGAGTTATACAAAATATTAACCTAAAAATAATTTTAAAAATCCTAAATATATATATGTTTATTTTTAATCGGTTAACAAAAATAAATCAAATTTAAAAAACAAGAAATAGGAAAGCTTTTTGTTTCCTATTAACTAAAAAAAATAACGTTTGAAATTGCCAAACAAAGATCTACATGAATAACATAAATTATAAACTTTTAAATATTATAGGTAGGGTTCAAAATAAATTACTTTAAGTAATCGTAATATGACTGAAAAATACAGGAGAAACAGGAAGATAATAGTATATTACGCACCGAGTACGCGAACCTAGTTTTCAGTGCAAGAGAGTGCTTATTTTTTTATGAGGCGCAGCCGAGTAAAAAATCTCTCGAAGTTCACTGAAATAGTTTGCGTCGAGGTCCGTATACTATTTTTTCTACGACCTAAACATCCAAAAGACGCAAAAATTGTCTTAAAATATTAATTTGTCAATTTAAGGTTATGTGTTTCACGTTTACTCATTTTCTGACAGCAGATGTAAAATCAACTAATTTTCACTTTTCAACCATTGTCATAGGCAATGGGTGGAAAATAGGCACTAACTACTAGCTAGGTTGTAGGAAAATAAATGTTACTTATTATGACACGTGGGGTGTCAGAAACCCCAGGCGACTTCAAAAAGACGTGGCCTCTAATGCTTTAATATTCATACTGCCGTTCATGCTACACTGTGCAAAGTAAAAAGCGATTGAAAGGTACTGAGGCGCTGTCTTCGCTTGGCGCGAAAATAAAATAGTTACGGAGTAATATTTGGACTCTGGGGTTTGTGACACCCCACGTGTCAGACGCCGGGTTAAAAAAAAATGGATTAAGGTGGCTTTTGCGCCCAGGCGTTTTAATACTATATGCATTGACTAAATTTACACCTGATTATGGTGACTCTCGACGAGGGTGCTAAATGGGATGTAATTTTTAGTTTATCGCTTGTTGTGACCCTGATGAGGGTATATAATATTTTAACTAATTTAATTTTCTGGTTTGTAAAAAAAACTCGGATTTTTTGGCAGGTTTTAATGCGTCACTTTATTATATGGCTAACGTTTCTCCCCTCTTTGGGGGCTTTATCAAAGCTGAAAGATAACAACTATTGTTAATAACAATAATAATGATAATATATAACAAAAATATTTTTTGCCTGTATTGAATCCCATTTTCAGGTAAAATATGTAAATTTTCTTACCTAAAAATTATGTGAGCGTAGTTATATATATTATAAACTTGAACATTATGGAAAAGGAACCTTTTACAACATAAAAATAAATAAATATTACATTACAATATAAAAATTGGTTTTTTTATATTGTAATGTAATATTTATTTATTTTTATGTTGTAAAAGGTTCCTTTTCCATAATGTTCAAGTTTATAATATATATAACTACGCTCACATAATTTTTAGGTAAGAAAATTTACATATTTTACCTGAAAATGGGATTCAATACAGGCAAAAAATATTTTTGTTATATATTATCATTATTATTGTTATTAACAATAGTTGTTATCTTTCAGCTTTGATAAAGCCCCCAAAGAGGGGAGAAACGTTAGCCATATAATAAAGTGACGCATTAAAACCTGCCAAAAAATCCGAGTTTTTTTTTTACAAACCAGAAAATTACATTCAAAGTTTGGCAACCTATATGGTATTTACCTACAATTTTAACTAATTTATTATAATTATAATAAATAATAGCCCAGTCGAACGGAAGTTTGACCATGCTTAAATCCAAATTTGCACCCCTGTGAGATTTTTTTTGCACATCCATGTGCAAAAACGCATTTTCTTTTGTTTTTGGTTTGGACCTCGGCTTCTATTCGTCGCTCAACAAAAAATGAACATGATATTTGTTCGATATTAAATTCTCTACAATTTATGTAAAAAACTTATTTTGTTTAAATAAACAGAAAAAAGTTACAGAGCGTTGAAAATTTCTCGGTTTTTCGAAAACTGGAAAACTAATCATTTTTTGAATATGATGCCTATTTCATCAACTTTAACTCTCCAACCGTTTTATCTGATTGTTTAAACACAAAAAAGTTATTCACATAAATTGTAGAGAATTCAATAACGAAAAAACATAATGTTCATTTTTTGTTGAGCGACAATAGAATGTATTAAATGAAATGTATATGACTAGGAAAGTTAAAAATAGATTTTTTGGTAGCTCATTGCCAACGCTTTTGGAGCTCTAGCACCCAAAGGAACCGGATCCGGAGTCTACCAATTTGAAAATAGCTTAATTTGAATTTACTTTAAGACATATATAAAATATAGCCGGGAGCAAATAATGAAATAAAAATGGCCACCAAATCTCCGACTATTCTTTTTATCTAAAATATCTGAGTGGCTTATGATGTAAGCCACCCAACTTATTTATTTTTGTGTATTTCTAGAAGTAGACAAGTTTCTCTAGTCTCCCCTTTTAGTATTGTTAAATTTGGTCTCGTAGTATAGTACCTAGAAACAGATATAGAAATAAATAAAAATTTCAAACATGAATTTCAAGTTTTGAACTTATAACTTTGAATGTCAAAGTAGTTAAAGCAAATAGTCTTATTTTATACGATATTTTAAATTTAATATTTCTGCTATACATATTCTATTTTTTAGCCTATTTTTTCAAAACTCATCGCATTTTAAATAGGGCTTCTTCAATTTATGAAATAATAATCCTGTAAAATTTAAAATTAGATTTTTTGCGTAATTTTTCAAGTAGAATTAATCTGGTGGTCGTTCAAAAGTAAAAAATCTCATTAAAATTAAGTCTGTGTGTGGTAAGATTTTATTTTTCCGACAAATCGTAATATGAAAAGAAAATGCTCATTCATCTGTTATTTCTAATATCCACAAGTATAGTTAACAATGATTATAGTAACACTGTTTTATATACCGATAAAAATTCTTTTGGTAGTTTTAGACAGCATTCTTGAGAAGAAGATATAATCTTACATATAATTTACATACAATTTACAAAAAAATATGTGTGATTTCACTTGGGTTATGTGATTTCATACAACTTTTGTTTTAGTGTATTTTTATATTTATAAATTCTTTTGTCGGCAATTTTATTATAGTAAAACTTATGTGTTTTTTAACATGTCAGTCTTTTATTGTGTCATTGTCTGTAGAATTGAATGACTTTATATTTGGTTTATTATGATTAAGTATAAAAAAGCTGTAAATATTTGTATAAGTACTTATAAAATTACGTTTTTTAAAGCAATTTTTCCTACTTAAATGAACAATAATAATTCGAAAGTTTATATTTACAAAACTCTATTAAAAACATATTAACGATTACAAATATTCCTTATTAACTTTTATGGAGTCCATATTGCAAAAATACGTGCAAATTTTTTTTCATCGATTTCTTATTTTTAGTTGTAGAAAAAATATTATAAAACGACTTTTCTTGAATTAATGTTCCATATAAATAAATTAAGTATTATAATTTTTGTCTTGATTCTGTTTCCAGAACTAAATCTAAATTTTTCTATCTTTACTATTAATGGATTGTCACATTTTTAGTTACACCAGCCCTGAAAAAAAACAATTGAACCACATGTCCTAACCACAAAATAGAAAAATATAAAAAAACGAAGAGCAGAAAATTGGATTTATACTAACGTTGTAAAGTTTTAGAAGCTGGGAATGATATTTAAATAGAGTTTTTCCCACTTTTTGCAAATTGAATAACTGTAGAAGCAAGTTGATATATGGACTAGGTTTATTGAAATGGAACCAATCCACAAAGACAATAATAAAAAGTGTACAAAATCATTTATATTTAAACAATTATTTTTTATCAGTAGAAAGCTTTGATAAGTTTCTTTATAACATTTTTCTATTTTGCGACTCTTATAAGCTCATAATCACACGCATTTTGCGTGTTCTTATAGGCCCATAAGAGGTCTGTACTTTTCGTTCTTTTGGGTTGGCAACAGACCTGGCTTATCGCTTGACGTTTTCCGTGCAAATGTCAATGTCGCTTGTTGTTGAATTTTCTACAAAATTTTGTGTTTAGGTTATTTTTACCATGTTAAAATTGTGGCTTGGTTAATTGCAGTAAAAAAGAAAAGAGATGACTATAAAATATATCAAAATATCATTTGTTCTTAGAATTTTAAACATGGTGTAAACTGTAATGCCAATCCAAAACAAAAATCCCTAAATCAGTCATCAATTTAAATGTAAGTTTTTTTAAATTTTGGAGCAAAATAGAAAAATTTGTATAAAGCACTCGTTTCATAACACGTTTTTAGCGCACGAGTACAAGTTTAGAAAACGAGCCGCTTGCGGCGAGTTTTTCTAAAAACGTATGTTATGAAACTAGTACTTTAATATACTATTTGTTGAGTATACTTGTTTTTTTTAAACTAAAATTAAGGCATACATTATTTTCTTACCAAACAGTGCTGAACCCCAGAAGATGAAATTTAAGACATGTTAAATATTTTTATGAACTGTGGGGAAAGTATTGTATTTATCATGTCTTATTTTGTATTTTTTCAACTTGGCAATGGGAGTACATTTATGATTATTATACTCTTTGTATCTATAAAGTTAGAAGAGTAAGCTTTATGTTAAACCAGGTGAACAGTTGCAAGCACCTTGTCAAAACATCGGCACTAGGCACTAATTTGAAACGTTATGAAAAGGAAGTTGTGTAAATAGGCAACCAGTAAGCTAACGTTCAAGTATTACGCAACACAAATTTTGATCATTTTGGACTTTTTCGGGATCGAGATATCGTTTATTTTACTGTACGTACACGAAATTATTAATGTTAGTCTTTAAAAATGAGCCTCCTACAAATAAGTATTTTGCTGAAAAGCCACATATCATTTGGGTGAAGAGTATACAGCAAAATGTAAAGCTTGTTAACCTTTCATCTTTGGATGCATAGATGAAATCAGAATACCAACTTCAAAAGTAATTTATTAGATTTTAATATTGGGTATACAACCTCAGGACCTAAAAATAGTTGGCTCTGAAAATCATAAGCTTAAAAGGCAATTTTCGGGCGAAAAAGAGTTTAATACATACAAAGTTTATGCTTTTCCAATTAGTTACGTGACCTTTTTGTTAAAAGATTGTATATGTTTACGTCGCAAGGACTAAACGGTTTGGATGCCTTTGAAGTGACATCACAAGAAGGACAAAAATTTGAATTGTGATCAAAATTATAAAAAAGAAATTGATTACACAGGACCACAAAAAAAATAAAGTTAGTTTTTTTTGACCCTGTGTAATTTACCCTACCTATTTTATTTAACTACCACACCGAGTTAAATTACCAAGAGTCATCTTCATATGCTATTAGAACAAAATGTGAGTCAAAGGTTCGAACATAAAAATTTTCGCCGGCAAGCTTGATCTAACACAGAAAAAAAGGACTCTTTAACCAAGAACACGTGTCTTTCGATATGTTCAAAGCCATATTCTCTTGTTTCAAGGTTAGCATTTCTTTGAACCAAAGTCAATGTCCTTGAATGAAGATCGCGGGGTATTGAATGAAGATCCAATCTTTTTATTCAAGGACATTGACTTGTTCAAAGAAATGCTACCTTGAAACAAGAGAATATGGCTTTGAACATGTAGAAAGACACGTGTCCATGGTTCAAGGAATAATTTTTTTTTCTGTGAGTACCGATCGATCGGCAGTGAACTGGTTCCGTGGTCCTCATTAACTTCAAGCCTGCGCGAGAAAGTTTTGGTGAACAAACATTTCAATTCACCCCGGTTTACGGTACAGTTTAAAAATATTATTATAAAAATTATTTATAACTTTTTATATAATTTTAAAAATATATATATTTATTTTATATAAAAAAAGATCTATAAGACGTAGATTTTTTCAATTAAAAGTTTATAGAGGTAGAATTTATCACCCAAGTAGTCTGTGAAATGGAAAATTGGCAAAGTTGAATGAAAAATATTTTTCCTATTGAAATATATATCGCTGCTGTGTGCATAATAAATGGTACATATTTATTATATTTACAAAAACATCATTAAAAAATTAGTCATATTTTATTTTATAAACCAGTTGTGTCACGTGGCTACACCTACACACAGCTTTAACCCTTATTAAAGTAATTAAGCTCTATCCAACTTACCATAGGCCTACTAAGTTGGCTAAATGACTTTTACATTTCTTATATTTATGTATTTTTCTTCGCCTTAAAAAAAACAGATGAAAATACTTTCATTAGAGTTCATTTGGTATAAGGTGGGTGAACCAATTATTGCCAAGTTAACACATTTTATTTTTTACTGCATTCAAATTTATTTGTAATCACCTGAAATTTTACTACATTAACAATAAACATATCTTTACTCCAATGGGTAAAAAATAAACAAACTGCAGGAGCTTCAAAAAAATATTATTGATTTTTAAATAAGGTTTCATACTGACAATATTAGGAACCCATGATATTGCCAGAGTACTGGAAATAATAGTAAAGAAAAATTAACAAACTAATAAGAAAATATTGTGGCACAATAACAATTTCACCCAGTACAATTTGGGCACTTAAATAACAATTTTTCATTTTTAGTAAGACCCACGCGCTCTTTATGTACTTACTTATCGATTACAATCTCATATCGGCCTGGCGATTCTCTTCGAATAAAAAGCAGAACCAAGATTTTGAACTCTCTGAATTCTTCGTTACTTTCTTTTCTTGTTTTTTTTTTGTTGTCAACTACTTCGCATGGCAATATTAGGAGCTGTGTACTTAGACAACAATCTCAAAAAAATACCTTTTCGCTTCTTTATTGAGTGAAACACAATATGGGCCAAGAAATTGCATGTTTGCGCTTACCTTATTACGTTCTTGCCCTGCAATAATCGATGATACTCAGCTTGGGATAGAACAATTTTACAAGTTTTAGAGTGGAAAACCACGAAACACGAAATGCCTTTTTGTATACGCCTTTACCAACTGGTTACAAATACATTATATTTACAGGTATATTTTCGATATAACAGATATACTGGCAGTGTCATCTATGACACAGGGGACGAACTTACAAGTTTAAGAGGGGGTGGCAATGTTAGGCATATGGCAATAATAGGCTCACCCACCTTATCTAAAAATCCAGATGTGCTGACAAAAACCATCAAATTTATAAATTACCAATCAATGCCAGGACTTTTTAAAATTATATAACTACTACGCTTTATACATACGTACACATTTTTTTGTATCTATGAATATATCAATTTCTCTAAATCTGTTTCCGCTTTAACTTTCTGATATATTGAATCTGGAACGATACACGTGCCTAAATCATAAAATCCTGTAATGTTTGAACACCTTCTGCGAAAGTCTTTGACAAAGCAAAAAAATGTATGATATTGTCTGGGTCTGGTTACATATGGTTATTCATTTTAAATTCGTGTTTTATTTTTTGTAAGGTATCTTTTTACCTTTTTTTATAAATGGGAGGCTGCGAAAAAATTCCAAACAAAAATAATCTTTTGGAAAAAATAACAAAAACGACATTTTTAAGAAAATAACAAAATAATGCAAGCTAATGCAAAAAGAAATGAGAATTTTGCATAAGAATCATATGGTATACATCTATAGTTCAAAGCATTGTTGAGTTATCGGACACACCCACTAACTTTGAGAAATGTAAATTAGTTATTGCAAAACGCTAATAAAAAGTCTCGGTTTAATTTTTTTGCGTTTTTATTTCAATAAAATTATTCTAGTATTGAAAATCTTAATGTTTTTATAAATACATGTGATGTAAAATTTACATCACTTATTCTTAAAAAATATAGAAGCAAATTTCTATGAAACAAAAAATAATATAGATATAAAAAATAAACTTTTATCAAATATTTAATATTCAAATCAATCCAAAATAAATAGTTATTGTTTGCTGAAAAAATCAATTTCAGAAGGAGAAATTCTGCTCAATGTTTATTTTTCTTTAGTTTTACAAATTGCTGTTTGTTTGGATAAAAACTTCGGCAATTAGAAAATTTTAATTGTTTCCAAAATTCAGACTGGATAATTCAGAATACTGAAAACTATAGCTACAATAAAAACATTTTTCTTTTTAATTTAAAAGGTTTTTAACTTTTCTATTTACTTTACCTATACATATATTTGCAGGGTCCTAAGAAGCTTATGTATAAAAAAACAGAGTTAAATCACAATTTAAAAACCAGAATTATAAAAAGGGTTTGGTATTTTTTCTTATTTGTTATATATTTTTGATTATTTCTTAAAATAGTCTATCGAACGCCTTTTCTAACGCATTTAAATCAACAAAGTTACCGTCATCTTGGGTGACTTGACTACGATTTTAGACTTCTTTGTTCAATAAAAAAAAAGTTTGTGAAGCGATATAAAAATGAAAATTGGGGAAATATGCCAAACTACTGTGATAATAGGTTATTAAAATATAAAGTACGTAAAACAATTGCAAGTACCCAAAAAAAAAATTAAAATGGCGTGTTTCAAGTCGCCCTCCTATTTGGGAGACTTGAAATACTGCCCTAAAACCTATTATATGTGACTCGAAACACAAATATCTTTTTTTTAAAAGTAAAAACATTTATTTAGACATAAAAAAAACATGTAGGTACCTACAAAACAGAATAATAAACATAAAATAATAATAATAATAATTTTATTTAGAAAAGGCATTCGATATCGAACGCCTTTTCTAAACCAATGAAAATAGCAGATGTTTTTTTCGTAGAATATCGTATCTTCCCAGACAGCAAATAATAACTATTGGATATCCAGGGGATATACTTTCAGGATATCCAGTATATCCAATGGATAGTCCGGATTGACAGTAGATATCTCGTGGATATACAAATGTCCGCCTATTACATTACATTACATGTTTGTTAAACCTCGTACTATTCTACTTAATTAAGCATCCCCTAAGTCCAGGACTTGTGTGGGCTAGTCTGCGTAGAGGGAACCACTGGCTTATACTGACTTTAGAACCAGTTTATAGGGGGTTTCACTTATCGCCTTCGCCAAATTTCAATTATTAATTAACTAAAAAAGGGAAATCGGCTCCAGTGAGAATCGAACTCACGCTAGAAAGCTTGCTATGTACACGTGCTAGCTGTGCCTCCAATAAATGTCCAGGATATCCACAGGATATCCACGAGATATCCAGTGGACATCTATTATTTAACCTCCCTAAAGTTTATTCACTGGATATCCATGATGGATCTCTAATGAATATCCACTGGATATACTTTAGGGAGGTTAAAAAATGGATGTCCACTGGATATCTCGTGAATATCTAGTAGATATCCTGGACACAGGCGGACATTTGTATATCCATGGGATATCTACTGTCAATCCAGTCTATCCATTGGATATACTGGATATCCAGGAAGTATATCCTTGGATATCTAATAGTTATTATGTGTCTGGGTTTTTAATTCTCTTTTGGATAGTTTTTCATAGAATATAGTAAATCTGTGCCAGTGTAGTGTAAAGATAAAAATTAATTGTAATAATTATCAAAAAATTTGCAAAATAGAATTTTCGTGTCATTTAACAGAAAACAAAGGCCTAGAGTTGAGATTTCCTGTAGGAGATACAGGAGGATGGACTCGCACAAGCGCAAGCCTTCCTCACTTCAAAATTGAAAACTTTTAAATCGCGCGCATAAAACGCATGGCTTGTGTATAGTGTGAACATATTACAGAACAAATAATAATATAATAATAATAGCAACAATAATAGTAATAATAATAATAATAAAATAATATTCAAAGTTTATTATTAGTTAAATTTCGTAAAAATATTTTCAAATTTTTTAAAAATTAAAGATGTTTAAAGTCAGAAATTTATTTATATTTATTTTCATCTGTCATCAGTGGTAAGTCTTGTATTTATTTATTTATTTATTTATTTAGACCTAAATATATTTTGATAGAAATCATAAAAATGAATTTTTGACTTTTTTATATTTTTTATAATAATTACAAATTAATAAAATTTTGTTTTTAGTTTCAAAAAATGTCTGTCTGTCTGTCGGTCTATTTGGTTAAATTTGTAAGCATGATAACAGTCTTGACTTACTTGAGACCGCTTTGAGCTAGAGACTTCAATTTTTGACAATAGTTTGGCTTAATATTGGTCGTTCTACATTTTTTTTACTTTTTAATTATATTTTGTTGAAAATTGTTTTTGTTTTAGATATTTTGAAATCATAATTATAATAATTATAATCATAATATAATCAATATTTTTTGTTCATTTAGTTTTTCATTCGATTACTAGCCGTGGTGTCCATTATTTATCCGGAATACCTATTATTACTATATTAGTATTCCCAGTAACTCGAAACTTAAGGGTTTTTTATTATTAATAAAAATTTAGTGATATTTTCTACAGATTCATTTCTATCTCTTACGGTTCATGAAATAATCCTTTTTTTCCTATAAGTTTTCAGAATGAAAAAAAAGTTTTTTCTATTTTGCGACTCTTATAAGCTCATAATCACACGCACTTTGCGTGTTCTTATAGTCCTATAAGAGGTTTGTACTTTTTTATCTTTTGGGTTGGCAACACAGGACAAAAGACAATCGCTTGACGTTTTCCGTGCAAATGTCAACACCGCTTTTAAGTTTACTTTTATACGAATTTGTGTTTTGAGTTAATTTTTACCGTATTATTATTGTGACTTGGTTACTTGCAGTGAAAAATAGAGTATAAAAGACATCAAAATATTGTTTGTTCTATTCTATCATAACGAATATTGTAATGCCAACCCAAAACAAAAATCCCTAAATCGGTAAGTTTTTAAAAATTTTAAAGCAAAATAGAAAAAATAGTATAAAGCACTTGTACTTTTATTATCTTGACATGCATCCAGTGTGTTTCCTGGTACTGAAACGTGTCATAATCGCTGAAAAGCAACAGATGAATTAATAGATAATGTTTATCAAGTTGGCTGGAAATGATTTAGATTAATTAGATGATAAGATTTCCCGGTAATGTGGAATCAACAGTAAAGATATGGAATACTAATGCACTAACGAAAAAGTCCCATATATTCGGAGAGCTGGGGACCATTTTTATTTCATTATTTGCTCCCGGGTATTATTTATATGTCATAAAGTATACATTCAAATTAAGCTATTTTTAAATTGCTAGACTACGGATCCGGTTCCTTTGGGTGCTAGAAGCTCCAAAAGCTATAGCAATAAGCTACCAAAAAATCTATTTTTAACTTGCCTAGTCATATACATTTCATTTAATACATTCAGATTAAGCTAGTTTCATAGTTATACACAATAATTCTGGGACCAAGAACAGTCTTTAAAAAGTGCCTTTAAAATATGTGATACTTAATTTTTTAAAGAAATGAGAATTTGGATTAAATAAAAATTATTGAGACTTTTTAGTGTTGACATATGTCAGATAAAGTTTTTAAATTCTCTTTTAAACTCTTAGCCTACTGAATAATTGTATAAAACAGTAAAAATAGACTAATCAAAATATAATAAATGTAATTTGTTTGACTCTGTGTTAAAAATATATTTTTAGGGGGAGATCCCATTTCATCCGAAGGAACCCGATCCATGACCTGGCGATTTGCAAATAGCTTAATTTGAATGTACTTTAAGACATATATAAAATACAACTGGGAGCAAATAATGAAATAAAAATGGTCACCAGCTCTTAGACTAATAGAACCACATAAAACCTGTTTCACCAACTTAATCGGTTGGTGAAACCGAATAAATTAGCAAGTTTTTCTTGGTTTAACTTGGTTAGTAAAACAGAATGTATGTCGTTCTATGTGGATAAAATTTTATTTTTATTCCATAGTATCTAAAAGTACCACATTTTGTATACTACTGTACAAAAAGTTTAATTTTTTGCACAGGTGCTAAAAGTAAAATGGTCGTTGATTGGATGTTTGATATTGAAACTGGTGATATTTGAACTCATTTTTCAGTTTTTATTTACTAACACTGGATTTTCTTAGAGGAAAATTATGAAGTTAAAGCCTTATTAAAACAACATATCTAATAAAAAATAAAATAAGATTGTTGTAATTTGCCAACCACTTTTTGGGATAAAGAATTTAAAAAAAAAACACATTTAAGGAGAAATAAAATAAACATATTCTTTTTTTTTATTTTTTCGTTTTCGAAGATTGTTTTTTTGAAAAAAAATGTTTTTTTTTTAATTAAAATCACAAAAATAGTAATTTTTAAGAGTTAAGGGTGTTTTTCTAATATTAAAATAACTACACGTTACTAAATTAAAAGTTAAGGTTAAGGTTTTAAAATACTAATAATTTAATGTTTTAACAAATCGCATGTCATTCACAACTAGGAAAAATTACTTTCTTAATTTTCCATCTCATTTAGATTAAATTTATCCAAAATTTTCTCTTTACTGGAAGTTTTTAAGTTCATTTAAATTTAATTTCTTAAAACGAACCGAATTTAAAATGGAATAAAAAAACTATAAATAAACAAAGTAAATTTTAAAAACTTTTAAAATTAGCGTTTCCACTTGAATTTTAAAATAGTTTCTAATTTTTATTTTGACATTTTGGAGATGGCGCATAATTTGTTTGCTCAAATGCTTGATTTTAAACCCAAAATCCTTAGTTTTGTAAAAGCTTTAAGGCAAATTGCTTTTAAACCTATTTTTCTATTTTGCGACTCTTATAAGTTCATAATCACACGCATTTTGCGTCTTCTTATAGGTCCATAAGAGGTTAGTACTTTTTTTCGGGTTGGCAAAAGGACAAAACACTATCGCTTCACGTTTTCCGTGCAAATGTCAACGTCGTTTAAAGTTTCATTTTCTACAAAATTTTGTGTTTAGGTTATTTTTTACTGTGTTAAAATTGTGGCTTGGTTATTCAGTGAAAAAGAGAAGAGAAGACTATTGTTCGACACACGGATGTGTGCCTATTGAAAATATGTGTGGAATTTGAGTGCGTCTCACTTGCACGCACGCACGCTTATGGCGTAAAGAAGAGAGCACGCTGTCCGTTCGGTGATACCTCCCCCTTGCGTCAGAGGTTTTCTGCCGTGTGGATGACTATATAAAATATATCAAAATATCATTTGTTCATAGAATTTTAACATGGTGAAAACTGTAATACCAACCCGAAACAAAAATTCCTAATCAGTCATCAATTTCAATGTAAGTTTTTTAAAATTTTAGAGCTGAATAGAAAAAATTGTATAAAGCAGTCGTTTCATAACACGTTTTTAGCGCACTGGTACTTTAGAAAACTCGCTGCAAGCGGCTCGTTTTCTAAACTTGTACTCGTGCTCTAAAAACGTATGTTATGAAACTAGTACTTTAATATACTATTATTTGAGTGCAGATTTAAATTTAGTTATGCTTAAAATAAATTGTAATTATTTAAAAAAAAAACATTTTCAAAGGTAAATGAGATTTTCTATTTTAATTTAAAATGTCATTATTTCTTGTAATATGATAATGTCGTATTATGTAGCGACTCTAATATGGCTCAAAGTAACTCTATATTTTCATTGTCTAGAGCAAATAAATTAAAAGAGTCGCATTACAGCAAATAATAGGTTATACAATTAAAGAAAAAGCAGGGACTTTACAGGGTTATTCTTTTAAATGGTAACTTTTGAATGGGATGAGATATAAACTTGAAATTTGGAATTCTTATATCACACAACAAAAACCATCATTTGCAATATTTTTTTATTTTTTAATCCATAAGGCGGCGGAGCAGTAGTAGTAGTAGTAGTAGTAGTATTATATCATCGAAAACTTTATAACGAAATATTAATTAAATCAAAAAGTAAATTCTAAAAATGTTATCGAGACGCAACTATTCCTCGTTAGTTTAATTAACTTTATATACTTTATATTATTAGAAGTATATAGCTATATTTTAATTTAAAAATAATCTACAGTTTAAATACCTTTTCATTAATTTTATGAAGGCATTTTCATAGTTCAAACATTTTACTAAAAATTTAATAAAAAAAGTTGGAATAATATTAGTACCCACCCAGTTTTACAGTTTAATTCTTGTCGTTTATAAAATATAAAGTATGCATTTTAACGAAATTATAAAATTATTTTATGTAAAGCTATCAAATTAAATTTTACACAAATTGGATTTTCACTTGAATTACTTTAGAAATGTTTGTATTTACAAGGGTAGCTCTACAATTGATTTTAGCCTTTTTTTAATAATTGCCGAATATAATTATGCGAAAGCTTCATCGAAGTAAATAACCAAACCGTAGTTTCCCCCAGATGTTACATTTTAAATGTAGTTAACACACTGTTTAGTTTTTGTTTTTAATTATGACGTTTATCCCCATGAGACTAAAGTGCCTTAAGGTGTGTTTTCTGTCAAGAAAATAAAATGTCACATTAAGGCACTCTACATGAGACTTCCCAAGTAACACAAGTAGCTTTAAAGTGTCTCTTATTACGTATCCGTTGTCAAATTAAAGCTAGCTTGGCTGTAACCGGTTTCTGTAAACGAGATTTGAAGTGGTTTTAGCGATAGCATTTGGCCAATTTAGGAGAGTCATTATATGGTTGCCATGAGGATTTCACGTAGGCTGGAATATTGATTTTACAAACATTCTAAAGACAGATAACAGCTATATTCTGTATTTTCTTGTTGCCAACATAAAACGAGAAAAATATCTAAATTTTTTATTACAAATTTAGGGAATTTAATAATATAATATTGTCATAAGCTTTACTCTTTTCTCTGTCCACGAAATATCTTTGTTAGATATAGAAGTGACATTATACTGATACGTACGTTATTTTACTGCTCCTATCTTAAAGCTAAATTTATGGAGAATTTTAAGAAGTACCTGTGATAAGTGATGTGCATATTGTATGGAAACTGTTGTTGAGTAAGACAGAATTATATATTTTGAGTTTGCAAGCCATATTTTTTAAGTTTGTAAACAAAACGAATTCTAACCAAGTACACGCTGGTCACCTTATCAAGATAATTCTCTACGTCACACCAACATGCCAGCCTGCCCGTGCTGTAGCAAGGCGGTAAGCACGCAGCAGGACAGTTTTGTTTGCGATGGGTGCAAGCTATCTACACACGCTTCGTGCGTTAACCTTACGTCCGATGAAACAACAAGGATTACCCGTTCAAAAACGAAGTCGGATGCAATTAAAACTTTCTGTACCCAATGTTCGAAAAATATGAACAATTTTTCTAAACTTACTGCTCTTATCGCACAGTTAGAGGAAAAACTTGATAACCGATTCTTAACATTAGAGAACAAGGTATCTAATATTTCTACATCACCTAAACTAACTGCTAGTGATTTTGAAAATATCACAACTGAAGCTGCGGAACGTATGAACCGATCTAAAAATATTCTTATATTTAATGTACCAGAAGCTGAAGCACCTCAACATCAGGAAGAACACGATAATAACAAGGTCAAAGAGGTTCTTACTTTGCTAAAAACTAAAACAAGCCCTCCCATCTCTATCAGACGTTTCGGAAAAGCATCAAATAACAAACCACGTATGCTTAAAGTGTCATTTAACTCATCAAATGACGCTCGTCAAATTCTTCGTTCAAAAAAAGGTCTTTTAAACACACGCATTGCAACCTATTCTATTCAAGATGACAAAACTCCAAAACAACTTGAATACCTAAAATACATTCAAAGTGAACTAGAACGACGCACCAGTGATGAACCGAACTTAACTATTAAATACGTGAATGGGCTACCAACTATAGTCGAAAAAAAGGATTAAACGCAAAGTTAAATGAAATTCTTATTACCTATACCAACCTTGACTCTCTTCCTTCAAAATTTAACCCCTTTCTCATTTTTATTCAAAACCAAAAACCCCAATGTATCTTAGTCTCCGAAACATGGCTTAAGCCATCAATACCTAACGCCTTAGTTTCTATACCAAATTACAATTTGTATAGATCTGATCGTACTGATTGCAAAGGTGGAGGTGCTTGTGTTTATCTCGATTCTGTATATTTTTCGGATTTCAAGATAGTTGAACGTAGTTGTCCTGTAGATGGGATCGACATTGTATGCCTTGACTTAACTAACAAATCAATTTATTTTACACTTGTATGCGTTTATAGACCACCCAAAACTAAAAAAGAAAACGACTTACTTCTTTGCAATAAATTAGTAGAGCTCAAACGTACGTCTAAAAACCTTATTATACTGGGGGATTTTAACTTTCCTTCCATCGACTGGTCATCCAATGAATACCTGGATGGAGAGACATCACATGCTTTATTCTCCAACACGATCTTGGATACCGGGCTGGTTCAACTGGTAACGCAAAATACTCGTTTTCGGGTAAATCAACGTCCCTCTCTTGTAGATCTTTTATTAACTAACGATCAAAATCTTATTTCTGATATTCAATATTTGCCCCCCATAGACATATCTGACCACATAACTATTACTTCCACTTTACAATTTATAACTTACTCTTCCACTAAGAACCAATCAAAAACTATCACAATCACTGATTATTCCAAACTAAATAGGTTATTAAACAACGTTAATTGGCAGCCATTATTTGAGAGCGACAATATAAATTTGAAATGGGATATTTTCAAAAAACTGATAAAAGATAATACTACTAAAGCCTCTAGAACAAAATCTATTATATTTAACCCAAAAAAACCGTGGATATCCAACCATTTAATGCTAAAACTTAAAACAAAAAGAAGGTTATGGAATAAATATAAAAACTCAGGCCTTGACATAGATTATATTGCCCATCGAACTTTTTCTAACGATCTAAAAACTCAAATTAACAACTCTAAATCAAACTACGAAAATAATCTGTTATGTAAGGGACCAAAAGCCGTTTACAAATACTCCAGGAGCTGTCTTTCATCAAAAGTTTCTACCCCTCTTATACGAAATTCAGATGGAAATCTATGTTCTTCTAATGATGAAAGTGCAGAAACTTTTGCTTCTGTCTTTAATAAAATTTATACTCAAGAGCCAGATGGCCCTCTACCGACAGTCAATGCCCCAAAAAACCGAAACTCTTTGGAAACTGTGGCAATAGACGAGTCTATTGTCATTGAGCAATTAAATAGTTTACGATTAGATCTTGGTCCCGGCCCTGATAATATCCCAGTCCAAATTCTTAAAAATTGTTCAGACGCTCTATCAAAACCTCTAACACACATTTATCAATACTCCTTGTCAAACTCAGCGTTACCGGATGACTGGCTTGTATCTTCATCAACCCCTATATTTAAAAAAGGTGATAAAACTGATGCAAATAATTATAGGCAAATAAGCATAATGTCTCTCTGTTTAAAAGTCTTTGAAAGAATAATTGTCACTAAGTTAATGAAATTTATAATTAAGAATGGCGTCCTTCCAAAATCCCAACATGGCTTTACTCCGGGTAGGTCCACTTCTACTAACCTCTTAGCTAGTTTTCAATATTGGACAAAATTGTTAGATGAGGGAAAGCCAGTTGATGTCATATATTTAGATTTTATGAAGGCGTTCGATAAGGTGCCCAAAAAGCGTTTGTTAGAAAAGTTAAGGCATTTTGGAATCAAAGGCATACTTTTAAATTGGATTGCCAAGTATTTGAGTAATAGAACTTTTAGAGTTCGAGTAGGTTCCGATTATTCATCCCCGCAGAATGTTCTCTCGGGCGTTCCGCAGGGGTCAGTTCTCGGTCCTATTCTTTTCCTGATCTATTGCTCAGATCTTGATAATGTCATTTTAGTGCCCAATAACTTTTATGCCGATGATTCCAAACTTTTTGGCGACCCCTTTGTGCATGGCAACTGCATTCAACAAAGTCTAAATAATATAGTGGAATGGTGTAATGCGTGGTTGATACCTCTGAATGTGTCTAAATGTTCAGTGTTACATTTAGGGCGTAATAATCCGCATAGAAATTACACTATTAATGGAACTGTTATAAAATCTGTAGAAGAACAAGTTGATCTAGGTGTTACAGTAACTTCTGATTTGTCTTGGTCCAAACACATTGGTAATATTGTTAAAAAAGCAAACCAAACTTCCTACCTCCTATTTAAAACCTTCCAAAATCCGTCCTGTAGCCTGTTTAAACTCCTTTATAAATCCTATATAAGACCTCAACTAGAACACGCTGCATTAATATGGAATCCGCATTTTATAAAAGATATAAAAGCCTTAGAACAAGTCCAACAACGAGCTACAAGATCCGTACCATCCATCAGAAATCTAGAATACCATGATCGGTTGGGTATTTTGAATTTGCCACTACTGTCCGAAAGAAGAACCAGAGGGGATATGATATTCGCGTTTAGAATCGCCAGAGGTCACTTTGATGAAAATGTGTTACCCTTGTTAAACTTTAATAATGACATAAGGCTCCGTGGTCATCAATATAAACTATCAAAAGAAAATTTTAAAACTACGATAAGACAAAACTTTTACTCAAACAGGATTTTTAATATGTGGAACAATTTACCCAATGAAGTTATCTCGGCAACTAGCGTGAATAGCTTTAAAAACAGATATGACAGTCATATAGCACACAGCTTACTTTAAATTAACCCTTTTTTTTTTCCATTAAGTTATATATTTTTGTATTATAATGAGCAATTATAGGTCATTGACCTCTGCTCTTTTTTGTTAATAATAATAATAATAATAATAGATAAAATAACAATGTATTATTTATTGGGAAAACATATGGACTTTTACAAATTCTTTTACACATAATTTTAAGATAATATTGTGAAAAGTGATGATGAAAACTTGTTAGGGAACGTTCAAGTATTACGTAACGCAAATTTTGATGATTATTTTTTTAGATTTTCATCTTTTTTTTAATAAGGAAAGCAAAAAAATTGCGAGGCTATTACATCATGGCTATCTATTAGCCGGCTCTATAGGCTGTAAGTAAGACAAGCTTCCTGAATGAAATATATTATTTTAGGTTACAGATTTCTGTAATGAATTAGTTTCGTTGTTTACCGCCAGATGGATAACCATTTTGACAATAAGAGAGAGTGAGTCTAGGCAATAATGCTAGCATTAAGCGGTTTTAAAATGCATAAAATTTCTATTATTTTTATTGTTTTAAGATAGTTTTAAAGTATAAAAGAGCACAAATAGCTGAGATTTCCTTTTGTACTGTTTATTGGCTGCGCCAAGTCGATTATAGCTATTACAGTGTTAAGAACAGCTTAATAAAAAATTCTTAATACAGAAAATTAAATTACCGAAATAAAGCTAAATGCTGGTTTAAAATGCAAGGTACAGCCAATTTAAGCTGTAAAATCTAAGCGTGTTACTTGGGTTGTTTGGAAGATTACGATGTTCTTTGTTTAATAATTTAAATTCCATTGGGTATCTATTCCGTCGTTAAACAAAGTTCAGAGTTAAATTAACTACATCCAAGGATTTTAATTGGTTAATAGGTAAACATTTAAGTGAAAACGTCAATAGATTTCGGATATTAATTACAATTCCTGGCCACAAAGATAACCTCAGTAAATTTAGACACTGCCACCCGACCAATCCCGGCGAAATACCATTTAATCAAACTGTCAATCAGGGCGCAAACTTAGACAACTACTTAATTGGTAATACCCTAGGCTAACTTGCTTTAAAAACGATATTTAATTTTACTGCTGAATTGGCAAACACACGTGAACATGTATTTATACAGGTCAAGTCACTAACGAAAATGTCCCAAACCAACACATAAAACCTGTTTCACAAACCGACTAAAACTGACTAAATTTTAAAGTTTTACGAAATTTAACTTGGTTTTATTGCTTTGTATCTAAAAGTGCCACATATGTGGCACTTATAGAAAATATTTTGTATAATACTGTATAAAAGTTAAAATTTCGTATGGGTGCGAAAAGTAAAATGAGTGTAAAATAAGTTCATAGCTATGGCTCAAATATAAATATCCCATCTTAAACCATTCTAGAGTATTCGTGGTCAAAAATTTACTCCAACAGGCATCTAGACTGACAGACAGACAAACAGACATACCGAAAGACATACCGATAGAAAGACAAACAGAAAGAACGAGAAACATACCAATAGACATGTCTGGAGACAGACAAAAATTGTTTTTTACTAACATATCGGTTTACTAAGGAAAAGTTAAAAAAAAACTGCAATTTCAGGGCATGCTCTTAAGTTGGCATTAAGATTGTGATCAGATCACAATAAATAGGTATTATGAAATTTGAATTGGGCTCCAGTGCAGAAAAAATAGTCAAGATAAGAGAAATAATTTGAAATTATTTATGAAAGTAGGTATACTCTGTTAAGAAACACCTTGTATAGCACCCAATCTTATAAATCATTTTAAATAACTTATTTAGCATATTAATATGAGTCGACATTGACTAATTTTATTACTCCAATATTTTAGGGATAGAACAGGGTAATTTTCAAAACTCCTTAGCGTATATCTCACAAAATAAATTGGATTTGAATAATAATTTTAAATTACAGACTTTTTTAAAACCTTGTGTTATTTTTTCTGCAGCACACAGTGTTTATCACCAGTATTCGGCGTAAACTCAGTTATGACTCATCAACGTTGAAAAAAAAACACAGAAACATAGGCT
Organism: Brachypterus glaber; assembly: GCA_958510825.1. Taxonomy (NCBI): domain Eukaryota; kingdom Metazoa; phylum Arthropoda; class Insecta; order Coleoptera; family Kateretidae; genus Brachypterus; species Brachypterus glaber. The sequence continues at coordinate 238,371 of OY294050.1, read as the reverse complement.
TACGGAATAATTTTGCCGAATTATGAGGGAAATTTTTGTAAATCGAAACATTTGACGACTAATTTGTTACTAACAACAATATTAACTATACATATTAACTATACATACATATAGCGGTCTTTTCAAAGAAAAAAACTACATTAATTAATTAATTAATTAATTTTATGTCAGTGTCAGTAATTTAACAAGAATATTTTATTTATATTTTTTAATATTTATACAATTCATAATTACCATTTGTTTCTTAATTCTATTTTTTAACTGATGATGGCCCAAAACCAGGTGCCTCTTGCTATAGCAAGATATATTTATTAATAATAATAGGCAATATGTCTATGTGATACAAGATCCTTTAAAAGTTTTAAAAGTAAAATAAAAGAAAACGTCCATCTGAAATAAAATGTAAATAAAAAGTCCTGGCCAGCCATTCGAGGATAAGTAGGGAGTGAAAAATCTTGTCCTTTGCACTAGCAACGTCTTGTTGCAGGACATAAATTTTCATTTGGCTCACCTCCTTAATTTAAGGTCCTTAAATAAATAACGCTTAATTTTTTCGACTTAAATGTATCCTGGCAGGACTCAAATGGTTTATTATTTTTCATTTTGTTACCTTTATAACACTTAAAATGTACACAAATACTAATTTAGAAAGCGGAGATTCTAAACACTCGTTTGTGGGGTTCATTGAGAAAAAATGGCTCTAAAACACCACAAAAGGAATAAATATACCCAACATTTCTACACTCTACATTCTTTGTTATTTGTGAGCACTAATTTATTCTAGGCCTGCCTGCTATTCTTCTAACTCCCAGCTTTCGAGAGCTAGATCTAGTTTAGATATTTTGAAGAAAGCATCGAACTTAAAGAAGAAGAAGAAGAAGAAGAAGAAGATTTTTTTTATTATTTTTATTTGGTCCCTACTAAGAAAGAAGAGGTCTAAACTCTTACCCAGTAGGCACAAGTCCTTTTATCACTTCCAAGGGATGTTTTTTCAGTTACTTCCAATATAATTTTTAAGGAAAACTTCCCTAAGAAATTCAGATTTTGTTTAACTTATAGTATGTTTCGACAATGATTTCGAGAAAACGTATTGGCCTTCTACGTATAGAAATTTTTGCCCTAATGGTTGTCATTGTCTTTTTTCTTACTCACTCATAATGCTGTCTCTGTCACATGCGCCATTTTGTACTCTATTTTTAAGTCGTAAAACCGTTAAAATTTGTGCCTGTCTTTTAGCAGGCATTTTGCGGTTTTCTTACAAACAAGTTTCCGCAATTGCAACTTTCTTTAATCTGCTTATTCTATCAACAAAGATAGACCAAAAACATAGATGAACATTCTTAGTCTTAATACGATTAATTTTATAAAATCTATTACGTCTTGTATCCATGTTTCTTTGGAAGAGATTTGTCTAAGAAGTGAATATAATTTGCATTACTTCTATATCAAATATTTTGAAAAGTAAGTTTAAGATATAATTTCACCTGGAAATTAGTTGGTATGTTTTTATAGTATAATATAAATCAAGATAACTAAGGTTTTCTTAGTAAAAGCTTGGAAACTTTTCAGCTGACAAACTTTCAGTTTGTTGAAAATTAATGACAATAAAAAACAAGCCTTTTAACCTAAGAAAGTAGTAAAAAACAATGAAGGGTATTATAGGAAACTTATTGTTGATAAGTATCTTTTTACGTTTCCACATTTTAATAAAATAGTCATACTCTTATATTTTAGATTTTATCATTGGACTTTTAATCAAATAAATTAAATTCAGCAACACTGCATGCATGACTTTTATCTAGTTCAGTGCCTAGATATTTAATTTAAATTACATTACATCAATAATTTTAATTGCTTTTTTACAGTAAGGTAATGCAAAAAATATAATTTATTATACTTTAGTATATTATAGAAATGTAAGATTCCATTTTAAACGAGTATCTATAGTAATGCCTAAATATTTAATTTTCTCTATATTATATACTGTTTATATTTTCACACAGTGAATCAGTATCTTAGTTTTAATGAATTTTAAAATAATAGCTTGTTTTTATATAGTTTTAAAGTCTTTTTTGAAAGAAAAGTTACGGCAATCCACACAAATTAATTAAAATTTTCTAAAACTATGTAGTTAAATACTTATTTCTAGACAGTTTTTTTAGAAAGGGTTAACCTAATTTAGAAAATAAAATATGTCTGTAACTTAATAAAATCGTTATTAGAGAAAAAATTTACATTTATTAGGCTCAAGGGCATAAGTCTAGTACTTGAGTTTTGTCGATGTCTTTTTGATCGAGCAACAAAGAAAATGCCTGGTCATCAGTTTTTGCTCTGTTTTAATATTGGAAGGTCTTTACGTGAAAATTTTCATCATTTTACTCAATTATGGAATAAAAATATTGTATTCACATTTTTCTAAAACGCTTCCAAGCATAAATATACAAATTCTATTAAATTTAGAGTTTTTTCATGCAACTAAGATATAATAAAAACCTTATTCATTTACAAATTTTATCGAAAACTCTTACCTGTTTGAAGACTGATTTCTTTATTCTTTTTATTGCTCTTTTATAAAAATGTTCTGCGTAAATTCTATTCTACGCTGCAGAACGTTTTTAATGTTTTTGAATTTTTTAGATTTTGGTATTTTTTTACGAAATCCGAGATTATTTGCAATTATGGCGAAGGCGCCACTACGTGTTAAATAAAATATATAGGGTGGTTTATTTAACATGACAATCTCTACATATTTAAGCAACTTTGTCCTGACTGAATGAATAAATGAATAAATGAATGAATGAATGAATAACTGACTGACTGACTAAGTGGCTGACTGACACCCAGCCTAAACCCCTTGACCTAGAAACTTGAAAATTGGACAGTTGGTTCCTTTTATGATGTAAGCACCCACTAAGAAGCGATTTTTCGAAATACAACCCTTAAGGATTGAATGTTTTTTTTAATTGTGTTCGTATCTCAGAGACCTTTTAATCTAGAATCTTCATATTTGGCAAAAATGTTCTCTATCGAAATCGAAAAGATACTTGTTTCAGAAATTTTCTAAATTGAACCCTTAAGGGGGTGAAACGGGGCTGGAAAGGTTTTTTAAAAAGTGTGCGTATCTCAGAGACCTCTTAATCTAGAATCTTCATATTTGGCAAACATGTTCTTTATCGAAATCGAAAAGACACATGTTTCAGGATTTTTTATCTCAGAGATTATTTAATCTAGAATCTTTATATTTGGCAAAAATGTTCTTGTTTCACAGAGCATGTAGAGAGTTGCAACGTTGTCATTTTATAACCCTATGGGGAGATCTTATTCACACGTACTATATTTTCATAAAAAGTTTTAAAAGTTTTTTAAAACACACTGTATAACTCTCGTATTATTATTTTTTTTTTTAGGTCTTCGGCTATGGGTGCCAATATGGTAAAGAAGATGGGCATCAGTCTAGAATCCAGCCTACTTGACCAAAATATGTCACTCAAACATGTCGTCTTGGACTTCAAGCCACTTTCTTTTTCTTTCAAAAACAGAACGAAAATTTTTGGTGAAGTCCAGAAGTCCAGAAGATCGCCTGTAAACGACGTGGTCAGTAAAAATATTACGATGGTTTTGGAAAATCTTTTGAAAAATTATGAGAGTTCGCAGTTACCATCGCATGGTCAAAGTAAGTCCAATTAAAAAAAAAAGGACACAAAATATGAAAAAAGTCAAAAGAAAAAAAAAATCAAATGAGATTTTGACTTTTTTCTATAATTTTTGTTTATCATCGGACCAGTTTTAAAAGAGCTATGTAGCTTTCTTATGCCACTTGAAGGACTATTTTATATCCGGTTCGTAGGAGTATTTAATAGTACCTATATTAAAGTACTAGTTTTCTAAAGTACTAGTGCGCTAAAAACGTGTTATGAAACGAGTGCTTTATACTATTTTTTCTATTTTGCTTTAAAATATAAAAAACTTACATTTAAATTGATGACCAATTTAGGGATTTTTGTTTTGGGTTGACATTACAATTTTCGCAATGTTTGAAATTCATGGTCCAAACGATATTTTGATATCTTATAGTCAGCTCTTTTTTTTTTTTCACTGCAAGTAACCAAGCCACAATTTTAACACGGTAAAAATTAACTTAAAACACAATTTCGTAGAAAACTAAGCTTGAAAGTGATGATGACATTTGCACGGAAGACATCAAGCGATATTCATTTGTCTGTTGCCAACCCAAAAGAAAAAAGTCCAAACGCGTGTGATTATGCGCCTATAATAGTCGCAAAATAGAAAAATTATTTTTTGTAATCACTGTATGTTGGACCCTAGGGTCTCAAAACGACAATTTGAGATAAGAAAATGCGTGAAACATAGAGATTGGACTTACCTTGATGTTAGATTTTCTGGTGATGTCTGAGCTCAGAAGTGGTGATGGATAGGCCCTGTCTCTATATTCAGTAACGCGAAAAATGCTGTGTTGACGTGGAACTGTATATCATAGATGGTATCTATAATCTCCTTTTTGCATAGCGAGTGACCGAAACAGCAACAGCCGGCGGCGATATTGATTGATAATATCGATGTTCGTGCTGCGTACCGAACTAATTACTACTTACTTTTCCAGGTGACTTCGGTCAACCCGTATGAGCCGCAATTCATACATTGCGGCGTTGCCAGATTCACTGGGCTAAATTTCCCTTTATTTTAAAGAAAAATAATAAATTTATATTTATTATTTGAACGAAACCTAAACACTGTAAATTTTTTCTGTGTAAAATTTTCAATTTATATACACTTGTAGCTTTTGCGTAGAGTTTAATGATGAGTTCTCAAACAAAGTGATAAATTGTCAAGTCTGGTGTAAAATTGTTATTTTATTAATGCGAAAAGATGTTTCATTTATTCACTGATGTGACATCCTATTTCATAATATCATCCTTTATCTCACTGTGCAGTTTTTTACGGATTTGACAGAGAAATAAAAATTTTAATGGTAAAGTTATACCTGGAAATAATGATATTTGTCCGACCAGGAGAAAGGATGCCACTTTGTCGGGGTAAACATACTTACGCAATGCTGCTTGATGGTCACAGATATGTTTTTATTTTATCCAGTTACTTTTTTGCTTAGTTTTAAATGAAGAATCGCCCTGCACCATTAAAATTTTATTGGTGCTTTTTTTCCCATTCAATATGTTCATCTTCGAAAGGCCGTAGCTCAATTAGGGCTTATTTCCATTTTTTTTTTCTTTTTGGACTTTGTTATATGAGCTCTAATTAAAAAAATAAGACCAAAATTTTAAAAATCGTTACAGCCGTTTTTGAATAAATGTGTTTTTTACAAAATATCTTTGATATTTCACGCTAACATACTCGGTTTGCCCTCGATGTCTCGGATTTTGACCAAACTTGACATAGTGGTACCGTTATGGCACTCTCACAAATTTTTTTTCAAAACGGTCCATCCGTTCACTATACTGGGTGTCCCACCAAGTTCTTGATATAGCTTATCTCCGTTATTTGAAAAGGTATTAAAATTTGCAAAAAATAGCATTAAAAAGCCAAAGAAGATTTTCCTGACTTATTCAAAACTGCCCCTTGCTTACCCACTCCCTTGAAACCACCCCCAACTTCTGTTTTCTAAATAGCACCCCCAATTCTTATTAAAGACTATGAAAGTGCACTTCATTCTGAATTCAACCATTTATTATAAGTGGTATCTTAGATTTTAATGGCTATAAATAACAATTATTATTTATTAATAGAAGAGTGGTATTTAAAACAAAGTTGCGGGTGGTTCCAGTAGAGTGGGTTATTATGAGTTGGTTTTGGATATATTAATCAATTTTCTTTTGGGTACAATTTAACGTAAGTTTTTGGAAAAAAATTTGTTTAAATTTAGAATGAAATGCGTTTTCATATTCTTTAGTAAAATAGGGGAGTTCTATTTAAAAAAACTAGTTGGAGGTGATTCCAAGAGGGTGGGTAAATAAGGGGTAGTTTTGCATATGTCAGTAATTTCTACTTTGACTCCAATTTAATTTATTTTTTTTACTTTTTTATTTTTTTAAATATCGGAGATATATCCCGTCTATTATTACTAAATAATAATTTTTATTGGAAGCCTCTTAAAAGAATAAGATACTACTTATGTTTAATTTTTATATTTATCATTTCCAAAAAGTTCATTTTAAATTTATTTTCTTCCCTATGATAAATTAATATATAAAAAGTTAATGTTGGTATACAGTGTATTGACAAACAGACAGACAAAGTTTTTTAAGGCTATCCTTTTCTGTCGAGAAGAGTGTTAAAAGAAATTACTAAATTTTATCATAACATTATTCAACGAATCACGGTTGTATAAAATCGAGAGCGGCCAAGGCCCGAGTCACCTTTGATGTTTCTGATCCGCATAGTTCTTGTCAGTGTGCTGTGACTTTAATCTGGCTTCGACATTAAAATGCGGATTCCTGGCATTCCTTGACGAAACGTAAAACCAGACAAGTTGTCAACTTATGCCAAAAAAGTACCTTGTTTGACAAATAAAACCAAAAGGGACTTAATTTTCAATAAATTAGAGAGGGGGGAGCAGAAATAATGTCTAGCCGATTGGTAATTTTGGATAGCAGTCATTTTTACCCGCCAGGGTTCTAATTTTTCACACTAGATGGTGCGATAGGGCAAGCATTTTAACTTGGGAAATAAGATTATTTTATTTTTTTAAGTATAAAGATATCTATAGAATAAAGAAACTAAGAAAAAAACAAATCAATACAGACAGACCAATACAATACAGACAATATGATATTTGGATTGCCCTGGCAGGTGAGACCAGGTAATGCAGAAAAAAATAAGCAATCTCAAGATATAATTTCATATAAGTTACCAAATCCGCCACCTAGTGTGAAAATGTTTAACCCTCGTGGATAAAAATGGCGCCACCATAGTATCACTACTTATTTTTATTGGAATCCTGTTCCCCCACTTATTAAATTGCCTAACTCGCTAGCCTACTACCCCAGTTTTATCATTGCCGTCCTGAAAGAAGGGTCAGAATCTTTAATTAATATTGTTGGCCTTTCTGGCGTGATTACAGTTTAAGCGCTTTCTGTACTTCTTAAACAAATTTACATTTCAATTGATGATAAATATTTATGCATCGAAACGGAACATACAACCAAAAATAGTTTGGATCAAAAAAAAATATACTTTGATTTAAATAAATATGTTAATATAAAAGTTTTTGATTACTTTTTAAATTTAAATGTTGCTCCGAATTAAAATCATGTTGATTATGGCAAAAAGAAGTAAAGATTTAGTACTTAAATACTGAAATGTTATAACATAATCTCGAAGGATTTTACTTAATAATAATATTTTTACCTAAAAATAGATTGTTTAATTGTTTGTCTTATTTCAGATGAGCCGACAGTTGTGAAAACCAATATATTGATAAGAAGTATGGGACCAGTTTCTGAGTTAGATATGGTAAGAAATAAAATTCAAATTATTAGTTATTTTAGAACCTAATTTTTATGCAAACTATCCTAAAACGACATTTTTAATTTAGAATATTTTTTAAAAAGCAAATAATGTAAAAAAAATTATTCGTTTCCTGGACTTTTGCAATTATGGCGAAGGCGCGACTATACATCAACATTTCCTGCACGAAATTTTTTTTAAATCACGTAATGAAATTTTGGTAATTTAATTCATCTAATTTTAATTTGTCCTCGTTGGTGCCTTGGTTTCCACAACAAAAAGCAATATTCCAGCCGAATTAATTGGTTAAGAAACCTAGGTTTGGTCCAAATTTAGACTCTTTAACTCCCCAATAAACACTTACTGACGGGCCATCACTGGGCCTTCACACACGTGTCATGGCCCAGTAATGGCCCGTCAGTCAGTGTTTATTGGGTCAAAGCTCTCTCGAGTTATCTTGGTCACTAACTTTCTAGACAGACATAAGTTCTGGTTGTCATAATTACAATCTTCATATCCAAAGAAAATTTAAACCAAATATTTCTATGAGTCTCCCGGACTTTTGCATTTTTGGCGAAGGCGCCACTTAACATTAACAATTTTGTCAAAATTTTAAATTAAATTTGTTAATAATTAATTTAAAACGATTTGGCCAACCATCATAGTTGTAACTATAACAGTTTACTGTCATAATTATATCTTTTTCTACGACTGCTTTAGAATGTAAGTAAATACTCACACTTTTCAAACACAGAATGAATCCATTCTAGCTCTAGATATGGTATGAATATTCCGTATCAAGTGTTAGAATGAACACATGTAGTGCCATCTCTTGTTTATAAAAGTAAAGAAAACTGTAGCAAAATTAGCAAAAATATATATTTTTTACCATGAAACATTGAGTAATTTAATGCAATTTAAAGTTTTGCGTTAAAATTACATAAGTTTATTAGTTTTTCTTAATATTTGACCATTTTTTTATAAATTTAGTTCAAAAAATGAAAACTGCTCCATCTATTGTTAAATATTTAAACCTGATATCTGTCACAACAATCTGACGCAACCTTCAGTTTTTGCATTATAATTTGTAAATATGTGCTAAAATTAAATAAAAATCATTTTTAAGTACTGATTTGATAAAATTATTAAATAACATTAATTGCTTTATTTAAAAATATGTGTTTTGTTGCATTTACAATGTCGAGTCACAAAAAAACGTGTTTTTAACCTTGTCCGCAGTTTAAAGCCATACAGTGTTTCATATTTGCAGTCGAAGAAAAAGTATAGTCTACAACACGTATGGAATAGTGATTCCGCGCTCGCGGGACCGTCATACTCGCCTGCCGGCTCGTATGACAAACTTTCCGCTCGCACGGAATATTGTCTATTCCATACTAGTTATAGAATATACTATTAATTACTCAATAATTGACATTTTACAAGTTACTCGTTTTGTCAGGACTTAAAATGAAATCTGAGATAAGTTCAAACTAAAAAAAAGATGTTTATGTTTGTTTAATCATTTAACGTCGTTTTTCGCTGCTATGGCCTAATTGACGGGACCGCCATCTTTACGTGCCCTCCGAAGCACGGTCCTCAACAGAACTCGCATCCATCCTGAAATGTGTTTACAGTTTCACCTGCAACCCACATTACAGTTAGTCATCGTAGTTCCATCTACCGACTTTTTACACCACTATACATCCATGCTCTATGTGGGGCTCGAACCCACAATCTCAGTGTTCGCAGCCGGACGCACTACCAACTGCGCCACCGAGATCGGCAAAAAAAAAAAAAAAAGATAAATAAATAACCGATTCCAAGATTCAGTCCTTAGGACAAACTAACGATCACAATATCAGTCAAGCTTAGAGCATTGAAGTTATTTTGAATAGCGCGCCCACACCATGGTGTGGGTGCACCCATCTCAGACTGCTCTTTGACAAAGATTTCAAGGTACTGATAGATGATTTTCACAGCCAGCAGAATACCAGTACCAGTACCCAATAGCTCAATATCCCTAACGACTATAAATAAATAAATAAATAAATAAATAAATTGTTATAAATCGGCGCTGCGCGTACATCCAAAGACAGAATTATTAAAGATCAATGTCGGAATGTAGCCTACGCGGAGCAAGGAACAGAAAATGATATTTTGGCATTTGTCGACCTCTGTAAGAGAGAAAACCTAAATTTCAGTTTTACGCTGTCTCTGGCTATTTCTCATGAAAATTAAAACATTAATTATACTAGAATATTGTACACTTTATATTAAACTAATTACATTTTTGCACCTATCTCCCAGCAGAAATTACGTTTTATCCATTTCTACCGTAAACTGTCTTGTATGAAGAAGATACAGTTTAAAAAAAAATATGTATTTTTTTATTTTAATATATTTGGATTGAACTAAAAACATCCAAACCATTTTCAGAAAAGTACGACAAAAACCTCACCTTAGTTGTCCAATAAATTATCCATGTACAATATCCTCCGAAATATTCATATAAAAAAAGAAAATATGACAAAAAGTTCCTATAAACATATGTCTAAAAATGCGTCGTAAGGGAGCCACTTTCAAAGGGGTGTAGCTTCCTTACGACGCATTTTTAGACATATGTTTATACGAACGTTTTTTTCATATTTTATGATGTAGAAAACCCCTTAAATTTCGGACCCTATTTCAAGTATACCGTGTATACCTATCTCATTTGTTTAAGGAATATTCCATGGATTGTTATTTTCGTCAATATTGGAGAGATCAAAGATTGTCATTTTTAGGTAAGCTAATTTAACTGAATGTTTATATGTACATATTTAAGTTATGAAAATAAATATAGTTATAATTGTCTTAAAGATCCACATAAATGTCGAACACCATACAAAAAATAATATTTATATTTTAAGAATACTTTCTTGTTTTTATTTATTTTTTTACCACAAAAAATAATAGTATTTTAGTTACTTAAGTTTCACTGAAATTCAGTAAAACTTTGAAATTTATATTCCTGTAAATCCTGAAATATTTTCTAAACTTGCGAAAGTAGACAGCCTAAAGACTAAAACAAGTTCTTAAAAATATACCAAACTACATTATTAGCTGTTTTTTTTATTTTTTTAAATTCGAAATCTCGAAACAATCAAATCTTTATGATCTTTGAAAAAGCGGATCATTTCAATCAGAAAAAAATCAATTTCTTAGCCTCAACGTATACGTTACGCGTATATAATTTTTTAGGTCCAATAAAGTCTCTATCATTATCAATCAAAATGTTGGAAAGAATATGGAGACCAGACACATATTTTTACAATGGAAAAAACTCGTATGTCCATACTATCACAGTTCCTAATAAACTTTTACGCATAAGTCAAGATGGAGATATTTTATACTCAATGAGGTAAGTAGATAAAGAAATATTTTATCAAAACAAATCTTTTTTCTAGTCTGTCTTAGAATGTTATTCAAATCACACAAAAAACTCTTACAGATTATAGTACATTCCGTAAGCGGAAGATGGCATATGACACATACCGTAAGGGTTTTATTTTTAGCTAAATCAATAAAATAATACAAAATTTACTATAAAATAATAGAAATATTAGATGAAATTTAAAAATTTTAATTACTGGATGTAAATTATTGTTTTTTATTAAAACTTTTAGTTATTTTACTATAATTTATGTAAAAATATGATTGTATAAAACTTCAGTCGTGGAAAAAGTATAGACTGCAACACGTGTAGAATGGCTATTTCTCACTCGTGGACCCCCCTTCTCGCCGCTGTCTTGGCTCGGGTGACAAACATCCACTCGTTCGGAATATGCTTCATTCTACATTTGTTACAAAATATACTATTTTGTACTTCTTTTCTTTTAATATTTTTACAGAAAAGTAAAACTTACCTTACCCATTTTTTTCAAGGATCAAAACTATATCTAATTTAAAATTCCTATGAATTGTATATTTATTTTTATGCTTCACAACTTTTCAAAAGTATTACAAACAAAAGTTTTCAGAAAAAGTATTTAGAAACGATTATGCCTTAACCGGGATTTCTACAACTTACACAAAATTGTATTGAAATCTTCGCCAAAAAGTAAAATTCTTTGACCACGTTTTTTTCACATTTCACGACGTTTTAGACCTTTCTGAGTCGAAATCAGTAAAAAAAATTGTCCGTCTGTCAGTCTGTCTGCCTGCCTGTCTGTAAACTCGATAACTCTATTTCTAAATAAGATATCGACAAGCGGTTTTTTGCATATTGTTTCTTATCGTATTTCGATGAGCTGATAAGATTTTGGGGGTAAACTATTGGGGGTAAGGGGGTAATAATGGGGTAAAAATCCTATTTTTAATATTTTTTATATTTAATTTATATACTATCAAAAGGGTTTTTTATATCAAAAATTTTTAATTAAAAATAAATTTGCATATCTATATCTATAGAAATATATCAAATGGCATTTAAAATTAAAAAAATTGCTTAAGATCATTTTTATTTGAAAATGTTGGTTTTGGATTTTTTTGTAAAGCTAAATTTTTGGCATCAGTATTTCTTAATTTTAGATTGACGATTAAAGCCAAGTGTCCAATGGAACTCCGAAGTTTTCCAATGGATAGCCAATCATGTCCATTAATTATGGGAAGCTGTAAGTATTATATATAAATCACCAAAGTTTTGTAAATTTACTATTTAAAAAAATAAATAAATAATTTTTTTCTACCACCTACCTAATTAAGTGCTAGTTTACATATAATCTACCGTTGTCAAGGTTTGTTTACCTTTATAACCAAAAAAATCAGTTAACTTATTTATTATTGACCGAGGTTAGGTATTATTAATTGACGACGGTCAATAAAGAAAAAAGAATAACTATTAACTTCTTTCAACTTATTTGTTAAACTGACAGTTATCTCAAAATAATTTTTAAACTATATTTTTAACTGATACTTTGAGTTACTAGCTTTAGGTAGTAGAAAAAATATTATATGCACCACGTATGCGAACTGTCTTAAGTGTTCATGACTGATTTTTTGCCTCGACTCCGTCTCAGCAAAAAAACTTTAGTCTCTAACAGTACCCAACAAACCATCGTACAATAATCGGCATAAACTCTTTATAAATACTTACTATTTATTTTAAACATCGTATACGCTTATTGAATTGTTTGCTTTTGTTTGCTTTTTCCCTTAAAGATAAAATCTCGGATAAAATCTTAATTTATCGAAGTTAACTTTTTAATTTTGTTTCAGACGCCTACTCTTCAAAAGATTTGATTTACCAGTGGCAAAACGAAGCCAGTGTCAACTTTGTTCCTGGAATGACCCTTTCTCAATTTGATCTGATAAGTTTTCCTTACAGGAACTTTACACTCCCAAGAAGAGAAGGTAAAAACAATATAAATTCTACGGGGTGTCAGTTTTCACCCATAAATTTTTTATTTGAATGGAGAATTTAAGTTATCTTTGTGAAGTCCATGAAAAAAAATATATATAAATTTTCCTTAAAACGTGATTATAAGGAAAAACTTTAAATTGTGATACAACCACGGAGAGAAAATTTAGTGTATTTTTTGATTTTGTCCCTATATACTTTAAATACTATATCATTAAAAATTTATATTTTTATCTTGACTCAGATATTCTTTTACCAATCTGTAAAAAATTAATTTGTAATACAAATATTACCACTCGTTAGTGGTAATATGTGCTTGAGACACACAAGTCTTCAACTTGCTACCATCCAAAGTCTCCAGACTAGGAGAGGTATGAGTAGTTGTCTACATCTAGCAATAGATGGCGCACAAGTCTACATCAATCTAATGGCTATATTCCTTTTGCGAATAAAGTCTAAAACCGTTTTCTTCATCAGCGTGCAGAGTTGACTCTTGGTACTGAAGAGGGCCAGCAGCCCGAAACTATCAGTCTACCAATATCACTCTAAGATAAGATAAGATTTATTTTCTATCAAAAAAAAAAATACATAGAAGGTCAATAAAATAGTTACAATATAAATACAAATAAACAAATACAGAAATAAATAAATTTAAAAAATATAAAACATATATAACTAGTAGACACTGTGACTAGGAATACTAAAAAGACAGTAACAACAAAATTTAAAATACTTCTTCATCAAAGAATTCATTTAATGTATAATATGCTTTTTGTGTTATTTTTTCTTTGAGTACGATGATTAGAAAATAGATTGATGGAATAATAAACAAATATTATAGCTTTGTAGCTTTACAATGCAATGTTGGCATGAATTAGATATACATAAGAACATAATTACATTATGTATGTATTCATATGTAAATCTTAGATGCTATCTTGATATTACAAAATTTTGCAATTTGGATAAATTCAAATCTGTATAAATAAATTACACTGAGAAATTAGAAAGTTTTTTTAATGCTGCGGGATCGTAATTTTCATATGATTACATCAAAGCATGTAACTTCCAGAGGCGTAGAGGTGGGGAAACATGGCAGCATAGGTACCCCCAATTTTCTCTCTTCCCCCAGTTTCTTTCCATTTTTCAGGGAACTCATTGTTTTTTTTACATATGATCGAACTCACCCGTTTACACCCACTTTTTATAGCTACGACACTAGTAACTTTAGAATGGTCCTTTCTATAGCTGTAATAGCGCAAAGTTAAAAATATTTAAAGCTAGATTAAGGTTAGATTTATGTTAATCTCTAACTTTAGAAAATGGTTAGAATTTAGTCAGGTAACTAACGTTAGATTTATGTATTTTAGAACGGTTTTGGTAAATGTTATACGTTATAACTTTAGAGACCAAACATAAAAATCTCTGTAATCTAATGTTAATAACCTTAATAAAGTACATAAAAAAATTATTATTACACATTTTGTGTAATTTTATTTTATCTTTTGTGGTTTTCAAGTTTTTCTCTTACTGTAAATAATGAAAAAGTTTTTTACAGTTTGGCGGAAGGGGGGGGGGGCTGGAAAAAAATACAATATCATTTTTTGTGTCATTTTATTTTTCCTTTCATGCGGTTTCTAAATTTTTCTTCTATTGTAAATAATAAAAAAATACGACCAAAACAATTTTAACCCCCCTTTTACCACCCTTTCCTCCAGCCGATTTTTCTGAAATACGAAGTTGTCCAAGATAATATAAAACTACATCTTCATGCCAAATTTTAAGTGGCTAGCTCAAAGCGTTCTTAAGTTATCTTGGATAAAGACAGACATAATTTTTTTGTTGCTTATTTTAATTTTTTTCGACGTTGATTTAAGCAAAAAAAAAATATTTTTTTTCCTATCACAATACTTTCTTTTATGAGAAAGTAAAAATCATATACATAGGATAATTTTTGTTAATTTTCTGGTGTGAAAATTTGCTATTTGCTTTGCAAATTTTTTTCACAATAGCTATCGGATAAAAAACGTAAAAAAGCGATTTTTTTTGTAAAAGTTTGCATTAACTAGTACGAAGTTTGAAATACGGTTGCTATTTTTTATGCCAAATAATGCAGACAACTTTAATAACATTAAAAATAAAAATTGGAACTTTTTACGCAGTAGAAGCGCTACTAACAAAATATTTCGAGTAAATAATTTAGCTAACAACACCATGCAATGTCTTTATTTTTTTTTATATTCACAGAAAAAAATAAATAAAAAATATATTTTTTGTAACTTTTTTTTCAGGTGATTTCTCCGTACTCCAAGTATCCTTTAATCTCCAGCGTCATACGGGCTACTTTTTGATCCAAGTCTACGTCCCTTGCATTTTAATAGTAGTGTTATCCTGGGTCTCTTTCTGGATTCACCGGGAAGCGACTTCCGACCGTGTCGGTTTGGGGATCACCACTGTTCTGACGTTGTCCACGATCAGTTTGGACTCGCGGACGGATCTGCCAAAGGTCCGCTATGCTACGGCCCTGGATTGGTTTCTGCTGATGAGCTTTTTCTACTGTATTGCGACACTTTTGGAGTTTGCAGGGGTTCACTACTTTACAAAGGTATACTAAAAAAATAATAATAATACAATTACTAGTACAAATACTAATACAAATACTAATACAAATGCTAATACAAATACTAATACAAATACTAATACTAATACTAATACAAATGCTAATACAAATACTAATACAAATACTAATACAAATACTAATACAAATGCTAATACAATTACTAGTACAAATACTAATACAAATACTAATACAAATACTAATACAAATACTAATACAAATACTAATACCAATACTAATACAAATACTAATACAAATACTAGTACAAATACTAATACAAATGCTAATACAAATACTAATACAAATACTAATACAAATACTAATACAAATGCTAATACAATTACTAGTACAAATACTAATACAAATACTAATACAAATACTAATACAAATACTAATACCAATACTAATATGATACAAATACTAATACAAATACTTATAAAAATACTAATACAAATACTAGTACAAATACTAATACAAATGCTAATACAAATACTAATACAAATACTAATACAAATACTAATACAAATACTAATACTAATACAAATACTAATACAAATACTAATACTAATACAAATACTAATACAAATACTAATACAAATACTAATACAAATACTAATACAAATACTAATACAAATACTAATAAAAATAGTAATTCTAATACAAATACTTATATAAATATTAATTTTTTCGGCTTTCTTTCTGTTCTGGTTATTAAAAAATATGTTTTTCTTTACGTTTCTCGATGTATTTACATGTAAAAAAGCAATTTCCAACGAAACAATCTCGGTCTGTCTGTCGATGTGTCCCAGAAATTTGTGACCACGATAACTCGAGCACGCTTTGAGTTAAGGACTTTAAATTTGGACCATAGGTTCCTTATAAGAAGTTCTCGCTGGCGATCGTTTTTAGTTAAAATCGGGGTACATCACATGGGGTCAGGAAGTATTTTTTTTTAATTATTGTTTATTTTTAGGTTGGAAGTGGGGAGATACCAGTGGACGAAGATGAGTGGCAGGAGGAAAATGCTATAGATCCTGCAAAAAAGGAATCCTTGACGGAATATCTCGAGACTAACCTGGGTACCACAAATAGCAGACGGAGAAGAAGTTCACTAATTTGTCCTATTTATAATGTAATTACCAATAATTAAAAAATAAGGGGGGATTTGGGGAAATTTTTGCACATAACTTCATTATCTTACATTTAATTTATTACTGCGTTTTTCCTGATAAATTATTTAAAATTAAGATACAGTCAATATCCTTAAGTGAACATGAATCACAATAACTTAGAGCTTGAAAACTGAGTTTTTCGCACGAGTTAAACACAATTTTTTTTTGGACCAAACAATTTTTATTGTCTTAATTTTTTGTTTTTTTTTTAGAATGCATCGCTTCACTACGAAAGCCGCAAGGCGTCGTTAGCGTCGACCGCCCCTCAGTCGCCGCCTCCTAGACCCACGATGGAAAGAACTACTCAAACTGAAAACAAACTGCCTACTTGGAAGCAATTTTTATACTGCCTAAAGGGCGACGATAAGTTTCGGAGGCAGAGACAGCGGGAAGCTGCAGCTGGAGCACTTGGTAATAATTTTTTATTAAAAATGCGTGAAATTTATTTTTAAATGATGTCCTACACTTAATATTTAATGAGCTGTGGACCGAGATATCTATATTTAAAAAATCAGATATGATTATTTAGTCCGAATTATAGTTTTTTCGGTCCTCAGCGCATCAAATTTTAAGTGTGTTACGCCGTTTAAAAGAAAATGTCGCGTATTTTTTGCCATGTGCATTGTAAAAATGATTAAAGGTCCGAATTTTAAATTTTTAGAGAAAACCGAAAATGGTCGTCACCCAGTCCGTCACGTAAACAGTGTGTCCCTGATAGATAGAGCTTCGAGAATATTATTTCCAGCCTCCTTTGGACTTTTTAATCTAGGATATTGGATGATATACTGCATGTCCCAAGAAGATTTTAAATGGGGCGATACCAAATTAAATGCGTTGAATCATTAAATTAAAAATAAAATAAATAGCCCTGTAGACTGAGGGGGGCGAGTCCCTCTTGGAGAATTCAGACCTATTACCTAAGTAATATTTATTTTTTATAAGAATTGGCGTTAGTTACTTCTCGACGATTTATATCCAAAAAAGATGATTTTCTTCAAAAAAATCTGTCTCTCGGTCTGTCTGTCGGTCTGTCTCTCTGTCTATATGGAAATTTTTTGACCCCCATAACTCAAGAACGCTTCAGATTTGGACCATAGGTTGATTATCCAAAGTTCTAGGCTGGGGTTCTTTTTGATAAAAATCGGGGTGGATTAAAATGGAGTTAAAAACAATTTTTTTAATTTTTTTTTTTTTTTTCGTTTTATTTAAAATTGAAATTTTAAATCTTTTTGTTTTTGTTTTTAATAAAACTAGGCTTATAGGTCCATATGCCCTATAGCGCCCCCACCTGTAACTTGTTAACACCCCTATAAATTTTTCTTACTACAGTTCTGAAAAAATGCTTATCCTATTAAAAAATACAAGGCTTTCCCGAAATTTTGAAAATTTTCAAAATGTGTGATATTACTCACACATATCTACTGTCAAAGTCAATTGACGTTAATGACAATGAGTAGGGTTGTGTGTGAGTAGAAATATGTGTGAGTAGAGATGTGTCCCACAAATGTTCTAAGAATATTCTTAGATATTTCTAAGAATATTCATTCCTTCTTAGAATATTCTTAGAAGCAAAGTGTGCTGTTGCTGTATGAGTAGAGATCTGTGTGAGTAGAGATGTGCGTGAGTAGAGATGTGATAAGTAGAGATGTGTTGTCCGCAAAATTAAAAAAGCGCTTTATTGTTTAAATAAAATAAATAAAAAGTTATGAATTTGTTTTTGTAAAACCTATCAATATTTCTCCAAAAATATTTGAACAAAAGATACTATATTTTAAAATTTAAGTTAATTTGAATTTTAATTCTGGCCCTGACCTATTAAAAAAAATTAATCTTATCTTTATTAAATTCTACGAAAATTTATTTTTTTTAATCGCATTTTACTGCAACCAGTAAAATATAAAAATACGAGGGTTAAACGGTTTAACTTAAACCTGTACAAAGCGTGTCAAGTCCACCCCACCCCCTTTAACTTAAGATATCAACTTGAAATTTGAAACACGCAAATAACATAACCCAAATAATTTTTTGGTATATATTTGATATGCTTAGGGGGCAATGGAGACAGGGAGGCAAGGGGTAACATTTTTTTTAGTTGAAAGGGGGTCGTGTGACACATAATTTTAAAGCTTATAAAATTTTCTATTCGTCCATTTTTTTAAAAAATTTTTGGAGCAATTTTTGGGGGTTTGAGGGGTAAAAATGGGAATTTTCGTCAAAATTTCATTAAAAAAAATTAACAGTTTTTGAAAATTAGTATATTTCATTATGCAAATACGTTTATTATACTTTTAAACTAATTGTGAATGATATAAATAAAATTTTACAAAAAACTTAAAAAATCAATTTTTTTACCAAAAAAATTAATTAAAAATGAAAACCTTGAGAAAAAAATAAAGAATTAAAAAATATATGGTCGAATAGAGAATTTTATGAGATTTAAAATAATGTATAAACCGACCCCCCTCTCCATTTAAAAAAATGTTCCCCCTTGCCCCCTGTCTCCATTGTGCCCCCTAAGCATATCAAATATATATCAAAAAAATATTTGGGTTATGTTATTTGCGTGTTTCAAATTTCAAGTTGATGTCTTAAGCCGTTCAAAAGTTAAAGGGGGCGGTCTTTTGACACGCTCTGTATATAGTTAAATGGGATTCTTACAATAGTTAATTATAATTATTTTTCTAGTAATAGGTATGTTGGGCATGTCTATACATATTTATATACTCACAAATCGATAAAACTATATTAGTTATTTAATATTATTGAAAACTTATTTTGCGCAAAGCAATAATTTTTAAACTTGCATAATAGGTATTTTTATCGCTTATATTTTATTATAAAAAACTTTGGAAAAAAATAATTTCCTATTTACAAAAAAATACTAAAAAAGTAAAAATAAAAAAACGTTAAATTAAGTCAACCTATAGACTTACAGACAGGTAAGCTTTTAAGCAGGCTTTTAGGTTTAAAAACTTGCAGAGTTACATACCAACAAACAATGGTCAGGCGGCCGACGGGCGGTAATGTGACAGCAAATGATTTTAGCTTTTTAACGTTGACCCGACGTTAAATCAACGTCTGGTATCTGATCCCAGACCCGTCATTTTCAGCAGGGTAATGATAATCAATATACTACATTGGCAGAACGTCTGGCCATTGTTGACGTCTGGCATCATGGTTGAAATTTTTTTAAGGGCTTGAATTGTTTTGAACAAAAAATTAAAAAAAAATTCTTCCAGAGTATATTTTTTAACATTTTTTATGGCTGATCTTAAAACGGTTGGTAAGTAAATGATAGGCAATATGATCGGCAAATGATCGTTGAACGACAATTAAAATGGTCGGTGAATGGTAAGCAATATGATCGACAAAAGAATGGTAAATTATCATAGTTACTTGTCTGCTATTGACGGCGGGCCTCCATCGCTATATCGGCATTTCGGCGGTCGGCCTCTGGGCTGCCGCCGGACTGTTGTTTGTTGGTTAGCTATCACGTTGTAGATCAAATAAAATAAGTATGTATTAAAATAAGTCTACAGGTTATTTGAAACTAAAACTAATCAAATATTAGTAATAAATTAATTGAATAGAATTTATAAATTATATTTTTATTTTTTTTAAGGATAGACTGTTCTATTCGCAAATTTTTATTTTCGTTGTACCGCAACAGAATAATAATTATAAATCTGCGTTTTTATCGAGGCTAAAAATTAAAATTTTGAAATGAATTATTAACGAACCGGAATTTTAAATTTGAATCAAGGTAGTTTTCCCGCTTAAACAATTGAACGCTCAAAGATGGCGCCAGGTCTTTTGTTAGTGAAATTTCTAAAATGGCTTCCATTCGTCGATTCTCCTAAAGTAAATTAAATATTTTCCAAGAAAAGTTAGATATAATGATTATTTCATCACAAAAAGATTGTTTAAAACAAAATCTAGTTATTGTAGTGTATTTTTCCCTAGTAAGTGTTTTATTTATACGAAAATATTGATGTCTCGTCGAGTGTTATTGTGAATGAAAAATATGAAGCCATATTAATTATAGGTATAAAATACGTGTAATATTCATCATCTGTAAATGAGAGGTAAGTAGATTGTTGTAGAAAACGTATTTAAAAGATCGAAGGGGGCCCAGAAAAGAAGCGATTTTTGATTGATGGGTTGTGTAAAATTCCACATAAGCGTTGCTCGGTTGTTTCATGTCATGAGGTCATATAGAAATATCAAAAGCATCATTTGTATCAATTCTTGTTAACTCTAATTATAAGTTTTGCATTTTGGGAGTTGAAACGGCTTGGGAAATCCTTTAAGACATGTTATTTTGAACTTAAGCATCAGAAAAAGCAAAAAAAAAAAAACGATCACTACCTATTGTTCAAGGTTATTGTATATTGTACCCAGACTACTCCGAATATTGTTGATAGTTTAGCTGTTTGAGCCTTTAGGCACTTGTTTTTAGTAATTATGGGTGGTTTTACACGTATTTCGGTCATATTTACGTCATTTTTACGTAAAGAAGGGAAACTATAGGCCATATTAAAATAACAATAGACTATATTGATTACATTTTAGGAATTAACAGAGATAATTATTTGAATAGAATGAGCTTTCATTTCATTCAAATAATAATTTCATAATGGATCTTAAGTACATAAACTATTTATAAATGTATATTAATGGATTTAATGACTACTATACTATTTTATCCCATGTAGATAGTATTTTTACAGTATATCTATATCTTATAATTATCTGTTATACAGGAAAAATCAAAATTATGCAGAAATACCCAATTTCATGTAAAAATTGAGTTAGTACAGTTAAAAATGTTTTCACGATCAATGTAACTCCTAGAAATAATGTAAATTTTTTCATAAAAATGCAAAAAAAACAACCAGTTTTAATAACTTAAAAAAAAACATGGAGAAATACCTGTTAAATACCTCACACAAATTGACCAAAATTCATACCCCATTTCTCGTGTTATTAAAGGCTGTAGAGATTTTATATTTTGCCCCCCCCCCTATTTGGGGGGGTAGCCATAATATAAAATCTCTACAGCTTTTAATAACTCGAGAACCAGGGTGTGAAGTGTATGAATTTTGGTCAATTTGCATGACATATTTTATGGACAAACCCTAAGAAATAACCTAAAAAACAGTATAAACTCATCAAATCAAATCCAACTAGCCCTAAAGGTTAAGCTTTCATTTGTTTTTACACTTATCACTATCATTTTAATCAAGATGGATTCTATAAATGGCATAGCACTTAAATACTTTATAAATAAAAAATCAAAATTTATAAAATTAGAGTATTTTATTGAAATGACTAGGTATAGAATGAATTGGTAGCTGTCTAAAACCTGTTTGGGAAAAAATAAAAAAATTTATTTTCTTTTCAGATGGGATGGATAAACGTACTGAACTAGTTTCTCAAATCCACGATGGATCCTGTGGGCCCTTGGTCAGCATATGCTCAGTATAACCGACTAGCGGGCGTGCAAGGTAACCCTTTTTACTACTGCCTTTAAAATGTACCATTATTTAATTATTTATCCAATACATACAGATAATGAGACAATTACCAGCTTTATTTTAAATAGATAAACTCAATAATAACCCCCGCGTGGCTTTTAAATTATTGAGAGGATAATTCACTCATAGGTAAACTGATATTGCCCTCTCAAAAATTAACCTGCCTGGCTGACGACGGTTAGTTTTCTCATGGGCAATATCTTACTTTACCCACTAGTACCATAAATATTATTAAAAAATACATATCCATATGTTTTAACACATTTTTAAAATATAGAAACGCCACTAGTAATTTTAGTAAATACATTAATATATTCATTTGTTTTCCAAAATGGCGATTTCAAAGGATACTTGTTTTTTCGCGGTTAATTAGGATCCATCAAACATTTTACTTTATTATTGATAAAAAAATGTTTAAATAATAAGAATAAATGTGCTGGTAGTAAAAAAAATAATATATAAACCATAGAGAAGACTATTATACCCTCGTACTCTTATATCCCACAATGTTTGAATATTTCTGCTTGGGTCTGAAGAACTTAACGTAGCAGAACTACAGAAGAGCAACAAAATGTCACTTTTAGTGCTAACACATTCAATGCTTAGCAATATTTATGACCTCAGCAAGTGCGATAATAATACTGACCGTTAAATTTACCAGTGAACCTGACGCACGGGTGCGTCGCGCGATCTTCTAGAAATAAAGCGATGACGCACCGGTGCGTCATGACTACTGAAAGTGTTAATAGAATAATTTGTGTACTTGGAATAAAAAAATACTGTTAATTGTAGGTACGCCCACCGCCGGCGAGCTGCATCACCATCTGACGACCAGCGCCGCGGCGGCGGCCGCTTCCGCTGGTTCCCCAGCCACCACCACCGCCCAACTGCTTCCGGGGGGCTTCCTCTCGCCGCCCCCTGTCGGATACGAGGTGTTTCCCTTTTTGCATCATGCAGGTAAAAAAAAATATTTGGTTTTTTATTTTTTTTTTGAAGGTAATTTATTTATCGATAAAACTTCCATTCTCAAAAAATAACTTTTAGCACTTATCAAAAGTTTTTTCCACTAGTGACTTATATATGTTTTGCTCACTATTTTAAGTATAACGTATAGTTTTTTCCATAAGTGCATAAAAAATTTTTGGTCACTTTTTTGCATATTAAACCTTTAAGTGTTGGTGGTCCCTATATGGACCACATCCTTTTAAGGTCATAACAAAATGTTTTCTTTAAATCTAAATAAACATACCTACAAAATTTCACAATGATATATTTTTTTTCTATATATAAAAAAAATGTTTAAAAACTAAATATTTTTAAAATTTGAAGGTAGAAAGACCCCTTAAGAATATTAGCCCACGAGGTCGTCTGGCGTGGATAAAATTCCACTTAATACACTAGTTAAGAAAATACATTAATTATGTTTGTGAAATTTTGAGTTATTTTTTTTTTCATAATAAAAAAAAATTCTTGTAGGTGCCAAAAACCCAGCCCACTACGTTGCGCAGCATCGCCAGGCCCTAGCCCAAGCCCAAGCAGCTGCAGCTTCCAAACAAGGGGATGGTGAGTTCCATCAACAGGCACAAGCATTTTTCGAAAATTCGGGTAAAACATCTAACAAACACAGACATGCTACACTCTGCCTTAGAAAAGTATCGCTTTATTATAGACGTATTTCACGTGAACCAACGCGTTAATAGTCTATTAAAGTACTAGTACTTTAGAAAACTTGCCGCGAGCGGCTCGTTTTCTAAACTTGTACTCGTGCGCTAAAAACGTGTTATGAAACGAGTGCTTTATACTATTTTTTCTATTTTGCTCTAAAATTTTAAGTAACTTACATTTCAATTGATGACCGATTTAGAAATTTTTGTTTTGGGTTGGCATTACCATTTTCGCGATGTTTGAAAGTCATAGAACAAACGATATTTTGATAGCTCTTCTCTTTTTCACTGCAAGTAACCAAGCCTAAATTTTAACAAGGTAAAAATTAACTTAAAACATAATTTCGTAGAAAACTAAACTAAAAGCGGTGTTGACATTTGCACGGAAAACGCCAAGCGGTATTCTTTTGTCCTGTCTTGCCAACCCGAAAGAAAAAAAAGTAGTAACCTCTTATGGGCCTATAAGAACACGCAAAATGCGTGTTCTTATAAGCTTATAAGAGTTGCAAAATAAAGAAACATCTGTAAAGTTAGCATCTCTCCTTTGAAGAGAAAGACTATCATTTTAGGTGTATAACAGGTTGCATTGGTTCCCTTTTGCTTCATGTGAAATAGGTCTATTAGTGAGGTAGAACAAAAGTAACAACATACTGAATCAATTTCTGCTAAAATTAAAGTATTGTGATTTCCATCTTTTTTATAATTTGTGAAAAAATATTTCTCGTTTAAGGGAGAGCTAAAAATTGATTTTTTTTTTCTGTATTTACTTTTGTTTTACTCTGTATTAGGTTGGCCCATGGTGGTAGACAACTGTGTATAAAAAATTGTTCTGCAAATTTTTATATTTAACTAAATTTAATAAAATCATATCTATCAAAGATTTAAATAAAAAAAAGAACTATTTTTTCATTACATAAATGTAAGTAATATGGGCCACCAATTTAGGCATTCTGTAAATACCATAAAATCTAAAGATGCCAACCAAAACATAGTAGGAGTATAATCTTTTCATCTTTTCTTTATTAATGCGCTACTGAGGCTCGTCAGTAGCTAAGTCATGTCGATCGGCTTTTCGCACTACATTTAAATTAACATCTAACCATTTCTTTATCCTGGTTTTTAAAATCCACTTATTTGGATCGTAAAAATGCAGAAAAAATTAATTTGATGATTTTCCTCGGATCAAATCAAACCAATATCAAAAAAAAAATGTTTTCTGCATTTTTATTTTCATTTTTACTCATTTCTACCTTATTTTTTCATATTTTAAATATCTCCATCTTTATAGATGTCAATAATATTTGTAACTGTATTTTTTTTTAAGTTATTTAGTTTTTAACTAAAAAAAGCATCCCTTACTTTTACTGCATTCATTTTTTTCGTGCTTATAGCTTTTTTACTTAGTTCTTGTCCAATAAAAAAACTATCTATCTCTAAAAATAGTTGAAGTTTTGCTGGCGTAAATACCAAAAATTCTAAAACTTTTTCTTGGACCAGAACTGATGTAAGAAATAGTAATTTTAAAGTAAAATTCATATATACAGGGTGATCAATAACTGGCATGCCAAAATTTAAGAAGTGATTCTACATCCAAAAATATCAAAAAAAGTTCCTATAAAGGTTGGTCTGCAAATGAGCCCTACGGCTCCTTAAAATTGTAATAAAAATAAGGTTTTTAATTAATAACTCTGGTACCCTTTAAGCTAGAGCGTCGAGCTTTTGCATGTGGACTAGTATTAATAAGTTTATGTTAAATTATTTTTTTGAATTTATCCAGAGGCGTCCCTAGACGGAAAAATGTATTAGGCTTAACACATTTTTGCCCCAAACTTTTATATGTGTGCTTTTTTGGATTTTTTGTAAAAAATATGGATTCCTTGAGTAAAAATACATAAAAAATGTCATATAGTGTGACACTGTAGGAGCAACCGTTTTCAAAAAAAATGCAAATAAGAAGTAACGTTTTGTGCCACCAAAAACGTTACTTTTTAAAAGGCCATTACTCCTTTAATATTAAATTTAGGTGTTATGGTGAAGAATACTACTTTTTTGCACAGTTTTAAATGGAGAATCACCCCGCAGCATTAAAATTTTATTAATGCTTTTTTTTTGTTCCCCATTCAATATGTCATTTTCAAAGGGCCGTAGCTCCCTTAGGGCTCATTTCCGGACAAACCTTTATATAATTTTTTTTTCATATTTTTGGATGTAGAATTACCTCTTAAATTTTGGCATGGCAGTTACTGATCACCCTGTATGTTATAAACCTACCTTTGTTTATATCTTCTAACATTCTTACTTTTTTTCACCACCAAATGGCTCCATAGATTGTATTTTGCTTGCTTTAAATTCTTACTAATGCGATACTTTTTTTAAGTAGCCCCCTCTTACTTACCGTAACTCCCCCCTGTTTATTTACAGGTGCCCCTTGGAACCAGAGTTCCCCCTTCGGCATTTTACCCCACGAAAGTGTTGCCACCACAACGAGCAAAACCACGTACGAAAACTTTAACGCGGCCCATTTTGCTGCCGCTCAAAGTTTGAACCATTTAAACTCGCAGCTGGCAGCTAAAGCTGGCACGGCAGCTGCTTCGAGCAGAGCTCAAAGCCCCCAAGTGACTACGTCAACTAGCAAGAATGCATCACAAGGTAAGTACAGTTAATTTGACCTTAATGTTTTTTTTACTACTAGCCTTATACCCAGGCAACCAAATCACGTTACAGAAACGTGAAAAAAACGTCACCCGATGCCTGGAATCACGTTTCCAAATGACGTTTTATTGACGTTAAAATCACGTGAATAAGTCCCACCACAATGACGTGATCTTTCGACGTGCATGAAACGTGATCTTTTCGACGTGGATGAAACGTGATCTTTTCGACGTGAATGAAACGTGTTCTTTTCGACGTGGATGAAACGTGATCTTTTCGACGTGGATGAAACGTGATAAACGTGCAAATAAAACGTGCAAATAAACATTTTTAATTATGTACCCACTAATAAAATAACCCCATACCGAAACCGTCTAATGTTATTTTTAAATAAAATTTCTAGTTACTTACTTGTTTTTATCTATAAAAGATTTTATCCTTTTATTTTAAAAATAAAGTTTGGCTGGAGAAGAATAGGTTCAGCAAATAGGCTTGTCGGAATAACGCGCCATAATTGAAAATTTCAAGTATAACTACAAAACCTATTTCATATGAATATATCTTATCGATAAAGTCAAAATTACATGAGTTTTTTTTATTTATTGACTTTTAATTGTAATAAATGCTTAAAGATAATTAAAAAATATATATATAATGTGAGAAATGGATACGTAACAAATTTCTAGTTGCGACAGTAAAAAGTAAATAGGAAAAAAAGCATTATTTTTCTATTATATGAATATATGTTCTTACATATGTCAATAAATAAATAATTAGAAATACCTACATACTTTGTTTATTTCTTATAGTGTTACATAGGCATGGAGAGCCCCAAATAAGCTCTTGGCTTGTGCTAGGGGCTCTCCATTAATTTTGAAAAAAAACTGCAGTTCCAATTTTGATTGATTTTTACATAAAATTTATAAATTACTTTCTTCGCGCTCCACTCCATTTCCATAGTTTCTCCTCTCCTTCATATCTCTTTACAGCCATAATTCTAATAACAATTTTGCTTCTTACATCACAATTTCATTAAAAAAATATATTTAAAAATTGACATGACATGACGTCTTTTTGTCAAATACTCAAATACAGGTACTTTTAATTATTTATTTGTTGACGTCACTTGTCTGACTATTTTTTGACGTGATAAAAACGTTACTGAAGCGACGTTTTTTTTTGGGCACCGTATGACGTTTCATTTAGGTCATATTTTGGGCAGCTTGCGACTTGACCCCCTTTTCGACGTCTTTCTCACGTGATAAAGACGTGATCCGTCATCTTGTGGTTGCCTGGGTAACACCATTATTATATTATTCACTGCGCCTGCGCTAGAGTAACATACGGTAGTTTCGAATTTTCAAAAAAATTTTGGATAAAAATAGTGACCACAAAGTTAGCCTGTTTTTCAAAAACCTGTATCTTTGATTGGAATTGATAAAATGTAACATATAAGTGCTCAAAATTTTTGTCTGGTCATGGACTTGTGCAAAAAGCAACATTTATTGTTCTAGAAGCTAAACATCCCCTTAAATAAAAGGGTTAACTAGGGGTACTTCAATTGAATTGTATACCAAACTTTCTCACATTTTATTAAACTTAACTGACTGGATCCCTTTAACTCCATTTTTCTTGAGATACTTTATGATTTACTACTTTTTTGGTGCTTGGGGGTAGTTTAACCCTCTTTGTGAGGGTAGATTTTCATCAAATCCAAGGGTGATACCGCTTTACGTATTTTGTATGTTTTATATAACAGAAAAATGTGTTTTTTAATAATTTTAATTTTTTTTATTTTTTAACCCCTATAAGAGGGTTAAATGAAAAATTCAAAATATTTAAAACACACTTTTTTGTGTAAAATGAAACAAACAACACGTAAAGGGGTATCACCCTTGGATTTGATGAAAATCCACCCCCACAAAGAGGGTTAAACTACCCCCAAGCACAAAAAAAGCAGTTAATCATAAAGTATCTCAAGAAAAATCAAGTTAAAGGGATCCAGTCAGTTATGTTTCATAAAATGTGAGAAAGTTTAGAGCATAAAATTCAAGTACCCATAGTTAACCCTTTGTTTAAGGGGATGTTTAGCTTCTAGAACAATAAATGTTGCTTTTTGCACAAGTCCATGACCAGACAAAACTTTTGAGCACTTATGCATTACATTTTATCAATTCAAATGTGTGTGTTTAAAAAACAGGCTAAAAAACTCGTTTTTTGCGGTCATTCTTTGTTTCATGAAAAAATAAGCAACATTTTTTTGAAATGTCCGTCTGATGTCAGATTTTGGTAGACACGATAACTCGGGAACGATCGACTTGAAATTTTCAGGAAAAAATAAATACTATGAGGGGAAGCTCCCAATTTTTTTTTGAGAAAGTAATCCCCCAAAAAAAAAAAAAACAAAAAAGTTAAACTTTCAAAAAAATCGAAAAAAGCTGAAAGAAAATTCCGATTAACGCACCGAGTACGCGAACCTAATTTATAGTGCACTTTTACGAGCCACAGCCGAGTAAAAAAAGCACTCGATGTGCACTGAAATGGTTTGCATCGAGGTGCGTATACTATTTTTCCTACGAACTAACACCTAAAGATCAAAAAACGTAAAAATTATCTTAAAATTAGTTTGTCAATTTGAAGTTATGTGTTTGACGTTTACTAATTATCTGACAACAGATATGTAAAATCTTGTCACTTCCCAACCGTTGTCATAGGCAACGGGTGGGAAATAGGCACTAACTACTAACTAGGTCGTAGGAAAATTATTCTTTTATGTATAATTTTCGGCGCAAAAAGTTATCGCCTTTCCAAAATTGTCGTTTTTTTCCAGCATCACCCAGTAACAATACTTCAGCAACTCGCAATATAGAGAAGACATTTGCCGCTCCGAAAAACACACAGTCTTCCCTATCCCCTGGCCAGAACACAATCCAGACAAAGGCCCAGACCAAAATCTACCCGGATTTGGCCAATCAGACAGAAAGAAATCGCAACACGGCCGAAGAAAACGCCGCTACTCAAAACAGTCCCATCAGTTTTTCCATCATGGACTCGCCCGGAAGATTGAATTACTCCGGAAGCAACAATTCCGGAAAGAGACCACCGCAGTTTCAGCACAATTATAGGTGAGTCGGTGGTAGATGGCGCGGAAGTTAAATCTTCCCAGTACTTTTACTCAAATTATATTAATATACGTATATAATAGTATCTTAAAGTTCTAGTTTCATAACACCCGTTTTTAGCGCACGATTACAAGTTTAGAAAACGAGCCGCTTACGGTGAGTTGTCTAAAGTACTTGTGCGCTAAAAATGTGTTATGAAACGAGTGCTTTACACTATTTTTTTCTATTTTTCTCTAAAATTTAAAAAGACTTACTTATTTAAATTGAAGACCGATTTAGGGATTTTTATTTTGGGTTGGCATTACAATTTTCGCAATGTTTAAAATTTATGGAACAAACGATATTTTGATATCTTTTATAGACAGCTCTTCTCTTTTTCACTGCAAGTAACCAAGCCACAATTTTAACACGGTAAAAATTAACTTAAAACACAATTTCGTAGTTTAGTTTAGTTTATTGTTTATACTCGTTCGGGGACCTTTTTCAAAAGGTAGTTCATACCTTATTAGAGTGATTGTTGTACAATAAATTTAATTATAGAAAACTAAACTTAAAAGCGGTGTTGACATTTGCACGGAAAACGTCAAGCCATTGTCTTTTGTCCTGTGTTGCCAACCCAAAAGAAAAAAAAGTACTAACCTCTTATAGGCCTAAAAGAACACGCAAGATGCATGTGATTATGAGCTTATAAGAGTCGCAAAATAGAAAAAACTTAACGCTTGTTCTTTTCAGACAACATTATCAACAGGCCAACAGTTCTAGTGAAGAGTTTCAGCGGCCAAAAAGTGGCTCAGATTACGCCTCAAATGGGCCGGATTGCAATGTGGTCGTCCCCAGAAGGCCCAGTCCACTTCAAGCACATTCACAGGCCTCGCCAATAGGTAAATATCCCCTTGAATGTCCCCAAGTTTGGAATAATGTACGATTTTTATAAGTTTGGAAAGAAATTAATAGAACTCGACATACCGCCGGCCTTGATATGCTCAATTAAAATATCTTGTTAGTCAGTTCAAAACTATTTATTGGTTAATTTTGAAAAAAAAAATAATATAATATAATAATAATAACTTTGTTATTATATTATGCACAGCGCCTGCACTAGAATAATATTATACGGTAGTTGCAAAGTTTCAAAAAAATTTAAAATCTTTTTTTTTGAAATGTCTGTCCGTCCGATGTCCTGTTTTTTGTAGACACGATAACTCAAGAACGAATCAAGTTCTACGAGGGGAAGATCCCTATTGTTTTTGAAAAAAAAAACTAAATATGGTTTTCGATGTATTTTTATCCAATTCAAATTTGAAGTCAGATTAGTTTTACCATTTTCTGTTTTTTTTTTCTTAATTTCAAAAAACATAAAAAATCATGTTTTTTACATTTTGCTCGAAAAATCACAGGGAAACCCGTTAATCTGACTTCGGATTTGGATTCAGCGATGAAAAATACATAAGAATAGACCTGTCTCTTCAAAAGTTCAGGGTACTTTTTTTTATTTTGTGGGTCTGTGCTCATTAAAAAAAAAATGTATTTTTTTTTTGTTTTTTTGCAAAACGAAAAAAAATTTTTAAGTTTTTTTTTATTTTTTTTTTTTTGTTTAAAAAAAAAATAAAATCATAATATTTTCAACAGGTCACGCTCAAAGTCCCGCCTATCCCCTCTACAACAGTCCCCTGAACTCGATATCGTCGCCGCAACACGCAAACAATTCGAGCAACCAGGACCGGTCCCCCTTGGACGCGTCCGTGCCCCGGAACAGCTCTAGCTCGCAGCAGCCGGCGCCCACCGCCCAGAACATCGCCTATCCCAGTGTAATTACCAGAGCTTTAAATACCAACCAACATAATAACCAACATTCAAATCAGATTGATGTAAGATATGCAGGGTTTACGACAGGGCTGGAAAAAAAACGGGTGTTTTACAATCGACCGGTTTTAACCACTTAAAACTAATTTAAACTAGTTTTTTTTTCTGTTTCCATCAGTTAAAACCATGTAGTCCAGTCAAATAACACTGGTCAACAAAAAAAAAACATGTCTTTCCATTTTGTCTGATATTTCATTTTAGATGTACTTTTTGATGCTGAATACGAATTTGGCCTCCATTTGTTGACTTCGGCTCAGAATTCTGAGATAAATTCTACCGCTTTTTTGAAAAAAAGTTAAATATCGTTGTTTTCAGCCCTAAAAATTTGTTTTTTTCCAGGAATATTATACATTTATAAGATGCAGTTTTTTACACAGATTTTAAAAATATTTTGTGTTTTTATATATCTTTAACGGTTTTCGAGAAAAGTTCAAAAAAGTTAAACATTTTTTAAGTGCCTATTTCTCAGTTATTACTAAAGCTTTTAATTTGTTTTATAACTCAATTTGTTTCTTTTTTAATACTCGTTAATTCTGTGAAATCGGATTTGAGATTGAAATTTTCTGTCCCGAGATATAAGTCAAAAAACACCCTTATTTTTAAAGTTCGAAAAACACGCTTTTTTTGTGTTTTTTTTAACAAGGCAATTAGAAATAAAACTTTTATGTTAACATTGAAAATGCATAATATATAAAACTTATAGAGGATTTCAAGAGCTACAGATTTGCTTATAATCATCCTCCGATAAATAATTTATCTGAAAAATCGAAAAAAACAATTTCACCCCCAACATGGCCATTTTTGAATATTTATAACTCGATTGTTATTAATGTATTAAAAAAATTATCCAAACAAAAATTGTTGGAAATTTCCTCCTTAACAAAATTGGTTATATGCATTTTTATCTTAAGATGCATATTTAGCGAGATAACAGCACTCACCCCTAAAGTTCAAGATAGGGGACACCCCTTCCGCAAATCACCCGGTGAAAAACTAACAGGAGTGTTCTGTTACCATCCACTACTACCCTTTAAAATATCAGCCCGTGTACATTTATTGCAATTTAACATAGAAATTTCTCGTTATTTGACTGGACTATGTTTTTTATTTAAACAGGTAAAACCACTAGTTTTTTCCAGGCCGGATATAACTTTGCCATAATGATTTAGAATAGTGGTTTAACTTTTATTCGTAAATAAAAGAAACCTTAATTTCCATCAGAAAAATAAGGGGCTGTCCTTAAATTACGTGACGAAAGTAGGGTAAAGGTCTTAAAAGCGTGACAACGAAAAAGGGATTAAGGATCCATTTAAAAAAAAAACAATACTTTTTTTCTCAGAAAGTAAAAATTATATGTATATGATAAATTTTGCCTTTGTTAATCACATTTTGGTCCGTAAATACTTAGTTATTATTAAAAATATTTAAATGGTTTTTTTTCTATTGTTTAGTTAAAGAGTTTCTTGAGTTCCTAACGTCGTCCTTTTTTTAATTTTTTACTTTAAGGACTTAGTTTTTTATGATTGAAACTACGTAAAATTAATAATTTTTAAAGTCAAATATGTTATATTAAAAACAAAAAAATCGAAAAAAGGGCGACGTTAGGGACACAAGCAATTTTTTAACTAACCAATGGTAATACCCCTATATCGATATCTTTATTAATAACCGAGAATATTCGGATCAAAAAAAGCCTTACAACTGTCAAAAATTGCATTTTAACCAATCATAACCGGGTCTAACTCACTCACACATCCATATTTTATTTTTTGTTCCATCATGGACAAGAAAAACTTTTTAGGGTATTTTTTTAATTCGAATTGACCCTTAAGTGACGTCATTTTTGGGTAGCCCCTAAGCTTACTAAAATTTCTAAAGTTTAAATAAAGAGTTACAAACAAATGAAAGCTAGTCAGGTAAATTTAGGTATATGTCAAGCCTAGTTCCGGCATTTTTTTCTAGATGGAAATTAAAGTTACAGTGGAAACTCCATAACTCGAAATGTTCCACAAGTCGAAGTTTACTGATATTCCCCGAACATTTTCTATTGTTAAAATGTATTTCCACCTCTCTAACTCGAATTTTCTACAACTCGAAAATCTCTAAACCACAGTAACACAGTACTCTCTATAACTCGAATTTTCGGGCAGCTTAAAATAAAGTTTTTCGTCACAATATTATTTTCATATTTCACTTTAAAAAATCTTCGCGCGCGATCGCTAAAAATCGTCAAATTTCGTTGCGCCGTACGTAGTTTACTGTGTGTTTTCTAAGGGAATCCCCAAAGCTTCGCGGGATGTTTTTTCTTTAACTCGAAATCTCTCTAACTCAAACTAATTTCGCAGTCCATTGACATGCTAATGTTGAATACAAATTATGTTTTACTGACTTGCCAGCGCAAACCAAGAGTTAAACCTGCTAGTAGAAGGTCTACACATTATAAAACCATTAACATTAGAATCTGAGGTGCTCGGTTTCTGAAGAGAATGGATTTTTTTCCTTAGAAATGACCATATTGGACTTAATAAAACTTTATTTTATACTATTTTAGCTTATTCTATATAAATTTTGATTAGATAATTTAAATCCATTCACAGAAACGGTCTATTGATATCCATTTCGCAAAAAAGTATCACTGAGGTTTTTTGCATCTTATTTTCTCAAAAAATATGCATATTAGTGTATCGAATAATGACAAATTATTTGTCAAACACTTATTATTACTGAATTATTGTTCTGACATATGACAGATATTTAATACACTGCACTACATTTTTTTTTAGAAAATAACCTATTCAATACATCTGCAACTATTTTTTCTGAATTGAGAATTGATAGACTATTTATGTGAACGGATTTGAAATCTCTGACCAAAATTTGTATGGAATATTCTAAAACAGTATGAAATAAAGTTTTATAAAGTCCGATATGGTCATTTCTAAGGAAAAAAAGTCCATTATCTTCCGAAACCGAGCACCTCAGATTCTACTGTGAATGGTTTTATAATGTGTAGACCTCCTACTGGCAGGATTAACTCTTGGTTTGCGTTGGCAAGTCACTAAAACTTGATTTGTATTCAAGATTAGCGTGTTGAGTTTCGAGTTATGGAGTTTTCACTGTACTTCTATCCCCCTCAAAACTCAAAAACTCTGATATATCTAGCAATCGTCCTCTGGTCAGCAGCAACAGCAAAACTGCAACTGGCCCGAGGCTCGGCGTAAATACCCAAACAGCCAGTTCGCGCAGAACGCGGCGGTGCTCGAGATCCCTAATCGGCAAATCGAACTTACCCGAGTGGTCGAACAGCAACAGAGACCGAACGATCGGCAACAAACGACGTATTTTGACAGCAGCGGCACGCACCAGATTACGCTGCAGGATCTGAGCAGCTGCAGGGGCGATCCCATGAGTATCGTGAAGAATTTGCAGCAGCAACAGCAAAGTTGCCAGGTAAGGTTTTTTCTGACTAGCTTTCATTTTCTTTTTTTCGCTCTTTTTATGACAAAAATATTATATAAAAGGGTCTTTCTACCTTTAAATTTTAAAAATATTTTGTTTTTGAACATTTTTTTATATAGTAAGAAAACATATCATTGTGAGATTTTGTTGCTGTATTTATTTATATTTAAAGAAATCTATTTTTTATTTAGTTTTTTCAGTATTGAAGTCACTACAGTCCTATCTAGAAGAATTTTTTTTGGCCAAAAAGTAACAAAATGGCAGAGGTTTTTCTTGAAAATGATATAAATTTTTTTGAAAAAAGTCCTCCATTTTGTTATTTTTTGGCCAATTTTTTTTTTCTAGAGTCTATAGCGACTTCAATACTGAATAATATCCCGTTTTGTTTTTTTTTTTTTTTTTCATTCATTCAATTAAACGGCCGGAATCATGGCGACCACTGGTTTTTGATGTTTTTTTTTAATTTTATGCCCAAAAACTAAAAATTTATTTGTATTTTTTAAATATAAATAAACATACCTACAAAATTTCACAATGATCTTTTTTCTTTCTATATAAAAAAAATGTTTAAAAACAAAATATTTTTTTAATTTTGAAGGTGATGACAAGTTACATAAGACACTATTTTGTCGCACCCGCCCATTTTTTTCAATGGACGAGTGCGCCAAGTCTTATGTAAAGAGTTCTTTATACTATTTTATCTATTTACGCGTTTATATTTGCTTACATTAGTTTCGTATAATTTAATGTATTTATATTGGTAGCAATAACCCTGACAATTTAAAAAATTTCATTTGTTTTTTTTTATTATAATCAGAGTTAATACTTTTATTACAATAACAGGGTCGGACTAAGAATTTTAATTTCTAATTTTTGGTTTGGATACCTAATGCATACCTATGCCGAATAAGATTATATGCCCGTACTACCTAATCCGTTAAACAGGCACGGACTGTAAAAATTTGGCCAAAACGGGGATTATATTTAACTAGCATTTATTTGTTTATGGTCACTTTTTTATCTGTAAATGACAGAAGTGGAAATTGTTTTCGTCAATTTAAGACACGTATTTAGTAGTTCAAATGGCAACCGCATTAAGTCTTTTTTTTAATTTCTAGGTGATTAGCTTTTGTTTATTCTCTTGGGACCCTATTAATAAATTACGAAAACATGTAAAATTGGCCGCAGTAGAAAAAAGTTTACAATTTTAAGTTTTTTCGACAATGTTTGATATGTGAGGGGTATTTTTCAATCCAAAAGTAACCACTTAAACTTTTTCATGCGGTTCTCTGTCTGTCAGTCGGTAATAAAAAGTAAAAAAAAGAACGTTAAGCACTGTTTTAATAAACTAATAATTTTTTGAAAAAATAAACAATTTTAATTTATCTTGCAGGTCCAGGCTGACGTGAAACCGGACGTAAAAGCAATCAAACCAATCAAAAGAAGGAACAGCAATGATGTCAAACCACCCGTCATTCCTGACCTCCATATAGCAGGTAACTAGTTTTTTTTTAATGTTTTTTTCTTAATTTTTTTATTTTTTTTTAACTTTTTTTGATAAATTGTAATTGCAGGTCGTATTCCGCCTCCAGCACACACGCCAGCAACTCAGCAGCAGCAAAATGGCGCCTACTTTGATTTTGAACGGTGGAATTTACCCCCTCCTCAAAAAATGTTCGCTACGCAGGCAATGCACCAACAACCAGGTAGGAAATTATTCTTTTATAAAAAATTGACAATATTACTAATAATACTAATGAAAATAATATAAAAATATTAAACTAATTACTAAATAAAATTAACAAATATTGTTGAAAAAGCTGCCATTCTAAAAGTTTTGTTTTTGATGTTACTTAATATGTTTAGTTTTTTTATTATATTAGATTTCATATTTATAAATGTATCAATTTACTTAATTTGATAAAAACTCAAAAAAAAAACTTTATATAGGCCAGCAGTATTTTTTAACCCTTTTTTCCTCACTTTTCTCAAGAGCCAACGAATACACAGATTTTGGTGGGGAGGAAAAAATGTGACAAGTGGGGTGAAGGAAAAATAAATAGTTGGGGCAAAAATATTTTAAGCTGCACACATTTTTTCCGTCTAGGCACGCCTCTGGATACATAAAAAAAAATAATATAAACTAAGTGCGCTTACTACTAGTATGCATGCAAAACCTCGTCGCTCTAGCTCAAAGGATACCAGAGTTATTAATTAAAAACCTTGTTTTTAGTATAATTTTAAAGGATCATAACTCTCTTAGGGTTTTTTTCGGACCTATGTTTCTATGCTGGTTTTTCATATTTTGTGATGTAGAATCAATCCAAACACCGTCGATTTTTTACGTTACGACATTTAATTTCATCAGTTATACCAATTTTTGTTTTAAATTATTAACTTTTAGCCTAAAGAATGGGTTCATTGAGCGCGAGATACGGGAGGGGGACAAACATAAATTCATTGCGACGTCATTTTGTAAAGCTTAAACTAACTTAAGGGGTGTTTCTACCTTCAAATTTTAAAAATGTTTTGTTTTTAACAACATTTTTTTTATAGAAACAAAAAAGATATTAAATTTTTTAGATGTGTTTATTTATATTTAAAGAATACAATTTTTTTTTTATTTTTAAAGTGCCAATTTTTGCCATATAATTTTTTTGAAAAAAAAACGGGATATTATTCAGTATTGAAGTCGCCATAGCCCTATCTAGAAGAAAAAATGTTGGCAAAAAATGGCACTTTTCTTAAAAAAAATTGTATTCTTTAAATATAAATAAACATACCTACAAAATTTTACATTTATATATATTTTTTCTTTCCATATAAAAAAATGCTTAAAAGCAAAATATGTTTAAAATTTGAAGGTAGAAAGACCCCATAAACGAAATTCAAAACGTCATTTAGGTAGGAATGTAGGGTTAACTTAACATATCTCTAACCACGGTAAGTATAATCTTAACCTCTCTTCTTTCTTTCTATTAATAGGATTAATGTTAGGTCCGCACGGTCATCCGGTGCACGCGCCGTTGCCATATTTCACGCCGTTCCCCATGCACCACGAAGGTTTCGGCGGCAACGTCGAGCTGACTCCGCTCACCACCTACAACGAGCAACAGCAACAGGCGGCCAACCAGTATCAGCAACAGCAGCAGCAACAACAACAGGTGCAGGAGGATCAGCCGAAGGTAGTTGTGCCTAACATTGAGGAGGAGCTAAATTTCCTGTCGGAAGGTAAGATATTAGACACTTACTAACTTCTTAGTCTAAGAGCTGGTGACCATTTTTATTTCATTATTTTCTCCCAGCTGTATTTTATATATGTCTTAAATTACATTCAAATTAAGCTATTTGCAAATCTCCAGGTCCTGGAGCGGGTTCCTTTGGGTGCTAAAAAGTTCAAAAAGGTGGTTCAGCCTGTAAATTCATAATATATTAGTGTATTTTCACAGTTTTACACAATTATTCAGTAGGCCAAGAGGTAAAAAAGACTTTAAAAAGTTCATTTGACATGTGTCAATACTAAAAAGTCTAAATAATTCTCATTTGATCAAAATGTCATTTTATAAATTCTCTTTTCTTTAAAAATTTATGTATCACATATGTCAAAGACACTTTTTAAAGACTGTTTTTACCCCTTGGCCCCAGAATTACTGTATATAACTATGAAAATAGCTTAATCTGAGTGTAATAAATGTAAAGTATATGACTTGACAAGTTAAAAATTGATTTTTTTTAACAGTGATAAACGCTATCATTTTATGTAATTTTTATTTGGTACTTTTAACCAGGGACGTGCAAAATGGGGGATCGATGTCACTTGTTTATCTCACTTTTTTATCTGTAAATTTTTTAAAATTTTATCAATAAAATTTGGTTTAAAGTACATCAAATAGGTATTCTTTATACCGGGTGTTTTTTTACCTGAAACTTTCAAATATCTCGAATACTATGCATTTTAGAAAAAAGGATGTCGGACAAAAGTTGTTTATTTTAATGGGGGAAACAAAATGGCGTATTTATTTTTTAACCATATTTACGTTTTCAGTGTAATTTCAAGGTCAACTATTATTTTTTTTAATACAAACATATATTTTTTTACTGTTTTTTAATTCTCCTCAAAAAAATAAAAATATTTTGTAAAAAACTTTTTGATCGGACTTGTAGTTGCAGAGATATTACAGTCAGACAAAATTAAAAAAAATTGAATCTTCGACGGACTCGACTAGTCAATTCCTATGTATTACTGTGGTTCATGGGGTTCCAGAGATATTAAATAAAAACTACTCTTCAGATGTACCCTTAGGAGGGTCGTAGCTCCCTTAGGGCTCATTTGCGGACCATATATTTTGATGTAGAATCTCCCCTTTAAATTCTCGAACTTATTTCTGAATAACCCTGTATAATATTTTCTTTTTGTTCCAGGGACTGTGAGGCGACCAGCCACCGCGGTTCAAATGCCCCAAAAACCGCTTGTCCCCACTCCCGGGCAAAGCCAGACCCCCGCCTCGGCCAACAAACCCCCAGACTCGGGGAGCACCGGTTTCATGTCGAGCTACCTAAAATTCCTGCAGGGCGAAAGGGACACTTCTCCGCCCCCCGTTTCCAGAGGCGGCCGCAAACAATCCTGGACCAGGAAGCCGAACAACGAGGGGATGCCCCCTGGGCCTCATCAGGGCCAGCCCATGCCGCCCATGCACGGAGACATGAACGGATTGGCAGGTAAATTGTTTAAGTATAATAGCGGCTGGCCGTGGCCGGGGCGATAGCGCCTTGAGTTTTATTATTAGGTTGACAAAAAAAGAAAATTTGGTAAAATTAGGGGTTATTTCGAATAAAAAAAAACAACAAAGTTTTTCTAGTCCATGATGGAACAAAAAATAAAATATGTATGTGTGAGTGAGTTAGACCCGGTTCTGATTGGTTAAAATGCAATTTTTGGCATTTGTAGGGCTTTTTTTAATCCGAAAATTCTCGGTTATTAATAAAGACGTCGATATGGGGTTTTTCTCATTGTTTAGTTAAAGAGCTGCTTGATTGCCTAACGTCACCTTTTTTTTCGAATTTTTTGTTTTTAATATTTTTGTTTATATATATTTGACTGAAAATTGGTAAATTTTACCTAATTTCAATCACAAAAAACTAAGTCCTTCAAGCAAAAAATTTAAAAAAAAGGAAGATTTAGGCACTCAAGCAACTCTTTAACTGTATAATAAAAAAAAATTAAAGTTGCGGTGGGTGTACCATTTAAAAGAATAACCCTGTAATATATAATTTTTTATTCAAAATGACCCTTAAATTCTAAAAAATAGTTTCTAGATATTTTATGGGTTGCTAAAAATAGAATTTACATAAATTCCAAACAAATTAAAATTAAATTTATCGTATTTAGGGATACTCGATTGAAATAGGATTAATTTTTTCACATTTTCTTCTTTTATTGACTTTTTGGGAAACTCGTTTTAATAATTATAACTTTTCGTAAAAATTAAGTATGAGAAAGTCACTTTAAGTGCTGTATATCTAAAAAGTATATTCATATTTACCAACAACCACTTTACTCTGCTGTACTTAATGTATATAATATTAACTAGGATTTGTCTTGTTTTTACTCCAGGCTATTCGTAAATAAGAAACTATTTAAAAATCACTAAAAAATAGGTTTTTTTTAAAGCTATTAAGGGCTGTTTTAAAAAGAAATATGTTCTCGGTCGGGATTTTTTTTTACATAGTAACATAGTACAATATTTTATAACTTATCTTGAAATAAAATGATACGGTAAATTTTAATAAGCTAGACGGTAAACCTTGATGTGACTTTTTAAATAACATTCAACTTAAAAAATGATTTTTTTAAACATTTTTTTATATACTGCCGTGCTAAGCTGAAAGGTCCTATCTACATAGGTTTAACATACACAGATGGTCCTATCTTCAGCTTAGCAAGGCAGTATATAGAAAGAAAAATTATATCATTATGAAATTTTGTAGCTATGTTTATTTATATTTAAAAAATACAACAAAAAAAAATTTTTAAAGTGCGTTTTTTTGCCATATTTTTTTATTATTTTTGTTCGCCATGATTCCGGTCGTTTGAATCGACTAAAAAAAAAAAAGGATATTATTCAGTATTGAAGCCGCTATAGTCCGAACTAGAAGATTTTTTTTTGCCAAATAATAACAAAATGACGGACTTTTTTCAATCATTTTTAAACAAATACGTTGCCATTTGTTATTTTTTGTCAAAAAAAAATTATTTTAGTTTGGGCTATAGCGACTTCAATACTGAAAAATAAATATCCCGTTTTGTTTTATTTTTTTCATTCGATCCAAACCGTTTTTTGGTATGGCCAATAAATAGCACTTTAAAAATCTAATAAAAGTTGTATTTTTTTTAATAAAAATAAACATAGCTACAAAATTTCACAATAATATCGTTTTTCTTTCTATAAAAAAAAATTTGGACTTTGTTTTAAAAAAAATGTTGTAGATAGAAAGACCCCTTATTCAAATTTTTGGGTAGTCTTGATTAAAAACAAAATAATTCATTTACATAGTGCTTTAATTTTGTATTAATTTAATTTTTTAGTTTTGATGACAGTTGAATATAAATTTCGAAATCCCACGTTCTTGTTTTAAGATAACAAATATTCCAGTCAAATAATAAATGTAAATTGCATTAGATGTACACGGGCTGATATTTTAAAGGGTAGTAGTGGATGGTAACAGAACACTACTGTTAGTTTTTCACCGGGTGATTTGCGTAAGGGGTGTCCGATATCATGAATGTTAGGGGTGAGTTGCTTGTTAAATTTTTATAGGTATACAGGTTACAGAGGGCGCAACTCGACTTTCAGCGCTCACTGTAACCAAATACTGTAACAAAATACTTATGAAAATGCATAATATATAAAACTTATAGAGAATTTCAAGAGATACAAGTTTGCTCAAAACCTTTTTATCCTCCGATAAATAATTTATCTGAAAAATCGAAAAAAACAATTTCACCCCCAACGTGCCCATTTTTTAATATTTATAACTCGATTGTTATTAATATATTAAAAAAATGATCCAAACAATTTTTTTTGGAAATTTTCTCCTTAACAAAATTGGTTATAGGCATTTTTATCGTAAGATGCATATTCAGCGAGATAACCGCACTCACGCCTAAAATTCAAGATAGCGGCTCCCTTACGCAAATCACCCGGTGAAAAACTAACAGGAGTGTTCTATTACTGTCCACTACTACCCTTTAAAATATAAGCCCGTGTACATTTATTGCAATTTAACAAAGGAATTTTTCGTTATTTGACTGGACTAAAATGTTTACAGTCGTACAAAATTTGAATTAATTTAGGAACGAGATATTAATCTTGACTTATTTAAAATACAGTACAGTTTCTATTTATTAATGAATTTTGACTTCAGACTTGGAAATTATTGTTTTTGTTTCTAATTTTTATTATTATTTTTTTTTTTGGTACCTAATTTGAAATGGGAAATTAAAATGAAATCAAAATTTTTTAAGATTTAAACTTATAAATATACTTTCTTCAAAAGTATTTATTGTTTTTATTAGAAGGATTGTGGGTTTTAGACAAAAAGTTATTTAGAATTTATTTTTACTATTGATGATTTTGTAAAAAGTATAAGTTACGTTATCAAAATGTTATTCAAAAAATATTATCGTTTTTCAAAGTGCAACAATCAATATGCAAAGACAAAAGTCCTTCGAGAATAAACTTTTTACTAAGATATTTCAATAAAGCTTTGACATAGTGACTTGAAATTTGGACAAAACATATTTGGTCCAAATTTCAATTTCTTGAAATATCGTAGTGTAAAGTTGTTTTGCAAAGGACTTGTACCTTTAATATGACTTTATATTATGGTGTTATTTTACAAAAAGCCCTACTTACAAAAATTATTTTTAAATATAAATTAACACGTTAAAAGTTAATTATTATTTTTAAACTTTCAAATATAAACGGCCATTATAAATTTTGACAGCGTCTGTCCCATTCTGTCTTGCATAAAAGCCTATAGTTTTTCTCTCTTCCGAGCGATTTAAGAGGGCGCGTAGTAACCGGTTTCCATAGCAACGTACGTAAATATGGGCGTGGTCTGTTATATTATTCCTATTTGTCAAGCTTTATGTTTCAGATAAAACGTCGTTGCACTTTGAAAAACTCACCTGGGGCTGTTTAAAAATTACGTCACTTATATTGAGGGGGAGGAGGGTCAAACCAAAATTGACGCTATAAAAAAGTGAATAAAAGTGACACAGGTGGGTAAAAAAAATGGGAAAAATTAGGTGACGTAATTTTTGAACGGCCCATCTCATTATTTATTATTATTTAATGAAAAAAATTAAAATAAAAGCTCTGTTTATCAAAAATCTCTTTGTTTTATTTCAGCCCCAGTTCAGTCTCATGTAAATCCTATCGCCACTCCAATCGTACCCCCAATTCAGCGGTTATCTACACACGGGGATCCCCAGGATGATCCAAGGTAAATATAGACTTTTTTTACTGTGTATTATAATAATTAATATATACTTTTTTACCGTGTATTATATATTTTTAAATAATCCTAATAACACATAGAAAAAAAAATAAGGGGAAGATCCCTATTATTTTTGAAAGTAATCCCCCCAAAAACAAAAAAGTTATGGGGGGTTAAAAATTCGAAAAAAGCTGAATTTCGATAAACGTAACTTTTTTAAGAGACTTCACAAAAAAGAAAATAAAAAAATATATTAAAACATTTTTTTAAGGTTTTTTTTACATTTTTTTTTTTTTTTTTTTGAAAAAAAATTGTCTTTATATAATGGAATGCGTAGCATTACATATCTTCACGGCTTCTTTTTTCAATTCGTCTAGATACTTTCCACTGCCTAAAGAGAGAAACAAAAAGGCATTTGAGTCATCCTCAGATGACGGAATGAGCGATGAAGATGATTTCTTCGGAAGAGGTAAAAAGGGGGCTG
This sequence comes from Brachypterus glaber, assembly GCA_958510825.1. NCBI lineage: Eukaryota > Metazoa > Arthropoda > Insecta > Coleoptera > Kateretidae > Brachypterus > Brachypterus glaber. The sequence continues at coordinate 194,419 of OY294050.1, read as the reverse complement.
TACCTCCAACCACCCCCAAGGACCCGAACATTAAAGCAGGAGGTGAGTATTTTTGGATAAAAATATATTTTTTCTACGTGTTTTACTTTCGCAGCTGTGTTTTTTACTGTCGTATAAAAAATATTGTACATTACTCTAGAGGTAAGTTTGTTTGTTAATTTTTTGATAAACGATACGCGTAGCATGCATATTTATTTATGATAGAGTAATTTTCTCGACGTTTTAGACCATTCTGAGTCAAAATCAGTAAAAAAATTTTTTGCGTCCGTCCGCCTGTCTGTCTGTCTGTCTGGGTGTAAACTCTCTAACTCCATTTCTACATGAGATATCGACTTGCGATTTTTTGCATATTGTTTCTTACCGTATTCCGAAGAGCTGATTAGATTTTGGGGGTAAACGATTGGGGGTAAGGGGGTAAAAAAAGGGTAAAACTCCTATTTGTAGCGTTTTTTGTTTATAATTAAGGCAATTATTATTGTATTTGGTTAATTTAGCACTTATATAAAAGATAATTTTAAATTGGTCAAAAAATGTTATAAACAACGTTTTCCTAAAACGCATTGTTTTCGAGATATTGGCGTTTAAAGCAGTAAAAGGTTTTTTTGCATATCTCACATATTTATAACCCGATTTCAAAAAATTATATTTTAAATAAAAGCTCTTTTTAAGCCCTATAAAAAATGTTATATACACTTTTTTGCTAGAATATAATGTTTCAAAGATACAGAATTTAATATCAAACAAAACACCTATTTTGAAATTTGCAAACTAGATGGCTCTAGTGTACAATAGTGCCGATGTTTTGACAGGGTGCTTGCAAAGTTTCATCTAGTTAAACTTCAGAATATGGTGATCAGTAATTTTTCGTTTTTTAAAGCCTCTAGTTTAAAACATTCAAAAGTATTTACAAAAATATAAGAAAAACTTCATTATAACTTCCAAAGCATTTCCAGACAAATCCTCCAAAAAGGGCCGCCCTCCAAAGCCTCCAGGTTCGGAAAAGGACAAGAAGGAAAAACAAAAACGAGGCCCAAAACCGAAAAAGGACGAAAAAGAGGACCTGAACAATCTGCCGAAGCGCGAAGCGACAAAACGCGCGGCCAAAGAGAAGAAATCCTTGACGACAATTTTGAAGGACGAGGAACCCGACGAACCAATAGAATTCCAGGATTCGGAGGACTCCGATCCCGCCTGGACTCCGATGGCCAAAAAGGACGACGATGAGGAGGAACTTATTTTGCCGCTAAAAAAGAATAAACGTAAGGGGCAAGGTAATACTAATAATGTTTAGGAAGAGGCTATTTCCACGTCCGACGTACACAAAGCTGAGTGTACGTCCAGCATTTCTTTCGCCCGATTTTTAGGGGTTTTAAACTTTTTACACCCCCCATAAGCATTAAAAACACAAGTCCAAAACAAACCTAAGAATTAGGTTATGTTACGTCGGTCGTGAAAATAGCCACTTCGTAATATTTATTGCAAAAATACATAACACAGCCACACAAAAAAAAGTCCAGTACTCTTTTGGAGACCATTCCTATGTATTTTGAGGTGCTGAATTCGAATTTGAGGTCAAAATAGTACCTCACACGTTTAGTTTTAGAGATAACCTCAAAAAACGTAATTTTCGAGTATGAAATTACGTTTTTTGAGGTTATCTCCAAAACTAATTGGATGAGGTGCTGTTTTGACCTTAAATACGGGTTCAGCGCCTCAAAATACATAGGTCTTCCTAAAAAGTCCAAACTGATTTATTAAAAAGTTACGGAGGTCACGTGTCATTTTTGCGATTAAAAAACGTTTTGCGCGTTACATTATTTGATTTTTGGTTTTTAATTGATATTTACAGTATAAGTAAACAAATTGTATAAGAAAAGTGATTGTTTTTCAGAGTATAACTAAAAGTGAGCAACGGCGAATCGTGAAAAATAATTTTTACCTTTTCACTGAAAATAAGTAAAAATTATTTTTCAGTGATAACCCTTTGTCGATTTTGGGAAAAATCAATTAAAGCATTGATGTGACATGTGGAAAAATTGGATTTTAAAGTTATGTTGGTCTGTCTGTGTGTTTCCTATAAAAAAAATTAAATTAAATCATACTTTATATGGTTTATCTGGAAATCCAGATAAAAACCATGCTTTTTCATGAGAAAACATTGTTTTTTGAATGTACGTGTTATGAAATGAGTGCTTTATACTATTTTTTCTATTTTGCTCTAAAATTGAAAAAAAAACTTACATTTAAATTATGGTCGATTTAGGGATTTTTGTTTTGGGCTGGCATTACAATTTTCGCAATGTTTGAAATTTATAGAACAGACGATATTTTGATATCTTTCATAGTCAGGTCTTCTCTTTTTCACTGAAAGTAACCAAGTCACAATTTTAACGCGGTAAAAATTAACTTAAAACTCAATTTCGTAGAAAAATAAACTTAAAAACGGGGTTAACATTTGCACGGAAAACGCCAAGCGATTGTCTTTTGTCCTGTATTGCAGGCCCAAAATAAAAAAAAGTCCAAACCTTTTATAAGCCTATAAGAACACGCAAAATGCGTGTGATTATGAGCTTATAAGAGTCGCAAAATATAAAAACATCTTTAATTAATTTGGTTTGTTTTTTTTTAACAGTAAAGCAAAAGAAGGGTATGAAAAATTTGATAGCTGCTGCGGCTCAGGGGGCGGGCATCGGTGTAAACGACGCGTTGCCAGATGTGGCAAAAAAGAAAGCCAATCAGAACACGGCTCCTACTTTGGAGGACAACATTGCCGCTTCTATGCAGAAGAGTGCACCTCCAGAAGACCAATTCAAGGTAAGTTTTATTTATTATTAACGACGGTCAATAATGAAAAAAAATTTAAGACAACTACCAACTGTTTTTTAACATATTTCTCAAACTGACAGTTATGTCAAAATAATTTTTAAACTTTATTTTTAACTGATATTTGGATTTACTAGCTTTAGCTAGTAGAAAAAATATTATATTCACCACGTATGCGAACTGTCTTAAGTGCGCTCGACTGATTTTTTGCCTCGACTGCGTCTCAGCAAAAAAAAACTTCAGTCTCAAACGCTAAAAACTTAGTTTGCATACTAGGTGCCTGATATACTACTTTATACCAAAAATTTTACATTAATCCATATTAAATAATTTAAATCTTTTTTTTTTCTAATATATCCTTCTGTCTGTCCGTTTTTGGTAACTTTTTGTCCGATCAAATTGAAAAATTACTTATTAAAGGGATTTATCCTAAAAATTTTGAAAGTAAAGTGTTACTTTAAAGTAAAAAAAGTTATAGGAGGTTAAATTTTTTGTTTTTAGGCTGGAGATTTTGTGGTTATAAAGGCCGATTTAAGCCAGCCATGGCCTGCTATATGGAGAGTTGATGGAAAAACTCTGCTCCAGAAATATGAACCATTTGAACAAAATGGACAGACTTTCTACAAAAACATTTCTACGGTAAGTGATACTTTTAACACCGATAAAAAAAATCTCTTTTACGTTTACAAAATATTTTAATTCTAATTTTTGTTATTCCACTTATAATTGTTTTGTATTTTTGGATTTTAATCCGCTATTTTCTGTCTGAATTCACCGTTATTACCGGAATCTTCCGTTTGGAGCAGTTATAGGCCCCAGTTTTATAAAACAAGCTGATGTGCCAAAAAACTTGACTACAAAAAGTGCAAAAAGTCCAAACGAGTGCTTCATACTATTTTTTATATTTTGCTCTAAAATTAAAAAAAAAAAAACATTTAAATTGATGACCGATTTAGGGATTTTTGTTTTGGGTTGGTATTACAATTTTCGCAATGTTTGAAATTCATAGAAAAAACTATATTTTGATATCTTTTATAGTCAGCTCTTCTCTTTTTCACTGCAAGTAACCAAGCCTAAATTTTAACAAGGTAAAAATTAACTTAAAACACAATTTGGTAGAAAACTTAACTTAAAAGCGGGGTTGACATTTGCACGGAAAACGCCAAGCAATATTCTTTCGCCGTGTTGCCAACCCAAAAGAAAAAAAGTACTAACCTCCTATAGGCATATAAGAACACCCAAAATGCGTGTGATTATGAGCCTTTAAGAGTCGCAAAATAGAAACCAGTATTTTGAGTATTTGTGTTATTTTTAGTACACTTCTTGGACCCCAGAAAGTAAAAAGCAATACATAACAATCCCGATAAAATACAGAATGCAAAATCAGTCTGAGACCGTTGTGGAATTCCTGAAGCACGAACTCACCATAATTGACCCCGAATACCACGAAAAATGCATGAGAGATTTTGAGGCTTATCAGGACAATTTTGAGGTCTATATCCAGACTTTGATTTCGCAGTCGTTGGATAGTAACTTTTTGTTGGAGATTTTCAGCGAAAAAGGTTGGTATTAATATAAATAGAAGCGTCAAAAATAATCATAACGTTTTTAGATTGTAGATCGTAGTTTTATTAATACTTTTTCAGAGCTTGGTTTAGTTTAGAAACTGTTAAGCCTCCTTTCAAATAAAAAAATATATAAGTAATAATATTATTTCTCATTTTTCTCTCTTGCAGACCACATTTTGAGCCGAAAATTCTCAATTGCCTAACGTCGCCTTTTTTTTACTTTTTGCGTTAAGGACTTGGTTTCTTATGATTGAAATTACGTAAAATTTTCTAATTTTCAAGTCTAATATGTTATATTAAAAACAAAAAAATCATAAAAAGGGCGAAGTTATGGACACACGCAATTTTTTAACTAAACAATGGTAAAAACCTCATATCGATATCTTTATTAATAACCGAGAATTTTCGCCTCAAAAAAGGCGTTTCAAATACCAAAAATTACATTTTAACAGATCGGAACCGGGTCCAACTCACTCACACATAAATATTTTATTATTTTTTCCATCAATGACACGAAAACCTTTGAAGTTCCTTATTTTTTTTATTTTTTTCTGTCGACTTTTTTGTATTTTAATGCCCTGAAGAAGCATCAATAAAAATCTAGAACTTTTCAGCAGATTTTAATGTTTTCACTTATTATAAATAACTAATTTTAATTTTTAGATGAGTACTTTTTGTCCAATGTCAGAACTATAGACGAGATATCACAAAATAAGGCAAAAACGTTGTTCCAAATTTTGCATTGGCCTACGGCCATAACCGCAGCCATATCTACATGGCCATGCTTCAATTTAATCAAAGAGGTAAGTTATTTTTCTTTAGAACGGCAGAATAAGAAAAAACCTAATGTGTCCTTTAAATCAAATATATTAGGAAATTCAACATGTTTCGTTTAATTGGCCATCATCAGGCTAAATTAGGCAAAGGCCTGGTGAAGTTAATTTGATAAAAACTGGTCAAAAACGCTCGTTCTGTTGTTTGAAGCCTGTTAAAAATATAAAAAACAGCAACATGTTTCGATCAAGTATTTAGCATCTGATGATATAAACTCTGGTTATATTTGATCTATCAAATAAATGCAGACGTTTCGTTTAATTTGCCATCTTCATGTAAAATTACTCAATTTTTGATACCTAATGAAGTTTATTCGGCAGAAACACGTTATAAAAAACAAATTTTCTTTCAGAATGGCTCCGAAAGCCAAAAATTCTGCAACGCCTGTGGAAGAATGGAGATCCACGTACGGGTGCTGATGTATGGGCAACCCTATAACTCGTCAACCCTTGAGGGTTGCCAGCCCGACCCAAATGCTATTTACGAAAAGGTAATTACCTCGGTAAGCAAGCCCATTTTAATCTTTGCACTTAATTTTCAGTAATTAAGGGAATAACTTCGAGAATAGAAGATATATCGACCCTACGAAGTTTTAAGTTTGATCTTTGGTTGAACAAATTGTATTTCTTGTATTTGATTTATTTGTATTTTTTTCTTAGTGTAAATTTTAAAAGCTTCTCTATGTCTGTGAAAATTATTATTATTGGATTTTATTAATTTACCGCCTAAAAGATTCTTTTAAATTTCCCAAAAATTGTTATAAACTATTTTTTCCTAAATTACACTGTTTTCGAGATATTGGCGTTTAAAGCAGTAAAATGTTTTTTTGGGGATTGCCCATTTATTAACCAATTTCAAAAATGTAATTTTTTGCTAGAATATAACGTTTTGGAGATACAGACTTTCAAACTTAAATTATACAACGCGCATGTCTATTAATGGTTCATTGGTTCATTCACACAACTTCCCTTTCATAACGTTTTAGTGCCGATGTTTTGATAAGCTGTTTTTATTTGAAAATGATATATTTCAGTTATTATTGTTTTTTTTTGTATTTTTTTGAAATACAAACAATACAATTTGGTCAATTCTAGACCATCTTACCCATAAAAAAATCACCAACCCATATCGAGTGTGCGTCGCTCCAAGATCCGCCATATTTGACGTAATCCGCATGAAAAATCTCATAAATAAAATATTTTCATCGCAACATTTTTCTGAAATGTTTTCTCGTATTTTTTAGGATTTCTTAATGTGCCGGACCTGTTCGGGCAGGGTCGAACTGGCCAATAAAATAACGCATCAAAAGTATTTGATGTATATAGAGTGTGCCAAGAAAGTGGCAGACAAACGGGCTTTTGATCAGACTAAAGACACCACGTGTATATTGAATGAACTTCTGGCCGACGAGAGCTGGCTTAATAAGGTAAGTTTTTATTTTTTTACGAGTTTTACTGTCGTAGGAAAAATAGTCTACACTACTCGAGAGAAAAGTGTTTTTTCCACACTCGTGTAAATATTTTGCGCGGTTTAGTTTCCCCTCCATTTATACATATTTCCTGCGCGTTTTACTTTTTCTATTGTAATTTAAAATAATGTATCACACGACCCCCCATGCCATTAAAAAATCACCCCCATGCTCCTATGACCAAATTTTAAAAGCTAAAAATATCGTAAATCAAAAGATAGTTTAAGTTGTCTTATTTAAGTGTTCCAAATTTCATGTCGATATCTCAACTGGTTCAAAAATGAAGAGGGGGTTGACTTTTGGACCGCAAAGTATACTAATTTCTTACGCGTTTAAGTTAAGTAACTATAATTCTTACTTTTGTAGAAAATAGTATATTACGCACCAAATGAAATGAAATGGTTTGCGTCGAGGTGCGTATACTATTTTTCCTGCGACCTAACACCTAAACGTCAATTTGAGGTTATGTGTACGTTTACTAATTTTCTGACAGCAGATATGTATAATCAGCTGATTGTCACTTCCCAACCGTTGTCATAGGCAACGGGTGGGAAATAGGTACTAACTAGGTCGTATGAAAAATATCTTATGTTTTGTTTTCATTTGTAGACCTGTGTTATTAATAAAATGATTTTCTTTTCAGCTATTTATTGACGTACGTACTTTGTGGGCAGAGATAGACTGCATAGAATACAGTGTAAAGAAAAATTCAGTGACTTAGTGAATTTCACTAGAAAATTAGTGACCTATCACTAGTGAATTTAAAAAAAAATCGATGTGTGGGTATGGGTAGACAAAATAACAGTGATATTTTGGAAAACAAAAACTTGTGATGTGGGGAAAAAAGATTGTTTATGTTTTTTTTAGAACTAGACGTTTTAAAAGTGTAACGGGAAGAATTATTTAGAAAAACTTTTTAAATTCATTTTGAATCCATCAAGCGCCATTTTTAAAAAATAAAATTATTAGCATAACTTTTATATTATATTGTGTAATTTATGTATAGATACTCATCGTGGCAGTAGTCACGTCAAATGACGTCTTATTACGTCAACATGAGTTTTATCACGTCAAATAACTTCTTTTCGCGTCAAATTACATCTTTTAACGTGAAAAAATAACGTGATTAAGACTTTCACGTCAAATTATGTATTATCACGTCAAAGTGCGTCTTATTACGTTAAAACGACGTCTTATCACGTCAAAATTACGTTTTATCACGTCAAAATGACGTCTTATCACGTCAAAATGAGTAATTGACGTCTTATAGCGTCAATTAATTAGACTATATATCTTATTGGTATATTAAACCATAAGTCTATTATGGTGCTTTAATTCTCTTAAGGACATTGAGGCGCAGAATTTTTTAATTTTTTTAATCTTCTAAAAAATTTATTTTATATAATTTTGAAGGGTGCTAACTAAGTTTATGGTTCTAAATACTGGATAAAGTTTATAAAAAACTTTATTTGAACAAAATGGATCGATTTCTTGTGAAAATTACCTTTTAAGTTGTAAATTTTAAAACCTAATGTCTTGTTTTCGAGGCAAATCTATCTACTCTCCATATACTACTCCATACTATCTCTACTCCATATTTAAAAAAAAAACACACTACAGTGATGGAGAGTAAAGAGAGTCCCTAAAATCGCCCTTAAAATTTTTCCCTTGATGGATTTAAAATGGTTTGAATCAGCTGTACATTTGGATTTATGAAAGAATTTATATAAATATAAAGGGTGATTTATTAGCCTATTTACAAACTTTGGCAATAAAAAGTAGATTTAATTTCATCAAGAAATGTCCGTACAAACGTAGGTCCTAACTTTATTTGTTTAGAAGTTATTGAGCTTTTAAATTTTTTAAGTTAAAAAAACGTAGTAGCCATGATTTAGCAAAACAAAATTTAGTAACTATCATTTTAAATATTCACCTGTCAAAAATAGTGGTTATGTCAATGGTCAGCACTACATTTAGATTAAAGAAATTCTACAGATAGAAACGAAAGTATAATTATCATTGTGTTGTGTTATCAAGTATGCATATTTTAGGTAAAAATAACATTTTAAATACTTTTATACTTTTGTCTCCCTCTGTAGAACTTTTCTCTTTATCTGGTCTAAATGTAACGCTGACCATTGACATAACCACTATTTTTGACAGGTGAATATTTAAAATGATCGTTACTAAATTTTGTTTTGCTAAATCATGGCTACTACGTTTTTTCAACTTAAAAAATTTAAAAGCTATAACTATACCTTTTGAACAAAGAAAGATAGGACCTAAGTTTGTATGAACATTTCTTCATGAAATTAAATCTACTTTTTATTGCCAAAGTTTGTAAATAGGCTAATAAATCATCCTGTATAATAGGAATGGATTGTGTCGCTCTACACGTATTGTATGTAGAGTCGCTCTATCTTGCGGCGGTTTACGGGCAATTAGAAGCGCCGCTCACACTGTTCTGGAAACAATTTGTAGCTCAACTTTCATATAACCCAAAAAAAATTCATAATTATATTATTTAGGCATTCAAAATCTTTTCAAGACCAAATTTAAAAAAAAATCTATCGATACGTTTTTGAGAAAAACGATTTTCATTTGTTTTAACAAAAAAATATGAGATATTAAAAAATTATTTTAGATATTTAGATTTTACGTCAAAAAGTGAGAAAAAAGTTCTTGTGGACGGTTGAGCTAAATTGCTTTTTAAGGGAGCTAGCGGACTTTTAAAGGGCATTTTTAGAATATTTTTCACTTTATATCTCAGAAGCGGTTTAACTTATTTATGAAGTGAATAATATTCTAAAAATGCCCCTTAAACGTGCTCTAGCTCCACTAAGAAGTCATTTAAAACAAACGTTCATAGAAACTTTTTCTCACTTTTTGGCGTAAAATCTGATATAAATAATTTTTATTTCTCATATTTTTTGTCAAAACAAATGAAAATCGTTTTTTCTCAAAAACGCATCGATAGATTTTTTTAAATTTAGTCTTAAAAAGATACCAAAGCTCTAAATAATTAAATTATGAAAAAAAAACTTGGGTTATATGAAAGTTGAGCTAAAAATAGTTTCCAGACCAGTGTGCGCTAGATAGGGTGGCTCTTTTGTATGGTTTTTTTATTTAATATTTTTACTGAGTACTTCACACTTAATATACATGTATTTTCGTCTTTATATATAGATTTAGGTATTGTATATACATATGTATTATACACAGTAATTTTTACCAGCATGTAAAAAAAACAAGAAACCTTTTTATTTGATAGGGTGTCTCCAAAAATCAAAATATTAAAAAAATAGTAGTTTAAAAACCTCTTTTTTGTCTATAACTGCAAATTATACATATTACACATGGTTTTTGAAAAGCATGATATAATATTATATATAATAGCCTTTAAAGTTGTAGATTTGGCATAACAGAAACTATCTTTTGGTGAATACAAAAAATGACGTATAGGAAGTCATTTTTTTATAAAGGTAATTTTTAAGGCTTTAAATGCTGAAAGTGGATTGTTTTCAATTGAGATATTGGCAAAATGATTTAAAAATTTCCTAGTTAATATTGTAAATATTTTTTTTTTGTATATTCTCATTTTTCTATTTAATCAAAAATAGTAAAATTAAAAAAAAAAGTACTCTTCAGTGTATTCTTGTATTTATTTATTACTATTTGTCTGTGTAACATTATTTTGTAAAAATCGCAATTAAAAAAATTGTAACTCAATTTTTGAAAAAAAAAATTGAAAATATCAGTCAATTTAACTTTTTTTTATGACTTATCTGCCTGCATACTAAAGTTTTAAGATATACAAAAGATAGATTCTATAGTTAATATAATTTGTAAAAAAATTCTGCAAAGTTATTTAAATTCATTAAAAATAAAAATATTTAGTAATTTGATAATACTGATTTTTGCCCATTTATATGCAGAGATCGAGGACGGTTTGGACTTTTTAACTTTTTGGTAAACAAAATAGTTTTGAACACAAATTTTGAAAAAAACAACAAAACATTGTAAAACTTTTTTCTATATTACGCAATAACTTGTAAACGATTTTAATGTACCGAATTTGAAGGCAGTAGCAAGTATTAATAAGTTATTGCAATAATGGTAAAATGAATGCAGTAGAATTGAAAGCCCTCTTAAACGATTTTTTATTGACACCCGATATATCGATAAAAATATAAAATAAATCACATATAATTCTTGTTTGTGACTGTATTAATTACACAATATTGTTATATTAATTTTGCTACGGTTTAATTGTTTTTATGTTATAAATTTTAAATAAAAAAATCTACATTAAATTAATGTAAGAAGGAAAAATAGCCGCTAGTTATGTAATATAATAAACCAATAAGATTAAATAATTTTACATAAAACTTCATAAAATTTTTCTTTTTGTTTATATTTTTTTTCTACAGCTTAATGGCGATACCTTAAGGGGTTATAGACCTTTTGGCGCGGGAAAATGAAGAGTTTTTATCGATTTTTTTTGGTAATTTTGATGTGTTTCCAATAAAAATTTTTTGACAAACACATCAAAATTACTTAAAAAAAATCGATAAAAACCCGCAAACGATGGAAAAAAAGTCGTTTCGGGGCAAGGGCCATGGTTTCCACAATTTTCCGAATTTTCCAATAAGAAAATTTTCACAAACCGTTCAAAACTTATACTATTTGATATTTTGTAGGTCGTTTGAATAAAGTTGTGATTACATACTTGAAAAAAATCAGAAAAACCCTTAATTTTTTCCTAGCCAGAAGGTGTATAATTCCTTAAGGTCACCAATATAGTAAGTATCCCATTTCTTTAAACACTGATTTTTTACAATTGTAATAAAATTAAAACTAAAATAAAAAAACGTATATTAAGGTTTTAATACTGATTTTGTTTGGCTAAAAATTAAGGAAAAAAATATGATTAAATCTTTTAGAAAATTTATTGATCCATTTTTTATTTTTTTTACTTTTTAGTCAGACTAAACTAATGCGATATTCCCTGGTAAAATATAACTTAAAGGCGACTTTTTCTAACGTTAAAAATATGTTAGAACATCCAAACAAGGAAAAAATCTAACTTTGTAAAAATGTCGTTTTGCTATTTCTGCTAGGGTTACAGTAGTTATTGTATAGCCCTTTTCTACGAGCTTTTAGTTTATATTACCGGCCCTTAAAGAGGAGGATAATTATCGGTAAAAAATGTATAAAATAGTTATATTACAAGGGCTTACAATGCACTTTACCTCCGATGTGCACAAAACTTTTTCCTTGCAGACTGGTAATATTAACATGGCTCTAAATTGGTCCTTAAATAATTTTATTATGAAAAATTAATTTTTTACCACAATTATTTTTTACTTATATGCTGTGCATTTGTTTATTTTTTTTGTGCTCGATTTTTTTTTGTTTAAAAGTGATATTGTATTTTTTTATTAATTTCAATCCGTTATTGTACAGGAGCACATTAACTCTTTAATAAAATTAATTATATTAACATTTCTACTAAAATCATTCTTTTATTTAAGCCATAGTGTAGCAGTAGATCTAATCAACGGAAGGTGCACAAAAACAATCATTACAGCACTAGTGCGGTTAAAATGAGTGCCAAATCATATTGTGAAATGATTTTTAGATAAAAATTAAATTTGGGGCTTCTATCGCACATAAAATTTCGATTTTTATTAGTCTAGGACAAAACTGTAGTCCACTAACATTGTAACTTAAAAAAATATATATTTTAATAATTTTTGTAAAAAATTAAAAATCCTATGTTAACTTTTGAATAAATAAGCACTTAGTTTAAACCATTTAAAATATATTTTATGTACAGTTGTTTTTTATTTACCTATTTCTATTTACAAAAAATAAATATAAAATACCTGGACTTAAAATATAGTCCACATGGTTTAAATTAAGTCCAACTGCTGTATTTCACATACTAACCAAATTAATCTAAAAAGTTGAAGTTATAAATGTTTTAAACTTAAGAAATTGACAATTATTAGTTGATTTTTAATTAAGGCACTGATACAAGCAGATTTTTCACATTTAGTGAATTTCAAAAAATATATAAAAAGGTGCTGGAATGTTTGTATATTTTTTTCATAAAATTATAAATTATATTTAAAATGGATAATATTTATGGTCGGCATAATCTTTGGCAGCAGATACACGAATATTTTTGTTACAACTAGCCATATAAGCCATATCTTCACAATCCAAAATAAAGTCCCAAATTTCGAAATTTTCTTTTATCCTTGATTTTGTAATTGACTTTGGAATTATTGATACTCCCAAATTAACCTAAAAATTAAATCAAATAACGACACTAACAACCCAATAATTACATAAAAAAGAGGATTTTTACTTTTGTTGGAAAAATAGTGTAGATTACTCAAGAGGAAAGTGTTTTTCACAATCGTGTAAATATTTTACAGACGGCTTAAGCCTATTGCTAAATATTTCCTCTTGCTATAGTTATGTACTAATAACTTACACATAACTAGAGAAGTAGTGTGTGAAAATCACTTTCCTCTCAAGTAATGTACATTATTTTTCCTACAGAGGAAAAAAACGAGGAAATTTAGTATTACATCTCTTACCAAATATCGTAAAATAACTTGCGCCGGAGTCTTGCCATATTTTTCACCAATTTTGGCGATATTAGGATCTGATACATTTGAAACTGGGTACCCCATTGTAGTACTTTGAGTTCCACGTCCCAATGGGCAAAAAGCCGTAACTACAACACTGGACTTTTTGCAGAAATCGATAAGCTCTTTTTGGACCAAATTTGGATTTACTTCGATTTGATTTACTGATGGCTTAATTTTGGAATTTTGGATCAAGCGGCATAATTGTTCTTTGTTGAAATTTGATACTCCGATGTTTTTTGTGAGGCCTTTTTCGTAACATTCTTCCATTGCTTCCCAAGTTTCCAGATAATCAATATCGCTGTATGAATCTTTGCCGTCTTTGGGTAAAAGTTCGGCATTTTCCTAAAAAACAAACACTTTTCTGTAATATTACATTAATTATAAGTACACAATATTCTGTCAGTGTAGAAAAACTTACTTTAAAACCATAAGGCCAATGGATAAGATATAGATCAAGATAATCTAGTTGCAATGCGTCAAGTGATTCTCTTAACATTTTTTCAACATTTTTCTTCTCGTGAAAATTATTCCAAAGCTAAAATTATTAACATTTTTTATATTATACTAGACTTTAAGCCTGGTTTTTAACAGAAAACATATTTAAAGTCGTATTAATGGTGCAGGTCGCTTGCAAAACAAATTTACACTACGATATTTCTCGAACGCTTTAACATAGAGACTTGAAATTTTGACCAAACGTTTTTTGCCACGCGGAAAATCTTTCGCCCAAAATTTAAGTCTGTCAGTGTTCTTGAAATATCGTCATGTAAAGTTGTTTTGCAAGTGACCTCCACCATCAATAGGACAGTCACTATAAGCCCATGCAGTTTTTAGTGACAAGTGCGCATTCGCCATTTTTGTAAATTTTTAATGTGTATGCCCAGTTTGACGCTTCTAGGTATTTGAGAAGTATGAAAAAAAATCATTTGGAAAAACGTCGATTTTCTTATACCTATATTTAAAAAATACTTGCTTTGCTGGTAATAAAAAGGTTCTCCCTTTTGACAGTTCCATCGCAGATTTTTGATTTTAAAGCAGAACCGATTTCGTTTTCGTTCCCATAAAACCAGGCACAATCAAAATGACGATAACCAATGTCGATTGCGTATTTTATAGCTTCTTCGACTTCTCCAGGATTACTCTACAATGAAAAAATATGTTTATTCTAGTCTAATAAAGAAAAATCTTTATTTTTGACCCACGTTAATGAAAGTTAAAATATTCGCTTTTTATGTAAAAAATTGTTAGAAAATCTTACTTTATAGGTCCCTAAACCAATCGTAGGTATTTTATACCCTGTATTTAAAGTTAAACTTTGACTCATTTTGTAGAAAAAACTTTTGGACGGTCACTTAAAAACGTCCTGTAACTCACTTTTATGACCTACAAAAGATAACGAGGTTATTCCTAATGCCGCTAGATGGCGACAAATTTAATTTTGCGCCATCTCTATATTGTTAGCGGAACTAATAATAGTACTTAATACAGCCGCTAGATGGTGTATTGGTCGCTATTTTACGCCATCTCTGTATTGTTCGCGGAACTAATAATAGTATAAGATACAGCCGCTAGATAAAGCATTGGTCGCTATTTTTCGCCATCTCTGTATTGGTGGCGGAACTAATAATAGTATTTGATACAGCCGCTAGATGGTGTATTGGTCGCTATTTTACGCCATCTCTGTATTGTTAGCGGAACTAATAATAGTATTTGATACAGCCGCTAGATGGTGCATTGCTCGCTATTTTACGCCATCTCTGTATTGTTGGTGTAACTAATAATAGTATTTGATACAGCCGCTAGATGGTGCATTGGTCGCTATTTTACGCCATCTCTGTATTGTTGGCGGAACTAATAATAGTATTTGATACAGCCGCTAGATGATACATTGGTCGCTATTTTACGCCATCTCTGTATTGTTGGCGGAAATAATAGTAGTATTTGATACAGCCGCTAGATGATGCATTGGTCGCTATTTTACGCCATCTCTGTATTAGTGGCGGAACTAATAATAGTACTTGGATGACGCGTTAATCGCTAGATGATGCATTGGTCGCTATTTTACGCCATCTCTGTATTGTTGGCGGAAATAATAGTAGTATTTGATACAGCCGCTAGATGATGCATTGGTCGCTATTTTACGCCATCTCTGTATTAGTGGCGGAACTAATAATAGTACTTGGAACAACCGATAGATGACGCGTTAATCGCTACTTTACGCCATCTATATTTTGGGAGCAGAACGCAATCTTCCATTAAACGACCACTAGATGGAGCCATCCCATTAAAATTAACGTTATTCCATATTGCGGCGGCTTTTTTTTTGAAAAATTTGGTTTTTGAACTAATTTGTGGATACTGAATCAAAAATTGTTGTCGTTTTTGGGTATCTCGTTAAGTTTTTACTTTGTATTTAGCTTTCCCCAAAGAAAGTCTTAAGATCTTGCGATTTTCGTCCGTCTGTCCGGGAAACTTCAAATCTGGAGCATAGGTTGATTATCCAAAGTTCTAGGATGGAATTTTTTTCTTATTTTAAAAGAAAAGTATTATTTTCTTGGCAGCAGATTTTTCTTCTGGTTTTTGTAAATTATTTTCGAGTTTATTCAAAATTGGGTATTTAATAAAGAGCAACTGAATGTATAATTATTATTTATTTATTCTGCACATTTTATATTACATAATATTTCTCACAACAAACTTTAACTTTGGCATATAGTATGTCTTAAATTATCTATATTTCTATTTCACTAAAATTTGCAGGATTCTAAATAACTGCATAACTTTATTTTTGCCAAAAACAAAAATATTGAAAAAAAATATTTTCAAAAACAAATATATTTTTTTTTAAATATTTTCAAAAAAAAAATCTGCGAAAAACAAAAAAATAAAAAAAAAATAAAAAAATATTTTTAAAAATAAAATTTTAAAATTTTTAATATTGTTATATCACAAGTGCTTAATTTTTTATAGAAAATTTTAGTGTTCTTTAAACTAGATAATTATCTCACATTCCTCAGTTTTGCAGTTATTTTTAAATTCCCTATAAAATATATAGTCCTTTTTTTAATTTTAATAATAGAAAATGGCTAAGATATTTTATTACCTATAAATATCATTTGTGTACAATATCACAAAGTTAAAATACAAAAATTGATTAAAAACAGGATGTCCCAAAAGTATCAGGACATCCTGTGAAAAAATAAATCAGAAAATATCCAATTCAAGAGATTCACTTAAAACTAGAACAAAATGGTAACTTCTTTTTCGTTTTAAAGATCATGCTATATTTCTTAAAATTTGTTTATATAAAAATAGAATTAAAAAACATCTTATTAACAATATAACAAACTAAAATTATTTTTCTAATCGGAATTATTAGATTAGAGATTAGATTCGAGTATTTTTTTTGATGAATTTTTAAAATTAAAGCATATTCTATATAACAGGTCCTAGCTGCCAACTACTTTAGGGTGTTTTATTGTAAAATTTCAAAAAAAAAATCAAAAATATAATTCTTTCTTATTACAAAATATGAAACGGGTACCTTTTCCAGACGGGTGGAAAAATGAGGAAGTTTATAAAATAAGATATCAAATTGACTTAATTTTTCCTGTATTTTTGGACCATATCCTTTTTTTTGTAACTTTATCGAATTGTTTTTTATTTTCAGAAATTTATTAAATTTAAAAAGAAAAATTCATTGAAATTAATTTTACCTATGAATGAAATTTTACTAGTGTCAAAATTTGACATCTAATTTAAATGTAAAAATATATAAAAACTTATTAAAAAGCCCACATCTCGGAAACTAACAGTCCTACGATAAAAATAATCACATGTTTTTGTAGGGAATTCAACATTATTTTCATTTATGCAAAAAAAAATTTTTGCAATAAATAATAAGTGAGATATCACTAAAATTTTTAGTTTTTATCCGTTTTGCCCCCTTGCCATACGCTAATGTTAACCATATTTAATGTGACGCAAACAGAAAAGGTCCTAAATCGTTTGATGAAAGAATTTTTAAAATCGGACATTCCGTTAAAAAGAAGGTTTACATACAGACGGACTTTTTTTCACATTTTTTCGACATTTTTAAGCCGAGCCCTAGTAACATTGAACTTGGACAAGTTTCTTGATCAGAGTACTTGACAAAGTTCGTTTTTAAAGAATTTGACAATTCTTGAGCAAGAGAATTAATCAAGACTTTTTGTATCCAGACTTTAGCAAGACTAGCAAGATTCTGGAAGCAGAGCGTTTAGCAATACTTTGTCAAGTCTGTAGCAAGCAATTTGACAAGATTCTTGGTCAAGAGTCTTGATCTACTCTAACAAGTAAGATTTGATCATGATAGAGATCGCTTTTCGATTTATTGTCAATTTTTCTTGCTACATTCTTGCTCAAGACTTGTCCAAGAATCTTGACAAAGTATCTGTAGCAATTCTTTGACAATTATTGAGCAACTTACAACTTCTGTCAACAGTATCTTGTGCCAGAATTGTCAAAATCTGAATGCAGTTACTTGATCAAGAATCTTGAGACAGACTTGCTCAAGACTTGACAAAAATTGCTATTAAGGGAGAATGCAAAAAAAATGTTTTTTTGTTCAATTTTAATAACGGATGTTTCCACCTGTAAAATGTTAAAAAAGGCATGTGCAAAATTTCAGCTCAATTTATTACATCTCTAGTTTTTTTTTAAATTAAGCTGAAATTTGGCACATTTCAAATTTCTTTTAGCAAGAAAAAAATAATATTTGATTTCAAAATTTTATAACAAAACACCCCAATTAACGTACTATCTACAGTCCATTTAACATTAAAAGGAAAATCACATAAAAAGGTTTTTTTAATTATTGGTGGGTCTAAAACATTTACATGACGAGTTAATCAACTTATTTTTTCTACAACCAAGTTCAATTTTCAATGTTGCTAACGAGACATGACGTTTAAAAAAAATACAAGTGTTTTGGTCAAAATAATTCACTTTTAGTTCGACTTAGGAAAACACTCTGGTTTTTTTACTTTTAATGTACATATCGATTTAAAACCAAAAATCAAACTTTAAAGTTACGGAGGTGAAGTGGCCCTTTTTTTGCGATTAAAAAAACGTTTCGCCCGATAGATTATTTGATTTTTGGTCTTAAATCGATACTTACAAGTAAACAAATTGTACAAGAAAATAGAGTGTTTTCGGTTGTAAAAAATCGAGAGAAAAGAACATGTTAACAATGTTAAAAAAGGCCGTTTTTGGCCGATTCGTGCAAACGTATGAAACATCAATTTTTATAGATTTGGAGATGTCTTTAAAATTAAAACAGTCTTCTACACCGTTTCTGTAGTTTTTTTGATGTCTAGAGTAATTGCATGACTTTTTGACTCGACTCCACCTCGTCAAAAAAAAACGAGCTCGTGAAATAACTTATTTGCTCATTCATTGCACAATATGGTATTTTTTGATCACGTGGCATGCTGCGATGGGGATTTGATCCCGTGGGTCACAGAGTTTTCCAGAACTACGTCCAGATCGTCAAGAGGCAAGAGAATTTGTCGCAGAAAAGTTAGAAGGCCGCGATTTCGCAAAAACGAACCTTCTTCGTACATTTCCGTCGTTATTTTGCATAACGACATTGGTACCAACATTCTGTGAAGTAAGTGTTCCCTGAAAGAAAAAAAAATCAAAATTATTACCGGTTTGAGTTAAAATCGCGTATTTTCGCTAAGGTTTGAGGTTTTACGCCCTTGCCTCGCCGCAATGTTAACCTTATTTTACGTGATGTAAGTTACAAAGGTCCTGAATCGTTTGGTAATAGTATATTAAAGTACTAGTTTCACAACTACTACTAGTGCTTCGCTAAAAAATATAGTTTTTGTCCGTTTTGCACCCCTTGCCCTACGCCAATATTAACCATACTTGACGTGACGCAATTAGAAAACGTCGTGAACCGTCTGGTGAAAGATTTTTTTAAATCGGACATTCCATTAAAAAGTTATACGGATACAGACAGACAGACATTTTTTAAGACAAACTTTTTTTAAATTTTCTCGACGTTTCAGGACATTCTAAACCCGAAAATCCAAAAAAATTGATTGAAAAACCACTTTCTTCTGAGGTAATTTACACGATTTTTCCTCACCTGACGCTGAGACAGATAAAAAGCTGAAATTTTCCATCTTTGCCGAGATTTTTGCTCGAGTTTGTCATTTCGTCTATGAGATGGCAGTAGCATCTCCAAACAGCCATCGTTTCCTGGTGATTTCGGTCCAAACTAGACGACCTCGAGGAGGATCCGTTATGTTGTTCTATCAGTTCCATCTCGAACTGATCTTTCACTCGCACTGAAAATAGATTATATAACTCGTGTGGAAACAGTAGGATTTTAAAAAGAGTGTAAACATTGCAGGTACAAAAAAATTGTATATTAAACGTGTAGTAAATCACACTCATTGATTAATAGCTATTATTCACGAGTAGAATACTATAAGCACCCTGTCAAAACATCGGCACTATTGTACACTAGAGCCATCTAGTTTGCAAATTTCAAACTAGGTGTTTTGTTTGATTTTAAATTCTGTATCTTTAAAACATTATATTCTAGCAAAAAAGTGTATATAACATTTTTTAAAGGGCTTAAAAGGAGCTTTTATTTAAAATATAATTGTTTGAAATCGGGTAATAAATATGTGAGATATGCTAAAAAACCTTTTACTGCTTTAAACGCCAATATCTCGAAAACAATAAGTTTTAGGAAAACGTTGTTTTTTAACCAATTTAAAATTATCGTTTATATAAGTGCTAAATTAACCAAATACAATGATATTTGGCTTAATTATAAACAAAAAACGCTAAAAATAGGAGTTTTACCCTATTTTTACCCCCTTACCCCCAATCGTTTACCCCCAAAATCTAATCAGCTCTTCGGAATACGATAAGAAACAATATGCAAGAAACCGCAAGTCGATATCTCATGTAGAACTGGAGTTAGAGAGTTTACATCCAGACAGACAGACGCAAACATTTTTTTTACTGATTTCGACTCGGAATGGTCTAAAACGTCAAGGAATGTGAAAAAAACGTGGTCAAAGATTTTGACTTTTCGGCGAAGATTTCAATGCATCGGCACTCTTAGTAGTGCCGATGTAAAAAATGCTATACTATATAAAATGGTATACAGTTTTTTGCTAGAATATAACGTTTTGGAGATACAGTTACACCCACTGTCACCCCCACCCCCCTTAGTGCGTTACGTAATAGTTGAACGCTCGCTTACCGAAATAGTCCCAAAGGTAGTTTTTGCCGACAAACAGCCAGGCCGAGCGAAAGCCCAAAAGGAAAACATTTTCCAAACATTGCACCAGCCCATTTTCGCTGCACAAAAGTGCAGTCAGAGTGGTTTGCCGTTCCGAACTGCGCCGGTAGTGCCATTTTACAATGCTATTTACACAATCGCCTAAAAAAATTAAAAACATCGAATCGAAAATGGAAAAAAAAGTTTGGTTTGATCAAGAATTTTTTCGAATACCAATATATTCCTATGTATTTTGACGCGCTGAATCCGAATTTGAGGTCGGAGTAGCACCTCATCCGGAAAATTTTCGACATAACCTCAAAAAACTTTATTTTCGAGTATATAAAAATAACGTTTTTTTAATTTCCAAAACTAATTGGCTAGGGTGCTATCAAATTCGGATACAGAGTCTCACAATACAGGAATACAATGGTCTCTGAAAAAATTGATTGACCTTTTTTTTGTGTGACTGTGTTTTTACCAAAAACAAGAACTTTAGATAAAAAAAAATAGATTACTTCTAACTAGTGTGTTCAGTTATAAAATATGAACATTTTAGTATGCTTGAAGAAAAATGTATTTTTTTTGAAAAACTCACCCAGCATATGTTGTATCTGCGATGGTTTCAGTTCCTGTCTCGGGGGCGGCCCTGGGGACCTACACCGAGGCGAACTGCGCCCCAAACTCCTCCTGCCCAAACTACCACCAGAGGCCGCCACTTGTTGCTCTTCCGCTTCTTCTTTTTTCGTAAATAGAGTGCCGACCAATAGGCGTTCAGTACTGCCGTCGTCCACGCCCCTACCCAGCCATCTTCCACAAGGAAACCTTTAACATTTTGGGAAAAAGTATTAAATACAATTTTTGAAAAAAAAAAATAGAAAAAAAATAAGTAAAAAATTGCAAAATAAAAAAAATTAAATGGTACGGGTCTACCACACTTAGTTTCTCGCAAAAAATGCCAATAAGTTTTAAGACTGATTATCTTGTCATCTTTATAATCAGTTTCATTTTATTTTTGATGACTAAACCCCAAAGGGAACGTTCAAGTATTACGTAACGCAAATTGTACCAAAATGCATACACTTCATACCTCGGTTCTCGCGTTATTAAAGGCTGTAGCGATTTCATATTTTGGCTACCCCCTCCTAATAGGGGGTGTGTTAGGGAAGGTTAGAATTTTTCGATTTTACCATTATTTGGGATATAAGAGAAAAACTAAGAACCTAAAGTTTAAAGTTTGGTATTTTACGTCAAAAAGTGATAAAAAAACTTTCTAAGAACATTTGGGTTAAATGGCTTCTTAAGGGCAATTTTAGAATATTATTTCTTCATAACTCAGGAACGGTTTAACTTATTGACTTGAAATTTTCACTGTAGTATAAAATAAACATTATCACTCATTATCTACGCCCCTGATCAAAAAGTTAATTTTAATAAAACGTTAAATGTTTACATTTATTGTTTCCATAGTTAAGTAAAAATTTTAAGTCAATAAATTTAGCCGTTTCTTAGATATGAAGTGAAAAATATTCTAAAAATTCTCTTTAAAAGTATGCTAGCTCCCTTAAAAAGCAATTTAGCTCAAACGTCTATAAATACTTTTTTCTCACTTTTTGACGTAAAATCTGAATATCTAAAATAATTTTTAAATATGTCGTATTTTTTTGTTAAAACAAATGAAAATCGTTTTTCTCAAAAACGCATCAAAAGTTTTTTTTAAATTTGGAATTAAAAAGATGCCAAAGCTCTAAATAATTAAATTATGAAATAAAAACTTGGGTTATATGAAAGTTGAGCTAAAAATCGTTTCCGGACCGGTGGGAAAAGTAAAAGGTATAAAACAAAAAAATAAAATTCCAGGTTTTTCAATAAAATTCCCTGATTTTTCATTTTTTTCAATAAAATTCCCTGACATTTCCCTGATTATACTCACTTGTAAACATGTCCTGTAATGTCATTCCTCACCAAAACGTACTCGACCTGCCATTTGGCATACATGCCACTATTATCGTGACCTATTCTCAGGGTTGTCAAAACTCCCAAATTTTGGTTTCTGTGTTCAAAATTCAGGGTCGCTTTTGGCACTTGGATGTGTCTCGTTTCCGAGAGGGTACCACTCAGAACCACCCACACGTTTGCAGAGCTGGTGGTTCCACGTTTCGAGGGTACTATCACAATTCGGTAGGGAATTACTGAAATTTATTACATTAAAGGTTGATTCAGGCATAATTATAACTAATTAAACTAAGCCAGTCTGTCCTTTTCATTGGCCAGGTAAGAAGCCATCATCCTTTTTGGCCAATAAACAACACAGAACAGCTTAGTTTAGTTAGTGATAATTATGCCTGAATCGGCCTTAATAGTGTACTATACTCCGTCCAGTTATGCAAGATAGTAAGGGACGCGGCCCGTTTTACACCACAGAGCGCATAAATAGCATAATTATGCATAAATCGTAGTGTATCAAAAATTTAACAGATGTCGGTACATTTTCCTGGAAAGGGCCTATCCAAAGACTGGCATAACAAGCATAGTACATAAAAATGCGATGCCAGGCTTGATGTGTCGTCATGTATCTTGTAATGGTTGTTTTGCGAGCCTCTGGATAGGCCTTAAGTTGTAATTTTAACCTAAAAATTTTACTTTTTCCTTGTGTTCAATATAATTTACGTTTGTACAATATGTAGAATATGCTAATTTAGTGTGAGTGTATGAAGTCCAAACCAAAAAAGTAGCTTTTTCAATACCATACAAAAAAAACATTAAGTATAACCATTTTTGTATGTAACTTTCTCTTCTTTTATTAGCTTTAACGACCGTCAATCATTGTCATAGACAAAAAATGTCACAAAATGTTATATGTTAAAAGGTACGAGTTTTTAACCAATGATGTAGCTTAAAAATCGCGGGAATTTTAATCTACTATCTTGCATAATTGGACGGACTATAGTAAACTAATAAACAATCAATAAATACCAAACCAACAAACAACAAAAAAAAAACAAGAAACAAATAACTAACCAACAATTAATCAATAAATAGCCAACAAACAACTAAAAATCAGCAATCAATCAAAAAACAACCAAAAAATAATCAGAAAACAAAATAAAATCGTGTAAAAATACGAAAATTACAGTTGGACGAATATTTTTTTAGACTTTACTTACTTGAAGTAGGATATGTGCTGGTAAAACAAAAATAATCCACAGCATTCAAGGACAAAAGATGGTACAAAAATTGTTCCCTTTCTTCTTCGCTCCTCAGAAATGCTGAGCGTTTGTACAGAGTTCTGAGTATTATTTGATCGTTGACGATTGTTCTGAGGTGCTTGGAAAGTTGCTTTTTTTCCAGGGCCAGCCGGACCCAGGCCTTCGCCATTCCTATACCCGTTTTTACGTCAGACATTTGTTCTATATTACTGGAAAAAAAACGAAAAAATATATTAATAAAAATATTGGAAAAAATACACTGCCCAGTAAAAGAGCTTTGCCATTTTCACATCCGCACGTGAAATGGATTTTTATCAGATTCACTTACAGCAACCTCAAAAAGCCCAATATACCAATATTCATGATAACTACCCCCGCCCCTCAGGGGGTGAGAAAAAATTTATTATCAGATTCAGTTTCGTCGATCGCAAAAACCTCTATATACCATTTTTACGAAAATATTGAAAACATTTAAAAATGTTTACCCCCTCGGGGATGGAGTTAGAATATTTTTATTATCAGATCCAATTTTAGCAACCTTAAAAACCCCTATGTGTATATAAACTTTCAAATATTGGTAAAAAAATGTATTTTTCCCCATTTGCCCCCCTTGCCCTTGCCTTTTGGTAACATACCTTTATGCCAAATTTCAAGTCTATAGCTTAAAGCGTTCTTAAGTTATCGTCTACACAAGAACGACTATTTTTTTTTGCTCGAAATTGATTTATATCGACATAAAACGTAAAAATACGCTTTTTTATTTTTGCACGAACATAAGGCATTCCCGAAATTTTGAAACGTTTCAAAATGGGAAAGCAAAATAAACATCTAAATTATTAGGAAACTTACCTAATATCAAAGATAAGTGAATTTGGCAACGGTGGTAAATCAGTCCTTAAATTTTTGTTCTCTGTGCTCAAACTTCCCCAATTCTCCATACTCATATTCATTCGCGTATTTTCAACTAAAAAATAAATAAAAAACAATTAATCCGAAAATTTTTTGAAGAAAAATATGTAGTCGTCGAAAGAAATGTTAAATTTTAACACTCGGTAGAAAAAATATTATATTTTACGCTCTAAATACATAAATATCGTTTTTCTACTACCTAATTAAGTGTTAGCTTACATATTATCTACCGTTGTCAAGGCTTGTTTACCTTGACAACCAATAAAATGAGAATTCATTTATTATTGACCGTTGTTAAGCATTGTTTATTGACGACGGTCAATAATGAAAAAAATTTAAGACAACTCACTTTTTTCAACTTACTTGTCAAACTGACAGCTATGTCAAAATAGTTTTTAAACTATATTAGTAACTAATATTTGAAGTTACTACTTTTAGGTAGTAGAAAAAATGATATATGCACCACATATGCGAACTGTCTTAAGTGTTCTCGACTGATGTTTTGCCTCGACTCCGTCTCAGCAAAAAAAACTTCAGTCTCGAACACTAAAGACTTAGTTCGCATACTAGGTGCATATTATACTATTCTATTTACCATTTGAAAGGTATTTTTGCTCCAATTTGCCCATGTGCTGGTATTTTTCCTGGTAAGCCAGCAGATGCGTCCATAGGGCCGATTTTCCCTTTTTCTTTTGCAGCCCGTGGGACCAAACCCTCTCGAGAAAGTCGCACAAAGAAGCCACTAAAGTGTTTTCTTCTACCGCTAAAGAATTGTCCGAGGTGTTGTTGCTGGACAGAGTTACTCCCTCTGCCCCTAGTTTTGCTAGAAGCATCCTTTTCGTTTTCGTTTTACAATCCTAAAACGAAAAAAATGTGAAACGGGTACCTTTTCTAGACGGGTGGAAAAATGAGGAAGTTTACAAAATAAGATATCAAATTGACTTCACTTTTCCTGTATTTTTGGACCATATCTTTTTTTTTTCTTTGTGTTTTTTTTTTTTTTTGAGATAAAATGCATTTTTAGTGATGAGATAAAACCTGCTTCAATTTCTTTACTTTTTGTCAAAAATTAATAAAAATTTGCAAGCTTATCTTAAAAGGGTGTATCTAATTACTTTATGTACAAAAAATGTTTTATACAGGACGTTCAAAATTAATAATCAAACTTTTGGATTTTCAAACATAAAGAACTCAATTTTTTTAAATGGAATGCTATATTTTTTATTTCCTCATTAAATGTAGAATGGAATAAATATTATTATTACTAGACTATACTGACCATAGTCAGTCGGATTTCATGACTAGCACAGTGACATCTTCACGGTTTGTTTTAACACTTACCTTTAACAGTTTTTCCACAAATTTCCAGTTGGCTTGTGCAATCAATGCGGGGGACATGTCCTCATCTTGCATTTTGGCCTTTTCTGCACTGTTCACCAGTTGCTGCTTATGGGCCATACTTTGCGAAAAGGACAGCCCCCTTTTTAAGGCACTCGCCCGAGGGATCGATCCCTTGTTGACGATGGGAGTTTTGTTCAGGATTTCCTTGTCGAGCAGAGGAAAATAGCGCGAAAATGAGGTTCGATTGTGATGGATTTCCCTGGGGGCGGGGCTTTCAAAATCTGGAACAATACAATGAATTAAACCAGCTGAACAGTTGCAAGCACCTTGTCAAAACATCGGCACTAGCTACTAATTTTATGAAATAGGAAGTTGTGTGAATGGGCAACCAGTAATACACCTGCGTGTTGCATAATTTATTAAAGTTTAAAAGTCTGTATCTCCCAAAACGTTATATTCTAGAAAAAACTGTATAAAACATTTTTTGTAGGGCATAAAAAGAGCTTTTATTTGAAATAAAAAAAAGGGTGGTACCATGATTCCGGCCGTTTGGACCGACTAAAAAAAAAACGGGACATTTTTTTTGGCAAAAAAAATAACAAAATGGTAGACGTTTTTCTTAAAAATTATTTCAATTTTTTGAAAAAAGTCCTACATTTTGTTATTTTTTGGCCAAAGCTGTTCTTCTATATTCTAGTCTATAGCGACCAGGGGCGGATTTATTTCACTTTAAGGGGGGGGGGCATCCATAAGGAAAAAAGTTGCGCTTTGCCAAAAATATAATTTTAAAGGTATTTCTATGCTAATATATCTGCCCCCCCCTAAATCCGCCCATGATACCGACTTTTTCAATACTGCATATACCGTTTTTTTTTTCAGTCGATCCAAACGGCCGCAATCATGGCGACCACCGTTTTTTAAGGTTTTTTCCCAAAAAAAAATAAAGCAAAAAAGGCACTTTAAAAATCTATTTTTTTTGTATTCTTTAAATATAAGTAAACATACCTACAAAAATTCACAATGATATATTTTTTCTTTCTATAAAAAAATATGTTAAAAAAAATATTTTTAAAATTTGGAGGTAGAAAGACCCCTACCTGGACTAAAAAACCTCCTTTCTATCATCTTCTGAGTCTCAATCGCAATAGTACAAGGCTCATACGACAAAGACCTCAAAATGTTCTCGCCCCCGTACCTCTGTTTCAGCAACTTTATTCGGTTGTCGAATATTTTCAAACTGTTGTCGATCTCACCGTAGTTCGACAAAATTTTATTGTCGATCAGCGTCGCAAACATTTGCGACTCCAAAAATCGACACAAAAACATTCGGTCAGTTTCGGGCTGGTCGGAAAGAAACGAAGCTTTGTCGTAGTTTTGCATCGAGTCTCTATTGGCCAGCCAGTCTTCTTTGCTCTAAAAAAAGTACACAAAATATCGTTTAGTTACCTGAGGATGTTTCAAGCAGTAAAAGACGAAACGTGGGATACTTTAGTGGCAAAAATCGTAATGTGAATTTACTTGTTGATAACCCTCTTTGCTCTTAAAACAGTACACAAAATATTGTTTAGCGTTATTTGGTTACCTGAGGAGGTTTCGAGTAGTAAAAAACGAAACGTGGGATACTTTAGTGGCAAAAATCATAACGTGAATTCACGGGTCGATAGTCTTCTTTACTTAAAAAAAGTACACAAAATATTGTTTAGCGTTATTTAGTTACCTGAGGATGTTTCAAGTAATAAGAGACGAAACGTGGGATACTTTAGTGGCAAAAATCGTAATGTAAATTTACTTTTCGATCGCTTTACTTGCTCTAAAAAAAGAACACAAAGTATTTTTTACCGTTATTTAGTTACCTGAGGATGTTTCACGTAATAAGAGACGAAACGTGGGATACTTAACTGACAAAAAATCTTAATGTAAATTTACGTGTCGATAGTAAACCAAAATTTTGCTTACCTGATTGGGAAAGATGACAAAATTTTCGTAAGATTGAAAAATATGAACGAATCTGTTCAAAAATATCTCTCTTATAGAATTGTTAAATTTCAGGTCTTCTATGTACGAATCTACGGGCTGTGACGTCTCTTTTGGATCTAGGGCTACGCCTGTTCGTCGAACAATATCTAAAAAAAAATAAGTTGAAAAAAAAATTATAGTGATAGTGTATTACTAATTTTAGCTAAAATATAATACATATGTTATTTTTTTTACTACTAGCACATTTATTCTTCTTATTTAAACATTTTTATATCAATAATAAAGTAAAATGTTTGTTTTTCCGCGGTTTATGAAGGTCCAGCAAGCATTTTATAACAATGTTTAATAAGAAGAATAAATGTGCTAGTTATAAAAAAAATAATAAATAAACTACGGTAGAGAAGACTATTATAGCCTCGCACTCTTAAATCCCTCGCTGCTACGCATCTCGGGTTATAATATGTTCGGCTATAAAATAGCTCTTCTCTACCTTGGTATTTCTTGAAAGGGTTAAATCTAATTTCATACAAACTTAAATCTCCTAAATAACCTAAATCTCCTAAATAACCTAAATTGCCTAAATCTTACCTTTTATCCTTTCTAATGCTTCTGACCTAGCAGATCCCGGGGGGCTAGGGGGTCTTTCAATATCAAGCGTGTCATGTATAGAGAGCTTTCTTCTGTTTTGCGGCCTCAGCGGCAAAGTTGAGCTATTATTCTGAAACAAACAAAAAAATTATTTTTATTCGACTGTATCGAAAAGCGCTACTTTTACATCGGCACTACTAAGAGTGCCGATGTACTGAATCTTCGCCGAAAAGTCAACATTTTTGATCGTGTTTTTTTTCAAATTTCTCGACGTTTTAGACCTTTTTGAGTCGAGTTCAGCAAAACAAAAATTTTCGTCCGTCTGTCTGTAAACTCGATAACTCCATTTCTAGATATCGACAAGCGGTTTTTTGCATATCGTTTCTTATCGTATTTTGAAGAGCTGATTAGATTTTGGGGGTAAACGATTTTATTTTTTATTTTTATTTTATTTATTTATACTCATTAAGGGACCTTTTCTTAAGGTATTTTACACCACAGAGTGATAGAAATACATAAAATTTATACATATTCAGCTCCATCTTCTAAATCTTAAAATTTTCAATGCCTGTAACTTCTACTTCATAGCTATGCATAGTTTTCCATTATCTAGCCATGTACATCCATAATTCTCATTAAAATACATAATAATACATAATAAACCGTATACTAAATAAAATATTTAAAAAATTAAAATTTTTAAAAAATAACTATGTTGACTTTTTTTGATTGGGGGTAAGGGGGTAAGAATGAGGTAAAACTCCTATTTTTAGCGTTTTTTTGCTTATAGTTAAGTTAATTATTATTGTATTTTATTAATTTAGCACTTATATGAAAGATTTTTTAAATTGCTCAAAAAATATTATTAGCATTCTTTTTTCTAAAATACACTGTTTTCGAGATATTGGCGTTTAAAGCATTAAAATGTTTTTTAGCATCAGTCATTTATAAAACGATTTCAAAAAAATATATTTCAAGTGAAAGCTCTTTTTAAGCCCTACAAAAAATATTATATACAGTTTTTGCTAGAATATAACGTTTTGGAGATACCGACTTTCAAACTTTAATAAATTATGCAACACGCAGGTGTATTAATGGTTGCCTATTCACACAACTTCCTATTTCACAACGTTTCAAATTAGTGCCTAGTGCCGATGTTTTGACAAGGTGCAGCTGGTTTTTTAATATTTTTTTAGATTTTTTATAAAAAGCTAGAACCATACCTGAGTATTTCTGCCTCCTTCCAGATTCGGAATATTAACACAATATCGATCCAATGTGGACCAAAGCTCAGCTTTGAACGATTCCAAATGTGGAAACAATACCATTTCTTCTGGGAGCTGGATTTTGCATTTGTCGATATCGATGAAGCATAGACTGGCTTCCGAGGCCACTCGCAAGTTTTCGGAACTGGCATAAAGACCTTAAAAAATGGAGATTATAGAATAACCAAAAAAATATATATCACGGTTCACCGTTTTTTACTTTTAGTTCGACTTTAAAAAACAGTTTTTTTTTTTGTATAATTCGTTTTCATATACTTTCCTTTAGTCCCTCTCAGGAAAGTACTGGCTAGCTCTCGGTCTCAGGTTGTGAAAGTTCGTGAAATAATACAGTACTATGCTATAGTTCGTTTTATTGAGAATGTGCGAAAATCTGTTTTAAAAAGAAATACAAATACTTATAATCCTGCTGTTGAAACGTGCAGATTTCGTAGCGTGGCTCGAAATCTGACCAAATTGAAATTAATCTTTTTAATAAATAAAGATAACATACCTGTTTTAAAAAGCACCGGATGCACAGAATTATAGTTGTTATTTATAATTATGTTAAAAATCCTAAGGATACTCATACAAATTATTTGCGTTACAATGGCGTCTAGAATGGAAAAGATAGTTTTTTTGAATACGCCGAAATAAATGTTGCGCATGCGCCGGGCGCTAAAACCAGGTATTGCAGCTTAGTATTGTCTATAGGCAACCAATTAAACACAACGATGTTTAAAGGGTAATCTACTCAACAGAGGGTGGTTTCACCACAGTATAGCTCAAGAATTTTTGCAAAAATACATATCACTTCGTACCTAACACATTGTGTTATAAATTTATCATTTTCCAAAATCGAACAAAATTAAATAACGGCGAACCGTGATATTGGAAACAGTTCAAGTTAATTTTCAAAAAAGTGCTTACCCATTACAAACGGCACAGGCGCGTCCAAAAAATGATGCAAACTGGCCGGCAAGATGGGCACATAAACGTGAGGCCAACAAAAAGGGAACAAAAGAGCAGTAACCCCTTCCGCAACGGTCATCAATCTCTCGCAATCCGTGCTCCTCAGCAACACTTGGTTTTCCAGCAAAAGACAGGTAAAAAGTTGCAAAACTACGTCCACCCCTAACCATGTGAACATCATCTTCATAGAAAAATCGTAGTGAGGCAACTCGCTTATTTCACTGGGGTTTTGCAGAATTACATTGTACGGCGGTAGTTGGGGGTCGGTAGGAGGTAGGTGGACAAGTATGCTTTTTCCTGGAGGAGGTATTTCAATTTCGTATAAAATATTGAACACATATGATTCTAGGCTAAGTCCAAAATTCGTAGGTTTTTTCGGTACGATTCTGTATAGGTTTTCCAAAAATGTTTTAGCTGCGTTTACATAGGCTTTTTTCGTTATTATACCTAGAATCATAAAAAATATTGGCTTCTTAGTTCCCAATTTAATAAACAATGTATTGAAATATAAATACGAAAATTTTATAATGGACAATTAAAAATATTATATTAAGCATCAAATTATTTTTATAACCAGGGTCTCCCAAAACTCGCGACCATCCTTAACCCTGGATCCTGACACTTATTTGGAGTATACACAAATGCAACGCTGGGGTTTCACAAACCCCAATAAAAATAATAATAACTGAGAAACGTGTTTTTTTACTTTTTGTTTTGTTTTACCTTAAACTTAAAAAAAAATAACAGGACATGCCCCTAAAAAGTGTTACTATTTAAGAGTCCAAACTCACTTAATATTTATTTTTGGTCCAAGGTGTAATAAACTTTTTTTTTAGTTTTTAATGTGGAATCGCTCTGCAGTGTCAAATTATTTTATTAGCGCTTTTTTGAGTCTTATTTAAGGGACCTATATTCAATGGACCGTATTCCATTAGGACCGATTTGCGGCCCTCAGTTTATATGACTTTTTATCATAGTTTTTGATTTTTATGTGTCCCTTCAAAAATGGGTGCGAGTTCTGGGACACCCTGTATATTTTTTATGGTTACAATTATATCTGGTAATTTGTTAAGGTTTTTTCTAAATCAGCAATGCTGATAACAGGTTTATAGCTATCTTTATCATAAAAAAAATGTTATAAGGTGTTCCAGTTTACTTAAGAGGTAATTTCTACTGTTTTTCTTAGTTCTGTTATAATTTTGTGGTTCTAAAAGGTAACATAAATTTGAAATAGTAAGTATACCAAACGTTATCATTTTTGGACATAGAAGAATTATTTTCTTACCTATGGATTTGGATACATATAATTTGTCCTTGGTGATGTCATAGTATGTGAGAGATGTCCCATTCAAATTTGGAGTGCTGATTTTGAAATGACGCGGTAAAGATCTGGATATAGGTTGTTGTTTTTGAATATTTTGAACAGTTCTTTGCTTTAGGTTGCTCGATAACTCAGTTACATACATTGCCTGTAATAATAATAGTACTTTTCAAACCCTATTACTTTTATTTACAAGATTTACAAGATGCATATTTACTTATTTTAAAATAAAATAATCTCGGTAAAGAACAATTTTAATTTCGGAAAAAAAATCGAAAATGTACATATATTCATTGTTGTTATACTATTCACAGCGCAAGCGCTAGAACAGTATAATATGTTTCGAATTTTCCAAAATCGCCAAAAAACGTCCTAGGCAAAAAAATCTTGGATACAAATATTTAAATGTTTCGTGAAAAAATAAGAAAATATGGGAATGTTTGCCTGTCACGTTTTTTGTGAACACGATAACTCGAGAACAAATTATCCGATCGACTCGAAATTTTGAAGAAAAAACAAGTTCTATAACAGGAAGATCTTATTCCTATAGGGAATAATATATTGTTCTTGTAAATAGTTACCCAAAACAAAAAAGGTAATTAAACTTAAAAAAAAAATCGGGAGAAACTATAGATATCTTTAGAGGTTGTTTTTTTCTTCTAAATATTACCTGCAGAGTTTGCATAGCAGTGCATATGTCCCTGTTTTTGACTTCTTCATAAAATATCAAAGAAAATCCGTAACATCTGCTGCCATCTTCACGCGTAATTATAAACGAATGAAAATTTGGGGCTGAAGTCACTGAGTGCTTTTGCGTTCGAAATTTTAATCCACTTGGCATTGAGAGCTAAATAAAAAAAATATTGTAACAAAAATTCGCATTTTTTATTATAAATTAAATACTGACAATTTTAATAAATATTTTTTTATTTAGGGGTCTTTTCACCTTAGAAATTATACAAATAATCTTTTTTAAAACATTTTTTTTATATGTATAGATAGAAAAAAAAATCTTTGTGATATTTTGTAGGTGTGTTTATTTATATTCAAAGAATATAAATAAAATTTCTTTACATTTTTGAAGTGCCATATTCTGGCCAAAATTTTTTTTTAGAAGAAAAAATGTCCAAAAAATAACAACATGGCGGACGTTTTTCAAAATTTTTCAAAGTCCGCCATTGTTATTTTTTGGGCAAAATTTTTTCTTCTAGTACGGACATAGCGACTTTAATACTGAATAATATCCCGTTTTGTTTTTTTTTTCAGTCCATCCAGACGGCCAGAATTATGGTGACCGCTTTTTGTTGTTTCTGGCCAAAAAATGGCACTTTAAAAATCTAACATCATTTTTTTTGTATTCTTTGAATATAAATAACATACCTACAAAATTTCACAATGATATCTTTTCCATATAAAAAAATGTTTAAAAAAATATAATTTTTATAATTTCTAAGGTAGAAAGACCCCTTAAATATAAATAATTGTAATTATATTTAAAACAGAAAAAAAATCAAGATTTTTGATTTATTTAGTTAATATAGGAAATATGGTAAATTTATTTATAATTCAATTATAATTTCGCAAAATTTAAGATAAAATACTGATAAGTTATATAAACAAACTTACAGAATCCAAATACATGCTATTAGAAATTGCAAAATATTAGGATTTCTAAATAAATAAATATTATTATTAATAAACAAAATGAAACAAATTCTTGTTTATATTTTTGATATTATTTAGTAGGGTGGAACCTTATAGGTGAATTTTTTTTTCAAATTTTTAAATTCTAATAGTGGAGAAAATTGGTCTTTGGGACCAATAATAAACCTGTAAAATTTCATTTCGATCAAACAATATCTTCACCGCCCGCGTTATTTAGTTTTTAAAAATTAGTCATAAAATATCGTATAAATAAATGCAACTCTTTGCTTGCTATGGTTGGAAACTGTTATGTATTCAGGTTCATTCTTGTTTGACATTATAAAATTGGTTGGTCACAAGGACCAACTTTTCTTCACTATTAAACTTTAAAAATTTCAAAAACATAATTTTGTTCAACCCTATTATTTAGCCTTGAAAAATGATTTAAATAAATAAAATATTTAGGCTAAATCGTATTGCAATTCTTACTTAACTTACCATAGAAACTGCAGAAGCATCAAAAGGATTTGACACGACATTTTCAGGATAATGGGCTAAAACTTGGCCTTTGTAGCTTCTCTCCAATGGGGACACTTGTAAATTATCCTCTAAAAAGTACAAAGCAAAATATTATAGAAATAAAATTAAATACTTGTATCATTAGTTACTGATTTGATCTGTTATAGAATGGTCAGGGTGAAATTACCAGTACATTATTATTATTATTGAGAATTGGGAAAAAGTTTATTTTATGGAAGGGACTGCATAGCGGCTGAGTTTTATTTATGTCAACCCCTTAAAATAAGATAAATTTTCTTTTGATCAAATTGAAACTTTGATAATTTATATAAATGGCTATAAAATGGCGTTTTTTTTCACTTCCGTTATCGCCGAAAATTACCTCAAATTTTGACTTTTAAATGGAATACCCTGTATATTTTTACACATTTTGATTCAGAATTAAATTCTGAGTACAAACAAACAAAACTGGAAGTGAAAAAAAAATAAATCCGCAATTTTATAGCCAATGTAAAATTATATAAATCACTGAAGTTTCATTTTTATTGAATGAAAATTAATCTTAATTTTAGGGATGGACATAAATAAAACTCACCTGGTATGCTTAAAATTATGTGAAAGAAAATTCCCCAAATTTTCTCTGACCAGCAAAATCCTCAGACTTATAAGCTTCAAACTTGACAATATTCTGGACAGCAGCAGATAAAGCATTTAGGGTGTAGAAATTTTAGGGAAACAAAAGCTGCCTGAAACCAGCCTTAGGACAAATAACAATGATGATGTAAGTGTTAGTGGAGAAGTATAAAATTAAAGCTTAAATATTGTTTGAAAAAGGAAACCTTGATTATGATCAAAGACTCTTACAGCTTGGTTTACCCCATCTTTCCAAAAGAAGAAGCCATGGGAACTTACACCGTATCTTAAATTGTGACTTTTCAGTGGATTTAAATGAACTTTTTACTGGTAATTTGGACAATACCAGATGTGGTCATACATTAAAACTGTCACGTGAACTTTTTTCTGCACTATCAGGCAATATTTTCTACCCAATCGTGTCTTTTTTCCTGGAACTCTCTAACTGAATCAACTATCTCTGCCTTATCATTTAAAAATCGTTGTGATGGTAGACTTTTATTTTATATTAAATGTTTCAATTTTTATATTTCATATTATCTATTTATGTTTGAATAATACTTGGGCACAATAGGCATTAATGCCTTTTTGTACTAATAATAATAATGTGTTTAGAACCATCCTGTATACAGATTGCATAAGAAAACATTTGTAAACAAACCAAACCATATGGAAATTGTTAATAACAATTTAATTCATTTCAATTAAAATCAATTTATTTCATTAAAATGTATGAAAATATTGATA
This sequence comes from Brachypterus glaber, assembly GCA_958510825.1. Taxonomy (NCBI): domain Eukaryota; kingdom Metazoa; phylum Arthropoda; class Insecta; order Coleoptera; family Kateretidae; genus Brachypterus; species Brachypterus glaber. The sequence continues at coordinate 158,651 of OY294050.1, read as the reverse complement.
AATACGTTAAAATTATGTTAAAACATAAAATTTACCTGCATATTTGTCTGGTTCCAATCCGGATTTATAATCCAACCCGCAAATCACAAAATAATCAGCGAAACTTTTCATTTTTCTTAAATTTTCTAATTCACAATTTATCTTATGCTTTTAGAGTTTAACACAACGCACATTTTAATCTTATTTGTACTTTTTAGCACAATAATAGATACATTTTAATATATTTTTGTCTAGAACAATAGTACTTCTACTCCAGTCGACGCCATTTTACTTTAGAATGTTTTGACTTGGGTCTCGCTCTATAGGACAATTGAACTAATGGAACCGGAACCTTTGAGCTACTTGATTTGAATTATTTACGCAATTGGAGTGTGTACGAATTTTCCCCATTATATTTTGTCCAAAACTAGATTTCTCGATATAAATGCGTTATGCATAAATCTATCTGTTTTACAAATATTAAACAGTCCTTTTGTGTAAAGGTCTTTACTTCTGGATGTTTTTTTACAGGGTATAAAAAATGAGAAATAAAGAAAAATCAATTTTATTTTTAAATGTTCTTTTATTTGAACTCTTGCCATTATAAACATTATAAATATTACCATTAAGTCTTTTGAAGACTGTTTATCATTTTTTCGGATTTAGCAACAACATTTTAAATGTTGCATTTTTACAAAACCCTTTTACAAAGACCTATCATACAATAAATATTTCTGTATGGGAATATTTTAATTTTATTTCCATTTATTTGAGCTTTTTCCATTAGGATTGTTTTCATTGTCATTTAAATTTATGAGGTCTTCATCTATTAGCAAATCAAAGTCTTTTAAAGCCTCCTGACTTGGTATTTTGTTCCATCTCACACTAAAAATTAAGAAAAAGTGGAAGGTTTGATTACTTTTTGTATCAATTTAATAATATCTAACCATAGAGCACATAATAACTATTATATATCCAGGGTATATACTTTCTGCATATAGAGTATATCCAGTGGATAGTCTGGATTGACATTAGATACCCCATGAATATCCAAATGTCCGCCTATATCCAGGATATCCACAAGATATTCAGTGGACATCTATTTTTTAACCTCCCTAAAGTATATCCACTGGATATACTTTAAATAGATTTGGACTTTCGGGATATCCACTGGAGATTCACGAGATATCCAGTGGATATCCTGGATATAGGCGGACATTTGGATATCCATGGGATATCTAATGTCAATCCAGGCTATCCACTGGATATACTCTATATCCAGAAAGCATATCCCTGGATATCTAATACTTATTATGCGCTGTCTGGACAGAGTGAGCCTAAAATTAAAACACTTACTCTGGGACTCCAGAAGGGGGAACAACAATGGAAAATATGTTATCCAGAAGTTTGTGCTTCAAGATTCGATCATTTGCGGTGGTGGATGTTAAAGATGGCGAGGCATTCACCTAAAAAAAACTAAATATTGATAAAAATTCGAAGAAAGCTTGAGAATTATCATTCTTTAGTTTAAAATAAAAAAATCATAGAAAAATTAAAAAATTCTGGAAGTCTTCCTAAATGTCTTAAAAAAAAAACGTAAATCTTAAGAAATTCCTGGAAATCTTAAGAAATTACTAAAAATTAAAACAAAAATCCTGCAAATGCAAATAAATTCCTGAAAATTATAATGTCTTAAGAAATTCGTGGAAAATTTAAGAAATACCCAGTCCGCACATATATGGATGCAACATGGTAAAGAAAGATTTTTTAGGTAACATGTGCCATATTACATGAGACATAACATACATATGTATGCTACATAACATGCCCTATAACAGAAAGATTTTTTACGTTACATGTGCCATATTACATAAGATGTAACATACATATGTATGATACATAACATGCAATATTGCATGTTATGTATCATATATATGGTACGAGAACATACACGATACATAAAATGTTATGAATTCAATACTAAATATGGCGTCGATATTATTTTAATTTTTATAGGTTAGAATCACTAATATTCTTAAAATTGTTGTTAATAATAAAAGTTTTACCCCTAAGTAGTAGAAACGCATGTATTTTTAGACAACTAAACCGATTTTAGATAATTTTAGACAAAAAATTAAAATATATATATTTTTTTAAAATGATTATTTGCTATTTTTTCTCTAAAAATTGGCTTTTTATGTGGCCCATGATTTTTAAGCCTGGTAGAAAGTTTGCTTTCACAGTAAAAATGCACATCGTATAAGAATTTTGCCTGATGCTACATATAAAGATATTTATATACATTAATTATTAGGTTTATCAAAAAGACGTAAAAATGTTCACCATGTCTAAATCTATGATGCACTCCATAACAAGTAAAATTCGGAAACGCCTACTTTTATTGTTATGTACCTAGTATGTATCTGATATGTAGCATGTTATGTAGCTGATACATAACTTGAGGCGGAATTGTTAAAGTCCAAGGACTATACATGGACTATAAAAATTACATGTCTGCAACATCACATAGAACAGTGGTTATGTACCTGCTATGTTCCTGCCATGTATTTGTGTTGACTGGGTACCTGGAATAATTTAAATAAATTTTGAGAAATCTTAAGAATTACTGAGAAATCTCAACAAATTCCTGAAAATATTTAGAAATTCGTGGGAATTTTAATAAATTCCTGGAAATCTTTAAGATTTAATAAGAATCTTAAGAAATTCCTGTAAATCTATAAAATCCTGGAATGCGAAGAAATCATCTTAAAAAAGTATTATTAATATTGTATTATTGACAAGTCTAAGAAATTGTAATAACAATCACGAAATCCTTTCAAAACTAATTAAAATTGCAAGAAATTTCTTAGAAATCATTATTAATTAAAAAAATAAATAATCAATAATAGTTAAATGTAAAAATTCTTACCTCAATCAACCATGGTTTTAAATTATTGTCAATAATAATATCGTACCCATAGCACTCAAAACAATGTCTGTCTGTCGCTATAACTGGAGCAATGGCTTTTAAGGAATGAATGATTAACCAACTGATTTGATCAAAAAGCGTCTCAGTAACTTGTTTACCCCTGGTGCTTTCTAAATGAATTTTTAAATTTTGAACGCTTAATTTTCCACCGTGCATAGAGTTATATTCGCCCTAAAATATTTTTAAAATAAATTAAAAAAAGGAAAAAATAAAAGCGGATTTATTTTTTCCTATTTTCAATATTTAATAAATTTAACATCAGAACAAAAAAAAGGTTCTAACTAGCATTTTTTAAATTTACTAATTATCCCGGTTTAAAAACATTTATAAAATAAATAATAATACATTTTATTTATAATTAATAGCGACCACCGTTTTTTGATGTTTTTTATGGCCAAAAAATGGCACTTTAAAAATTTATTTTTTTTGTATTCTTTGAATATAAATAAACATACCTACGAAATTTCATAATGATATCTTTTTGCTTTCCATATAAAAAAAAGTTTAAGATTATTTTTAAAATTTGAAGGTAGAAAGACCCCTTAAATCTAGTTTTTGCATTATCCAACTTACACCATGTTTCTGTACACTGACGTTCGTCAAATGGACGTACATGTTGTCCAGTTTTGTAACGCTCGAATCGTACTTGACGGTACAAAACCGGCAAAATCCGAGCCGAAATTGGTACGCTTTTAGAGGTCTAAAGGAAGTCACCAAGACGTACAATCTGAGATCAAATTTCTTGCCTCCAATCAATAGTGGATTATCAATGTACCTATAAATAATAGTAATTATATACCAAGGTAGAGAAGACATTTTTTATAGCCGAACGTATTATAGTTTATTTAATAAATAATAATAATATAATAAAATATTATGTATTATGATGATGTCATTTAGTGACTATAATTTTGCCATTTATGATTTTTTATTACTTACTTTGAAATAACGTAACTTTCTTTGGTCAGCTGCTGAGTGAAAGGAGTCTTAGCTTCGCGGGACCAGCGTTTCAGCTTGGACAGCTTGTTGATCAGAAAAATTCCCGAACCCTGGGACCTTCCGCAGGGTTTCATGATCCAGGTGCTCTGTGGCGCTTTCCTGTATTCCTCCACGAACATGTTGTAGTCGGCGGGAAGGACAAAAGTCACCGGGATAAAGTCCAGATGAAGGTATTTAGAATCCCCTCTTTCTGCCAGATTGTTGCCCTCTTTTTCGAGGTCGCGCCGATAGCGCTTTATGTTTTTTACCAGCAAGTCTTTACGAGATATTTCGTAGTGATTAGGAAAGTGGTTAATTAACCTAAAATAGCAATTAATAAATACAGTGAAATACAAAATGGTATATCAATATATTATGCAGGAAAAACTTGACCTGTGATGAGAAAGGTCAACATAAAGGTTTTTAGATTATCTGAGGGGTAAATATCCTGCGAAAACTTGTGTACAACCCTCACGAAATCTTGCGAAATCTTACAAAATATTGCGAAATCTTGCAAAATCCCGAGAATTTTGCGAAATCCCACGAAATTTTGCAAAATCCAGCGAAATCTTTCGAAATCCCGCAAAATCTTGCAAAATCCCGCGAAATTTTGGCAAATGCGAAATCTTATGTACGCGAATTCTGAGATTATCTAAATAAATATACTATTTTTACTATATTAATCAAGTGGAACACCCAAAAAATTTCAGCAAATATAAAGTTAAATATCTCCGAATTTAATAAACCGATGTTATGAAACTAGTACTTTAATATACCAATTTTTTATTAAAAGCTCATAATAAGTCTTTCATTAGATGTCCTAACTAGAACTTGGGTCTTAAGCAAGTAAATTTAGATATTTTACTAAAGCAATTACGTCTGAAATGTTATTTTCTGTCTTTTTGACAAATTTAAAACTTAAGGCTTTTAACTTAAAAGTTTTAAGTGGTATATTTATTGAGTCTTGTTCTAAGTTTGTAGTAAGGGAGATTTTCTTTGGTGTTGTTGGCCTGCAGAGTTCTGTTTTAATCGTTTTCTTGTATTTAATGTGATTGTGACATTATGTTAAAATTTGTGATTTTATCACAACGTAAGTGATATAACTTTTTCAGAGATAACGTATCTTGTTTTTATTAAAATGAAAACATCATTTTCAGTTTTACTCTAATCTAGACTAAAAAAATGTAAACTATGCGGGAGGCATTAAATTTTTAAAATGTTAAAATGAGCACTTGGACTTTTTTAAAGTTTCTCGGAGAATTTAATCCGCCATATTGGATCTCTATTTTGAATTTTGGAAAACTGGCACCAGATTTGTAATCAGCGACCCCAAAAACCCCCGAGTACCAAGTTTCAAGCAAATCCGAGCAACTTTAAAAATCTAATCCGCCATATTGGATCCGCCATTTTGAACGCTAACTTTTGAATTCTGATTCAGCGACCCAAAAACATACAATATGATGTAATGTCTTTTCAAAAAAAAAACAATTACCACATTTGTGGCACGAAAATTTTTATTTTCACTGCACTACAAAGGGGTTAAATTTGGAGATATTTGACTTTGAATTTGATGAAAATTTTTAGGTGTTCCACTACAAATTTTGATTAGTTTATTTAAACTAAATCTTACTGGTTATCGTTCATCCTGTAGCCACTGTCCACACTGAACAAACTTCGACAGGTCATGGTTCCGGCCCAGTATATGTTCCAGTCATCTTCAGGACCCACTTGAACCCATCCGCGTTTCTCACAGTTTGTAATCACCACACTTTTGTCCAAATCGGTGCAAAAAGTAACGCGCATTTTATCGAAATTCAAAAATAATACACTTAAATTTTAATTTTTAATGATCAAGCAAATGTTGCCATGGTAACTCATGAGGAACATTCAAAGTTGACAGTTTTTAACTGTTTATTTGATGACTGGAGGAACTAGTTCCCTGGTGTCATCACTTAGTCTTTGAGGCTAGTAACCAGAGGCCGCCACGCTATAAGCGGCTGCCAAATTGAACTGAAAATTGCTAAAACGACCATATATATAATATTATATATAATAATTTTGGTCAGTTAATAATATTGTTAACTTTAAAAATTAAACATGCAAACATTACCTCCAAATACGGTCGTTCAGCAATTTTAGGTTCGATTTGACGGCCGCTTATAACGTGGCGGCCTCTGGTTGCTAGCCTCAAAGACTGAGTGCAGATACCAGGGCTAAAGCATCCTGATATCTTGATTTGAACTATTTTTCTCTACATAAAACAGAGGCATATCATTTATACTTTTTTTTCCAAAAATGACACATTTAAAAAAAAATTTTTTTGAAAATGAAAGAAGTAAAGAAACAAATAAATTCAAGATAAAAAAATTAAAAGTGCACTTTTCATTGATCAAGCAAATGTTTCCATGGTAACTGATGAGGGAATATTTAGGGTTGACAGTTTGGCTACTGTTTATTCCCTTCCACAATGATTTATCTGTTTGTATTTAGGCTAAAGGTTTTTTAAAACATAATAAAACAATTTTTTTTAACTAATTAACTAATATTAAAAAAAATATAAATACTTTTTACACAGTAAACCATCCTGGCATGTTGGGTCTTTCTTTATTTTTTTCCAGAAAATCTTGGTATCCTTGTTTTGCCTCTTTTAGTGCCTTTTCATGTTCTGGTTCCTTATTTTCTTCATCTTTTGGGAAAATGTTGGGAAATTCAAATACTTCATTTTTAGGCTGAAAAACAAAAAAAAAAAATGTGACACGGGTACCTTTTCTAGATGGGTGTATTATGTATTTTAAACTAATCGTAAAAGTTTAAGTCTATCAGCAATTTCCTTGTTTTCGTTTTTCACGAATTCGTTACTTTTTCTGTATTTTTTTGACCATTTCCTTCTGTTTTTTCTTTCTAGCTTTATAGAATTGTCTTTTTTAACGAGGCCATTATCAAATATAAATTTATTCAAAAACATCAAAATTTTATTTTACCTATGACTGAATTATTACTAGTGTCAAAATTTGACATCTAATTGTAGTAGTAAATTTTTGGGTTGGCCAAAGCCGGACAACTAGGCCATTTCTGGCCCTTTCTGTCACTGGGACATCTAATTAAAAATGTATAAATATATCAAAATTTATTAAAATGCCTATATCTCGGAAACTAACAGTCCTACAATAAAAATTATCACATGTTTTTGTAGGGAATTAAACATAGTTTTCATTTATGCAAAACATTTTGTCCTACTATAAATAATAAGTGAGATATCGCTAAAAATTATAGTTTTTGTCCATTTTGGCCCCTCTGCCCTATGCTAATGTTAACTATATTTTATGTGACGAAAATAGAATTATGTGACGAAAATTTAATTTTTCAAATCAAACGTTCCGTTAAAAAGTTATAAGGTTTACATACAGACAGAGAGACACCCACTTTTTTTACATATTCTCGACGTTTCATGACATTCGTCGCGAACGTGTTAAAAAAACGACCCTGAATTGTTGAACTTACCAATGTAATGTAAGCATACTTAATATCATCTTCTTTAACCACATAACCAGCTCCTGGGTCCCTTTTAGTTTTTCCTAGGGCTATTCTTGTCCTAACATCTACAACTTTTATGTTATATATTTTCTCTAAATAATTTTTAATATCGAATTTTGACATTTCCATAGAGCAGGCAAATTGTACTATATTTTTTGGTTGTTCGTGTGTTGGTTTGACTATTTTCAGCCAAAAATTGGGGAGAAATATCCTTAATTGTGGACCTCCTTTTTGGTACAGTGGATATCTAAAAATTTATATATTCAGGCATATACCAGGTATTTCACCCCCCTTAACTTTTTTAGGTAGGATTGTGAAATTTCCAGAAGCTATATTATGTACAATTTTTGGGTGTAGAATCAACTCTAAGTTTTGGCATGTCAGTTACTAATCATCAGGTATAATGAGTACAACAGTCTTTTGATGCAGCAAAAAAAGTACAAAGCAAGAACCAACCGAATCTATGATTTTTATTTGCAGAGTATTTAATTTGTCGAATTCGTCTTGCCTAGCACTTGCATTGCAGCTTAGGGCTGTATCCTCTGAGAGATGGTAAAAAGTTGTAAGAAAGTAAAGTTGTAAGAAAGCAAAGATATAATTGTTTTTAAGGTATGTTTTTTAAATAATTAGTAACATTGTGCTTAAATTAAATATAAACATAATTTTAGAGTAATATACTTACAGTCTTGTAGACATTTTGTACCATAAGCCGAATAAAATTCGTTTTTTACACAAACGAGCACAAAAACTTTAAAAGTGAGGTTAGGTTTTTTACGTTAGCTAATAGAGCATTTCGTTATGTGGAACTGACCATCAATTCCAATTCCAATTCCCGTATGGCTTTTCCCTTGTGGGTAGTTGGCCAGCTCGATCTATTATTTAGTTGAGGGTGACAGGATTAGTCTGGACTGTTCCATACCCGTTTCCCTTCCGTTAGCTTCTTAATTTATGTTCACAATACATTTAAAACTACATTTATGAGACTTGGACTTTTTTATTTATCACGTAGACGAAACTGACCATCAAAGAAAATATATATGACCATATATTTAATTAAAGTAGTTCAAATGTACATTTTACTTTCACGAAGAAAGTTTTGTTTTAAGTTTCTTGAATAAACGCCATAAACGGCTTTGATATCTACAGGAGATTACAAAAGCTTGGTATTGAGTCACCCTTCAGTATGGTAAACGTCATAACTCAACTTAATAACAATATTATTCAAACGTTATGGTACTATCTTAGGTACAACCACATTGACCTATAATCCTCTAATCCCTTCACAGTTGAACCCCACCATAAACCTAAATGTCTGTGCCGTCTCCTTAGATGTATAACTACCTACCACCAAAACAAGAGGTCCCACAAGAAGTCTTACAGAAGACCAGGCCAAAAGAAAGCGATGGGATGGTAACAACCAGACAAACCATCTGCAGAAACTAACCAGAGAGCAGCGAGCTTGCTAATTGACAAAAGCAAAGGCCAAAAATAAAAAGAAGAAGAAGAAGAAGTTTCTTGAAGTTTTATATCCAAAAAAAATATATATCCTAGAGGATAGAAGGGAGACAGAGCGAGCATTAAGGCCTATCCAGAAGCTCGCATAAGAACATAAGACATAAGAATGCGATGCCGTAATTGGCTTACAAGATACATGGCGGCTCATCAAGCCAATCACGGCATCGCATTCTTATGTTTTATGTTCTTATGCATAAGAACATAAAACATAACAATGCGATGCCGTGATTGGCTTGATGAGCCGCCATGTATCTTGTAAGCCAATTACGGCATCGCATTCTTATGTCTTATGTTCTTATGCATTAGAACATAAAACATAACAATGCGATGTCATGATATGCCGCCATGTATCTTGTAAGCCAATCACGTCATCGCATTCTTATGTTTTATGTTCTTATGCAAGCTTCTGGATAGGCCTTAACAAGAGACCCTGGGTCTTGCTTCTCATTGGTCGGTTTTAAATATAAAACATTGGAATGAATCACAGCCCCAATATCCTTCTGAAGAACACTGGGTAAAATTGTTTCAATAAAAATTGAGAAAATAAATATAGATTTATTTATAAAATTTTAAAAAATCTGATTTTTTTTAATTAAAATTTAATTTTCTCTTTAGTTTTTAACAAGTACAATTTAATCGATATTATAACCCAGACAGCACATAATAACTATTAGATATCCAGGGGATATCCAGTGAATAGCCTGGATTAACATTAGAAATCCCATGGATATCCCCTATAGGGGAAGTCGGGGTTAACTGGCCCATGGGCCACAGGGTTAACTGGTCCACCTGGATTTTATCAAGTTTTTTATTAGTATTGGCGCCTTAGGGCAAATTCTTGTGATATTTAGTTAGTAGTATTGTTAGTGTAATTATTCTGCATAATTGCCGCCTTCTAATATCTTATTAAGTATGAAAATTATGATTTCATTCAGTGGTTTACTGGTTCAGGGTTAACTGGACATGATCAAAATTACTTATTTAGTTTGGGGTTAACTGGGCCATGTCCAGTTAACCCGTACCAGTTAATCCTGAGATATATCTAATATTTAACATATTATGTTGTCTATTTTTATGTTAGAATTAAATTTTGTTTGATTTTAAATCGTTTTTATTTACAATAATTACAATACAATATATTTTTTTAGTGGACCAGTTAATCCTGAGTGGTCCAGTTGACCCTGCTCTGGTCCAGCGGTGTTAACTGGTTAATAACTTTTTTTTTATATAAATAATATTTGTCTGAAGTATTAATGTGTTCTAACTATAGTAATAATCTATCTTTTGCTACAGAAAATATTTGAAAATTGTTTACAGGTTTTTCAAAAACTCGATATGAAAAAAAGCGGCCCAGTTAACCCCGACTTCCCCTATCTAATGTCAATCCAGGCTATCCAATGGATATACTCTATATCCAGAAAGTATATCCCATGAATATCTAATACCCTAGTAATATTGAACTTGGACAAGTTTCTTGACCAGAGTACTTGACAAAGTTCTTTGTAAAGAATTGGACAATTCTTGAGCAAGAGAATTAATCAAGATTCTGTATCCAGACTTGGGCAAGACTTTAGCAAGATTCTGGAAGCAGAGCGTTTGGCAATACTTTGTCAAGTCTGTAGCAAGCAATTTGACAAGATTCTTGGTCAAGAACTACCAAACCTACTCTAACAAGAGCGATTTGATCATGATAGAGATCGCTTTTCGATTTCTTGTCAATTTTTCTTGCTCAAGACTTGTCCAAGAATCTTGACGAAGTATCTGTAGCGATTCTTTGACAATTCTTGAGCAAGAATCTGTCGACAGTATCTTGCGCCAGAATTGTCAAAATCTGGATGTAGTTACTTGATCAAGAATCCTGAGCCAGAATTGCTCAAGACTGGACAAAAATTGTTACTAGGGTAGTTATTATGTGCTGTCTGGGAATATACTACCCTGTTGAAAATGACGGACATGTGCGGATGTTTGCGGGTAAAACTTTTTATCTTTTTTTGTCGTTTCTTGACAGATCAGATTTGGGCTGTCATGATCTATTTTACCTGTGATTTCAGACAAAACATTTATCCGCGTATCCGAAATTGACGAAAATCTGATTTACATCTGCTTTTGTCTGCAATATAGGATGTAAATATTTCGCAGCCAAAAGCAGACGTTTGCATACGCTATTACAGCCAAAAGCAGACGACAGATTTTTGCAGCCAAAACACACCAAGTGACATATATAGACAGCCATAAATTAACTTCTTTCGCAGACATGGGCAGCCAAATGGAGCCAAATTTTATCTGCGTTTGTCCGGTAAAACCTTACAAAACCATTAAAAATTTTATCCGCTTTTGGCTGTCATTTTCAACAGGGTAACAATATTAATGAGATTTTTTCTCATCTTTTTCTTCAAAATACTTTTTACTCTCATCGACTTTGGGCACAATCGTTTTGTCCCCGGGATGCCACCCCACGGGACAGACTTCCCCATGTTCATCCGTGTACTGAAATGCCTGGACCAATCGCAGAGCTTCGTCAACACATCTCCCAACCGGCATGTCATTTATGGTGATTTGCCTTAGCAGGCCCTTTCCGTCGATAATAAACAGGCCTGCAGAAAATATGAAACCAGGTAAATTTACAACTTACAATAATATTGTAGGAGAAATAGTGTATACTATACTATACTACTCGAGAGGAAAATGTTTTTTTACGCTCGATTGCGTCTTGGCTACAAATTTCGCACTAGAATAGATTTATATTGAAATTTTCAGAAAAAAAAATATAAATGGGAAAGTCTTGTACACGTGTTATTAAAAGAAATAGCTGTCTTGGCTGAGTGAGAGAAAAAAATTGGAAAAAATATGCATGCATATCATTTTATTAACTATTTTATTTGGTTGGAATCGGTTTAAAAAATGGTGAATGCACCCACCCTAGTAGAAATTTAAAGTTAGATAAACGTTTTTCCTAAAAATGTACCGATTTCTAACGTTAAAATTCCTAACGTTAGAATAATATTTATCTAACGTTTGGTAAAACTTTTAACGTTAGATTAACGTTACTCTAAAATTAGACCCTAACGTTAGGCATCTAACATTCAAACCACATTTATCTAACGTTAGGTCAGATCGTTCTAATGTTATTTTCCACCAGGGCAGTCTGTTATTGACATAAATAAAAATTTACAAAAAAAAAACTTAAAAAATCGCACTTTTCAGCACAAAAAATTGAAAAATCAAAACCTTAAATAAATTGTTTAAAAAATAAAAAAATATACAGTTCAATGGAGAATTTTAGTTAAAATGATGTATCACACGACCCCCCTTTCCATTTAAAAAAATGCCCCCCTGCCCACATTTTAAGAGCTGAATGTATCAAGTATATGCTAAAGATAGTTTAAGTTGTCTTATTTAAGAGTTATAAATTTGGAGTCGATATCTCAACTCGTTCAAAACTTAATATGGGGGGGGGGTTTGATTTTTGGACCGCTCTTTATGTACATACCTCTAAAAGCGATACCCTGCGCTTCATCTATAACGCCATAATCTCTCGATATTTTTTGCGATTTGTCTCCGATCATCGGAATTTTCATTTCACCCAAGCCCCCCATTTTGCGGGGGGTATTTATCCAAGCCAAATGGCAGTACACCGAATCGGTAGAAAGGGCTACAATCTGACATTTTTTGCTTCGGAACTCTAAACTCCTTTCGGAAAAGGCTATCAACTCTGTCGGGCAAACGAACGTGAAATCCATCGGGAAAAAAAGTAAAATTAGGTATTGTCCTTTAAAATCTGACAGAGATAATGTCTTGAATTGACCGTTGACCACGGCTGTTCCAGAAAAATCTGGAGCTGGCATTTGCAGAGAAGGGACTGTTACAGGCATTTTATTTTTGACACTAAGTGTCAGAATCGCTCTGTCTAGCGGCGGTTTATCGAAAAGTTTTTGAACTACCCTAATAAGGGTAGTTCTGAGAGGAGAGATCCTGAAGTCCTCTCGGGGGACTTTGACTAATAACAGGCACACAAAAAATGATAATTTTTTTCTGGATAGTTTGCTCTCGAGTTACCGTGTCTACAAAAAACTTGACATCGGACGGACAGACATACAGACGGACATTAAAAAAAAAAGTTGCTTATTTTTTCATGAAACAAAGAGTGACCGCAAAAATTTTGAGCACTTATACGTTACATTTTATCAATTCCAATCGAAGTTACAGACGTTTGAATAAGAGCCTAATTTTGCGGTCGCTCTTTATATCCAAGAATTTTTTGTCTAAAACGATTTTTGAATTTTTTTTTGAATTTTAAATTACCGTATAATATTATCCTAGCGCAGGCGCTGTGAATAATAAGACAACTTGTTGCCAACTTTGACAATTGTCACGTCGAAATATCGCTAAGAAAAAATAACATGCCGGTCCCTGAACTGAACAAGCCCGCTCCAAATTTTTCTGCGACAGCCATTGTGAACGGCCAGTTTAGAACTCTGTCCCTAGCAGATTTCAAAGGCCAGTATCTACTTTTGCTCTTCTACTCCCAAGATTATGCTTTCATTTGTCCGACCGAATTGACAGCTTTCTCGGACCGCAGTCCAGAATTTAAGGCCGCAAATTGCCAAATCGTGGCCTGTTCGGCCGATACCGTTTTTTCACATTTAACCTGGATGGACATACCCCGAAATGAAGGAGGACTTGCAGACATAAAAATCCCCATGATTGGAGATAAAACCTTGGATGTGTGTAAAAGTTATGGAGTCCTGGATAAACAAAACGAAAAACTGTTTCGGGGGCTTTTTATTATTGACGGAAAAGGCATACTAAGACAAATAATTATAAATGACACGATGGTTGGGAGAGATGTGGATGAAGCTTTGCGATTGGTCCAGGCAATCCAGTTTCATGACGAATTCGGGGAGTTCTGCGCTATAAACTGGAAAAAAGGCGATAAAGGCATTCCAGATAGCATGAAAGGAGGCAAGGAATATCTTGCACAGGCATATGAAAATAATTAAAAAGTAGTTTATGGTTTGGACGAAAGGACGAAAAATAATGATTTTAGAGCGATTACTGAGGTTGCCATCCGAGCTCGGAGAACAAGGTCGGCAACCGTAATGGCCTTAAAAACAATTTTTGTCCGTGTATCATACACTATTTTCGATTGTAATATCAAAATAAATACGTATTTATTTTGAGTTTGATTTTGTTATACAAAAAAAAGCGGTTGTGGATACAATCGAATAAAAAGTCAATAAAACTAGGGTATCGCATTTTGGGCTAAATGGCCTGCAACGATAAGATTTTATATGCCCTTAAATACATAAAAAATAAATAGCCAAAATTTCAGCCCTTTTTACATCCCGGAACATACTTTAATTAATTATTTTAATAACCAATTTTGACAGCTTTTTTGTTTTTTAAGCTGTAGTTTTAAATAGATACATTAATTTAGATAAAGCATTTAGTTTATCACGATGAATGGTGCATTGTTGTCGTGTTTACGATTGTTAACGAATTTTTAATAAAAAAATTGTTTTTTTTTCCAACAAATAAAATTAGTTTTTCATAATTTCTTTTCATTAATTTGCAATTTTTTAAACAAAAACATATTCTTATTTTGCCCAAAACTCGCCTTTAAAACGATATCCTTCTTTGCAAAGAAAAAGTCCAAACCATGGTTTGATCTTTGAGCCTTTTTCATCAAAAATAGATTTATTTTTGTACCTTTTTTTCGAATTTTACCGTTCTTCTTAGCAGATTACGCGGTTCTGACCATGGTCACCATGTCAATAACGCTTTGAGATAAAGACTTCAAGTTATAACAATGGGTAAAAATTGTTCTTAAGATATCTCGCTTATTGGTCGTAAAATGTCAAAATATTTTTTATTTTTTGTTTAATTTAGTTTTGACCTTTTTGTAAAAAATGAACCAACTATATTGTTTTGTTGGCAGCAGAATTTGATAATTATTGATCAAGCCTCGTATAGAGCATAGAGGTTTCATTTATCGCCAAAAGCCTTGACCTTGATTGCCAAGGTCAAAAATAAATGCACGTATTTTAATAGACATTCGCAAGTTAAGTGCATTTTTAAAATTTTGAAAATGTCCTGCGGAACTCTGAAGTTTTATAATGGCTACGAGATGCCGATTATTGGCCTAGGAACATACAAGGTAAATCGCTTACTACTACTTTATAGGTTATGTTTACAAAATATAAAAAATACCTACCCGAAATTATTCAAGATATTTATATCTTTTATTAGCAATTGCTAAAAGTTAAGGTTAAACTTTTAGGACACCCTTTAGCATGTTTTGGTTTAGCTTATATAAGGTATACATATATCTAGAATATGGTATTAAATTAAATAAAAAAATATACAGGGTGATTCAGAAATAAGTTAAGTAAAATTTTAAGGGGCGATTCTAGGGCCAAAAATACGAAAAAAGGTTTTTATAAAGTCTGGTCCGGAAATGAGCCCTAATGGAGCTATGGCCCTCCTAAGGGTACATCTAAAAAGTGGTTTTTATTTAATATCTCTGGAACGAACGAATTTTTGCACAAGCCTTAACATTAATAAAGGCTATCCTTTTATGTAATTTTTATTTGGTAATTTTAACCAGGGATTTTATCAAAACGAATTTTTAATATTTCAGTCGGCCCCCGGAGAAGTAGAGAAGGCCGTAAAAGACGCCATAGACGCCGGATACCGCCATTTTGACTGCGCCTGGTTCTACGGAAACGAAGCCGAGGTGGGCCAAGCCTTGAGAGAAAAAATCGCAGAGGGCCAAGTTAAAAGAGAAGATTTGTTCATCACCAGCAAAGTAGGATATTTTATTTAAACTCATCTTTAGAATTAACAGAAATCATTAAAAAATATTTCATTTGAAACACGTTTGAATGATTTCTAAGGATTTTTAAATATTCTTATAACTTTTATGATTTTTTTTACGGTGAATTTTAAAGAATTTTCGATTTTAAAGATAAGTGATAATTCTTAAAGAATTTTTACTGTGATTTCCGATTATTTAATTTAATTTAGCTTTTAAGTTACCTTAAATTTACAGACTTACCAAAGTTTTTGTTGATTTCTTGAAATTCTCGATAAATTCCAATGAATTCCCATGTTTACAGCAGTTTACATCGATTTTTGATGATTTCTAATTATTTTTTATTGATTTTTGATGATTTTCCAGGGTTTTTTTGATGATTTTTAATCATAAAAATTGTCAAGAATAATTTAAAGTACCAAATATTTCTTATATAATTTTCTGTTTTCGAATGATACTTTCCTAAAATTCTTCTTGATTTCCAACTATTGATCTAAAATTCTAATAAAATTTCTTGAAAACTTAAGGATGACACATTTAAAATTCTAGAATCTGTGAATTTCTTCCATTTTATTGCAATTCAATGTTAAATGGTCATTTAGTTATAATAATAATATTATTATTATTGTATTTATTTTAGTTATGGAACAATTTTCACGCCAAAGAGAGTGTCCTTCCAATGATAAAAGAATCTTTAAAAGCCTTTAATTTGGACTATCTGGATCTATACTTGATTCACTGGCCTTTTGGATTTAAGGTAAGCTAAAAAAATCAGGGCTTTTTTTGAAGAAATGTCTAGGAGTGCCAAAAACTACATAACTTAAAAATGAGTTAATATAAAAAAGTTGACTTTTGCGATCAATAAGCCAATATAATATGATACTTTCATTTCAAATTTGAAGAAATAATCTTCGTTTGTTAAAAAGTTATTGCAAATAAACGTGGAGATGCAACACTAGTAGTTCAGGGCACTAAGTCCAGGTTTATCTGCTATAACTTTTTAACAAATAATGATAATTTCTGGAGAGTACCTTATTTTATTAGCTAACTGTTCGCAAAAGCAAGTTTTTTACTTTCTCACAAAAGAAGGTAAATAAATAATTTTTTTTTTTGCTTAAATCACTTATTTTTTCTGAAACGTCGAGAAAAATCAAAATAAGCAACAAAAAAAAATGATTTTTGTCTGTCTGTATCCACTATAACTTAAGAACGCAAGCGACTTGAAATTTGGTATACAGATGTATTTTTATATGATCTTGGACAAGTTCGTATTTCAGCAAAATCGGTTGGGGAGAAGGGAGCTAAAAGGGAGGGTTAAATTTTTCTTTTTGTTTTTTTATTATTCACAACAAAAGAAAAATTTAAAAACCTCATAAAACGTAAAATAAAATTACACAAAAAATGTTATAATTTTTTTTTAGGAAAAATCTGACATTTGGCCTTCAAGCGAAAAAGATTTCAGCGACACCGACTATCTAGAAACCTGGCAGGGTATGGAAGAATGCCTAAGTCTAGGTTTAACAAAAAGCATCGGAGTCTCGAATTTTAACAGCGAACAAATATTGCGTATTTTACAAAACTGCAAAGTTAAACCGGCAGTTAACCAAGTGGAAGTTAATCCCAACCTAAACCAGAAGAAATTGATCGAATTTTGCAAAAAGCACGATATTGTTGTGACGGGATATTGTCCTTTGGGAAGGAGCGAATATGCAGGAACGCCTGGATTTCCAGACCCAACCATTTTCGACCCTAAAGTCAAGGAAATTGGTAAAAAATACAACAAAACCGCAGCGCAGGTTGTTTTAAATTATTTGGTAAGCACTCAAAAATATTAAAGGTGTCTTTCTACCTTCAAATTTGAAAAATAATTAGTTTTCAAACATTTTTTTTATACAAGGTGTCTGGAAATTATGAGCAATAAACGGGGGGTGATTCTACATCAGGAAATATGACAAAAAAGGTTCCTATAAAAATATTTCTAAAAATGCGTCGTAGGGAGCTAAGCCCCTTTGAAGAAAGTGGCTAAAAAATTCGGCGTACATTTTTCAATAATTTTCAAGAAAAACGTCTGCCAGTTTGTTATTTTGTGGCCAAAAAAAAATCTTCTAGGTAGGGCTATAGCGACTTCAATACTGAATAATATTTTTTTTGTCGATCCAAACGGCCCGAATCATGGGACCACTGTTTTTTTGTTTTTTTTTTCACGCCTCTGGATAAATTTAAAAAAAATAATCTAACATAAACTAATTGCCCTTATTAATTCTAGTATAAATACAAAGCCTCATCACTCTAGCTTAAAGGGTACCAGAGTTATTAATTAAAAACTTTATTTTTAGTACAGTTTTGAAGGACTGTAGCTCCCTTAGGGCCCATTTCCGGACCAATCTTTATAGGAACTTTTTTTATATTTTTGATGTAGAATCATCTTTGGCATGCCAGTAACTGATCACCCTGTATATTAACCATTTTATTAATTTTATTTTATTATTTTTTGCAGATATCTCTGGGAATAACAGTGGTACCAAAATCAGTAACAAAATCAAGAATAATCGAAAACTTCAACGTGACAGATTTCAAATTATCTCCAGAAGATGTCGCATATTTGGATTCATGCAACAAGAATCAAAGGGTTTGCCCTTTATTTGAATACAAAAATCACAAATATTACAGTTTCAATACCGAATTTTAATTTTGTGTAATGTAAGAAGGTTTCCAATAAAATTATAATTTAAAATTGTTTTTTTTTAACCATATACGACTTTAACGACAACCATATTTCAAAGTTGACAAAAGTTTTCCGAGATGACACTAATAACAGGAGGACTCAGTTAGTTTCATCTTGTAAAAATTTTGTAAACTGTAGAAAAATGCTCTTTCTACCTTAAACTTAAAAAAAAAATCTTTTTTATATTAGAAAAAAAATATCATTGTGAAATTTTGTACGTATGTTTATTTATATTTAAAGAATACAAAAAAAAAAATAGATAAAGTGCCATTTTTTTACCATAAATTTGTTTGAAAAAAAAATATCAAAAAATGAAGTCTCCATGATTCCGGTCGTTTGGATCGACTGAAAAAAAATAAAAAAACGGGATATTCAGTATTGAAGTCGCTATAGCCCGAACTAGAAGAATTTTTTTTTTGGCCAAAAAATAAAATGGCGGACGGTTTCCTTTGATTTTTTTGAAAAACGTCCGCCATTTTGTTATTTTTCGGCCAAAAAAATTCATCTAGTTCGGGCTATAGCGACTTTAACACTGAATATCCCGTTTTTATTTTTTTTTTCAGTCGATCCAAACGACCAAATCATGGTGACCACCTTTATTTGAGGTTTTTTTAGTTTTGGGGCACTTTAAAAATCTAAAATCTATTTTTTTTTGTATTCTTTAAATATAAATAAACATACCTACAACATTTCACATCGATATCTTTTTTCTTTCCATATAAAAAAAAAATAAAAACAATATTTTTAAAATTTGAAGGTAGAAAGACCCCTTAAGTCGTATATGGAAGATTTAATCAACTTATTGACGTAAAAAAGTACACTCAATAATTTAATAAAAGACTGAATATACGTTATTGCCTATAATTATAAAATAAATAAATTTTCAAAATAGTAAAGCAATAAAAAAAATCTATGATGTGGTAAATACAATATTTGGAGGAACGTATGTTCAAAAATCAACATTTTGTAACAAAAAAAAAGATTAGGGAAAAAGTAGAAAAGTTATTAGATTTTGTCCCCTGCAGCACCCCAATATTAAACACATTTGACGTAATGCGACCTAAAAGTCTTTAATTGTTTAAAGGTTCAGTTAAAAAGTTATAAGGTTAATATAGAGTCGGCGCGCTATCAAAATGTGAAAAATTATTATTCAACAAAAATATATAGGATGCTTGAAGAAAAAATAGAATGTTTCACTCAGAGGAAAAGGGTTTTTTTTACTCGTCTGTAGTTTCCGGACTCCACTTCGCGTCGTCCGTAAATTCTACAGACTAGTAAAAAAAAGCTTCACTTTTCCTCTTAGTAAAACAATATACTATTACAAACTACCTCATTTTTCCACCCGTCTAGAAAAGGTACCCATTTAATATTTTTAATTTTTGTTACAACGCTGTTTATATGAACCGGTGTTTAATATTATAATTATTTTTACGCCGAGCCATTTAAACATATATTTGCCAACCTTTTCCTGATCTCGTCCGACAGTTGTGTGCGCGATACCGCCACCTCCGCCCTACTAGTGACATCTCTGAGTTTGACAATGCCCTTCTGTAGTTCGGATTCGCCCAAAATTACAGCCAATGGGATGCCGTACTCCTCGCAGTGCTGCAGTTGGACCAATAGTTTTGGATTTTTCTTGTACGAATGTTCAACCTGGAAAACAGATTTTTTTTTTAATTAGCATATTGACTTTCCCTTGGATACAGGGTTTTTCAGAAATATTTTAAGGAGTGATTCTACATCATTAAATATGAATTTTTAGACATATGTTTATAGGAAGTTTTTGTCATATATTATGATGTAGAATCATCTCTTAAAATTTCGCACTCTATTTCAAATACACCGTGTATAAATAAATAATACCTTGAGACCTTCATCCCACAATTCCTTGCACAGCTTCATCCTTTCTTCGAGCAAATTCTTCTGAGCAGTACAGACGTACACTTGGACCTCGGTGGTGCGCATCTTCGACTTATTAGCAGACAATTTTGCTTCTAAAACTGCAAACAGTCGTTCCACTCCTATGGACACTCCCACGCAGGGCACTTGTTTGTTTTTTACGTCAAACATGCCCACCAGATTGTCGTATCTGCCCCCTCCGGCTACCGAGCCTACAGAAACTTCCTCACCTTTGGCATCATCTGGAAATTTTTTTATTGTATAACTCCCCTCATAAAACTTGATTTTTCCTGAAATTTTGAGTCGATCGGCCTATTCGTTCTTGAGTTATTGTCTACACAAAAACGTGACGGACGGACAGACGAACAAAAAATAACAAAAACTTCTTATTTTTTCATGAATCAAATTTATATCCAAGAATTTTTTGTCTAGGACGATTTTTAAAATTTTTGATAATTCGAAACTACCGTGTAATACTATTCTAGCACAGGCGCTGTGAAAAGTATATTATAATCGTTGATTTCCATATGTTTTTAATTTTTTTTTTCAGTGTATTATTTAATTTTATTACGGATATAGAATTTTTCTTGGCAATTTTTCAAAATTCCTTTTTTTAATTTTTATTTGTGTTCAAGAAATTTAAAACCAAATTTGGCAAATCGTATTTTTACTCAAGTATGTCGTTTTAAAAATTTTAATAATAATAAAATGGCTCTAAATTAGTACCAAAGCCAACTTAATTTTTATATTATATAGATATTTTGTTTTGGCGTTTAGAGCCAATTGTTGGTAATATTATACTATAAAATTTGTAGATGGCGTTGAGCTTATTTCAAATTATTTTAAATTTTTGAAATAACCAGTTACAATGTCAGACAATTAAAAAATGAATTTTACCAACTTTGATTTTAAATATCCTAAAAACAAATATAAAAATATATATTTTGTAAAATTGCTAAAAAAAATAAACTCTCGTAATAAAAATTAAAGATACACTAAAAAATATAAAAACAAATGAAAATCGATTTTCTCTATAAGCACCCAAACAATTAGTTTCGTTCTGGTCTTAAAATACTCAGAGTATGTTGCTGAATGATACTCTAAAAAAAAAATCGGAGGTGACAACTCAAAAAATCCACACCATGGACTGTGAAAGCTGAAACGCTGTCAATTGCTGCAACCACACGAGTTTTAAAATATCCCATTTCTACACGAGTTATGTAAGCTATTTTTCCTACGGCCATGACTTATTTATGAAAAATAAAAGAATAAAAAAATATTTACACGATTTTTTTTTCGCGATAGTAAATTTTACTTACCGCCCAAAAGTACAGCTTCATAAATAATCCCTGTATAATAGTCCAAACCTCTGGCCAAACTTAGATCGAACAAAACTTTGTCCGACGTCCCATAGATGTCGCAGTATTTTAAAATCAGTCGCATCGCTTCTAGGCCAGCCACTGCTGATTTATTTTTCGACAGTTTTTCGTCGGTTAAAAGTTTTTCCACGAGTTCGGTTTTTCCGTTTAAACGAACGTATTCACCTATTTGGTCGGCCACATTTTCCGGGAGGCCTTTTTCTTCCACCATTTCTTTTTTGACTTCTTCCCAGGATGACTAGATCAAAAAAAAATACGATTACATGGGCTGAAATTGTTTGAAAAAAAGATGCTTAAGTAAAAAATTCAATTTTCTCAAAAAAGAATATTTTATTTTTTTTCCAGCATATATACAGGGTGTATTTGAAATAGGATCCGAAATTTTAAGGGATGATTCTACATCATAAATATTCGGTTTTTATTTAATAACTCAGGAACCCTTTGAGATATAGCAACGAGGTTTTGCATGTGAACTAATTTTAATAAGGCCCATCTTTGTATGTTATTTTGATGTAATTGTTTTAACCAGGGGGGTCCGAAACGGGGGGCCTTATCAGTTTTTTGTCCCAAACTTTTTTCTGTGTAACTATTTTGTAAAGTCCAAACCGTTTTCGAGAAAAAATAATTTGAAGGGGAAATTTCACGGTTCGAGGACGATAAGTTAAATACTAAGATGTTAAAAACCAACATTTCAATGATCCGGGGTAATTCAACATAAAAAAAAAACTAAGAAAAAAATTTCTATACATGTAGGTCGAAAAATTGCTTTTAAGCTACTATCGAGGCTACTATGACCCTTTAAAAATGGTGCATTGTTAGGAGACCATTGCTCCCTTAGGATTGATTTTTTGGAAGTACCTGTATATGAGCTTTTTTTCTTAGTTTTTGATATACATTCACCCTGTATCATTAAAATTTCGTTGATAGGAAACTCCCTGAATTTTCTCTGCAAAATTCCCAGCCTTTTCCAGGTTTTCTACATCAGAAAATAATATGCGCATTGGGCATCTTATTTGCAGCATTATTTTAGAAAATGTAAAAAATTAAAATATTTTTAATATATAAATAACATTCCGAGAATCCCTTGAATTTGACCTTAACATTTTACAAAAACAAATGATAAATAATTAAAAATGAGGAAAAAAGGTGAATGCTAAAATATTTACACATCATTTGTTTTCAAAATTTAGTTGTTGAAAACCTAAATCAAATATATTTTTTCTATTTTGCGACTCTTATAAGCTCATAATCACACGAATTTTGCGAGGTTCTTATAGGCTCATGAGAGGTCAGAAAACTCGCCGAAGGCGGCTCATTTTCTAATTAGAGTTTAAACTTATACTCGTGCGCTAAAAACGTATGTTATGAAACTAGTACTTTAATATACCATTTTAAATTATTACCTTATCTAATTTATCTACAGCTGAACATATACATCTGAAACTGTCTTTGGGAACCCCACAAGCTTCGAACATACCATCTAACAACAACCTGTGGTTCAGTTTGATCACAAATGGGGTCATTTCTAATGTGGACAGAATTTCGTAGACTATTTTTACGCATTCTGCATCCGGGATCATTTCATCGTATGCGCCTGCTATATCAAAATCCTGAAAAAATACACTTTAATAAAAAATTAGGTCGATCGCAATGCTTGTCTTTTGGGGAAACAAAAAAAACGAAGGGACAAGTTTTTTTCGGCACACAAATTACTTACACATTGGTAAAATTCCCTGTACCTCCCACGGGCTATCGAGGGGTTGTCCCGTCTGTAGACTTTGGCGATGTGGTAGCGTTTAATGTTGGTGATCTTGTTCATCGCCAAATATCTCGCGAATGGCACCGTCAAGTCGTAACGGAGCGACAATATCTCTCCTCCCTGATCTTTGAGGTCGTAGATGAGTTTCGAGTCTTCGCCATACTTTCCCGTTAATACTTCCTAAACGTATTTAAAAATTAACATAAGTATATAAAATATCGAAAACTTCGGTTTATACATTGTGGAATATCTTGGAAACTGTGCGATCTAAGACAAAAGTGTAAGACCAGTTTTTGCTTTATAAATCAACGAAGAGTCTAACAAAAAGGTCAGATTTGTATTAAAGCGAGTGACGTGGAAATTTCTTTTTTATTATGGTGACCGCATAAACAGAACAGACCGCATAAACAGAAACTAGCACAATAAAGTATATTATTATTATTATTATTTCGAATTATTTTATTCCGCCTATTTCAGCCTGTTTCCTATACGCCCCATACTTTTGGCACACGTATTCATTAACACCCTGTATACATATTTTAGGTAGGATGCTTTTTGTGTTTTTATCGTATTGTTCCTATCAAAAACAATATTCAAGATCAAACAGGCGATAATACAGTCATGGAGAACCCCAAATAAGCCCAAAGCTGGTACTAGGGGTTCCCCAGTTCTGAGAATCGCCGCTAGATAGCGTGACTCGTAAAAATTTAAGGGGTTTTCTACCTTTAAATTTTAAAAATATTTTGTTTTAAACATTTTATTTTTTGTATAGAAGGAAGAAAGATATCATTGTGAAATTTTGTATTTATGTTTAAAGAATACAAAAAAAAAATAGATTTTTAAAGTGCCATAACTTTTTTTTTAAAAAACATAAAAAAACGGTGGTTGCCATGATACCGGCTGTTTGGATCGACTGAAAAAATAATAACGGGATTATTCTTTCCACGCGCAAAGAGGCTCTTTTCCGCGCTGGACTGGATTCGCCTGAACGACGCGTAGCCGATATTGCTGGAGGTGTGTGATTACCAGACACACCTCCACTCAGAGAAGGTGAACCAGATACAGAATTGCATCACTCTAATAGTGACACTGAACTTTAAACTATTTTATTTCTTCCATAAATTATTTTCTTCAGTTGAGTGCGCACAGCTGATTCAATAGGATGTTGATATTTTGTTATTATTATAAAATGCGGTTTAAATAACTACGTCGATAACCTTTAAATCAAACTTTCACTTTTTTAACTAATCTTTTTACATAGAGTAATTAGATACACCCTTTTAAGATAAGCTTGCAAAATTTGATTAATTTTTGACAAAAAGTAAAGAAATTGAAGCAGGTTTTATCTCATTACTAAAAAGGCAATTTTCCTCAAAAAAAAAAACAAAAATCTCAAAATCTACAAACAATAGAGCCATATAATATAATATTTAAATAAAGATATTTTTATGAAAAGTAAGATGACATTAAAAAATATACCCTTCCATTTAAAAAAATTAAGTCAGATTTTACCCACCATAGGAGGACCATCCTGTATATTTCAAAATATTTTTAGAATGTGCCTTTTTAAAAACCATACAACTTTTCCCTTAAAAGTTTTTCTCTAAAGTGCACACTTTACTAAATATCGACCGAGTCGGCTTCGTTGAGACACCCTGTATGTATACATTTCGCTTGATTCAAATTTTTTCTAATCAGGAAGTTCAGAAAATTTTAAAAATTGTAGTTTAAACCCCTCCTGGGGTTGTTGTTTAAAAAAAGATTATTTTTATTATTTCTAAGGTAAAAATACCCCTTAAACTTACCTTTAACTCAAAAACTGGCGTGTCTATAGTTTCAGCACCGTGCTTCCTGAAAACTGCTATGATTTTCTCAAGAACCGAGTTTCTGACTGCCATTTGCTCGGGCGAGAAGTCTCTGGTGCCTTTGGGCGTTTTGAGGGTGAACTTTTGGTTCCCTGTGGGGGCGTCATTGCCCTCTGTGAGTTTGGCTTTGAGTTCTAAGAGCTTTGCTACCTCTCCCGCGATCTATAAGAAAACAAGCCGTGAAGATATGTAATGCTACGGTATAATGGTATAACGGTATAATGGTATATTGCATTTTCCCAAATATTTAAAAAAAAATCTTCAAATTTTTTTTTAATTTTCTTTTTGCGAAAAAACGAAAAAATTTTGAAAAAAAAATAAAAAAATTTTTTTTCTTTTTTTAGAAAGTTTAACCCGCCATAACTTTTTTGTTGATTCTTATAATAAGAGTGATTTTTCCTGAAAAAGTTACGTTAATCGGAATTTTCTTTCAGCTTTTTTTGATCTTTTTAAAATTTTAACCCCCATAACTTTTTTACTTTTGGGGGGATTACTTTCTAAAACAATAGGGATCTTCCCCTCATAGAACTTGATTTTTCCAGAAAATCGATCGAAATATTCGTTGTTGAGTTATCCTGTCTACAAAAATCGTAACATCCTACAGACAAACAGACAGAAAAAAAAAGTTTATTATTCTTTCATGATTCATGGCTCATAAATCCAAGAATTTTTTGTCTAGAACGATTTTTGAAAATTTTGGGAAATTCGAAACTACCGTATAATAGTATTCTAGCGCAGGCGCTGTGAAAGATAATATCAGCTTGGTAAAAAAGTGAACGGTGTTATAAACTAGCATGTCGACCCAGTAAGAATGAGTGATTCATTAAAAATGAATGTAAAAAGATACAAAGGTTACTTTTGTTCAAATCAGGACTAAAGCGGTCTAAAGCTAGTCTTACATTGTCCAACTTTAGTGATGAGCAAGTATGTAGTAGCAAGGTGAAGTAAACCAACAGTATCACAGATTTTTATTTTCAGCGCGTACGCCGTACTGCGTTTCTTACATTTACGTTGACATTGTAATAGTAGGTACATATATTACGCACTGAGTACGCGAACCTAGGTTTAGGTCACAGAACTGAAGATCTTCAGTTCTGTGGTTTAGGTGCTTATTCTTTTACAAGGCGAAGCCGAGTAAAAAAAAGCACTCGAAGTGCACTGAAATAGGTTTGCGTCGAGATGCGTATACTATTTTTCCTACGACGTAACATCTAAACATCCAAGAAACGCAAAAATTGTCTTAAACTTAATTTTATTAATTTGACGTTTTGTGTTTGACATTCACTTGTTATCTGACAGCAGATATGTAAAATCAGCCGACTTTCACTTTTCGACCGCTGTCATGGCAACACGTGGAAAATATAAATATAATTGCTACTGACTTGCATGTCGCAAAAATTGGATAATGTAACACTAGCTTAAAGCAATTAAAACTGTGCAATTTTGCGGTAGTTTTAGAAAGCTCCTCTAATTTTTTATTTAACCTACATTGTAATAATAACTATATTATCCAATAGGTATGCAATTTTTAATAATATTAATTATTATAATTAGGGACTTTATTAATTCAAAACATTACATTATATGTTGCCTTTCTCAGTCAAATTGAAATTAAATTAACATTTTTTTGTGTTATACTGTGTGTACTTCTGGGACCATTCAGAAATTACGAAAAATGTAAAATAAAGAGTTTCTAATAATTATTGTATACATCACATTAGTTTACATTATTAATAATAATTTATTAGTAGGTAATAATTTATTACACTGTGTAAAATTAAAACAGTCAAAATTATTTGTATAACAAGGCAAAAAAAATTAATGAGCAAATAAAAAATATAGAATTAAATGTAGAATATTTAATGAGCAAATAAAAAATATAGCATTCCATTTAAAACAAAAATAAATTTTTTATGTTTGAAAATCCAAAAGTTTGAATATTAATTTTGAATGCCCTTATATAATTTTAAACTTAAAAAAAAAGAATAAAACATTTAAAAACTAAATTTCAAAAGCAAAACGGCTTCTTTATCTTGGCACATAACATGGTGCCAAAAAATTCTAAAATAAAATAACTTCCAAGAAAAAGTTTAGGCTGAGAAACTTAGGCCCCTGAACAAAATATAAAGAAATTGTTTTTTTTTTGGGACTTAACAAAAGGTGCTTAAATTTTGTAAATAAAAAAAAAGAATTTGCACTGACCTGTGGTTTTCCGGAGAAAAAACTTGAAGAAGTGCAAAAGTATTGTTCCACAGGCCGTGAAAATTGCCAAACAGCTCGAATTCGGTTGAACATTTTATTTTAATGTGCAAAAAACTAAAACAAAAAAGATTTTATGAGAATTGATAAGCTCGAAAATTATCAAACCCCCTTCAGGAGGGTGTCAGTATTTTATTTTTACTGTTACCACTGGCTGTTTATTTAAAACCAAAATCCGCAAAAAAGATAAAATATGTTAGAATTGATGACAAGGCATATGTATACTGCAGTTTAAAGTGTATCGAAAGAACCCCACATGACCCTAGGTCATGATATAAAAACAAATGAATTTTCTTTAGGAATAAAGATGATGCAACATGGTTTTCCTACCTTTTCCTTGCTTTCCTTAGCAGCTTTTAACTTTCTAACCAAATCTCCTTGCTGTTTTATTTCCTCTTCTATAACTTCTTTTGTTGACATGTTCCACTTTACACAAACACGTTTTTTAATAAATAAATAAATTACAATTTACCTGAGAAATACTATTTTATTACTGTAAGCATGTGTTCATTTTTATTTCGCAAAGAAAACGTCGTAAAAGTACGATACACGAGCTTGATTTCGGGTGACGTCACTTTGTGAATGGACAGTAGTTCAAATTATTTGTATGTGAACTGCACCAAATTTTGTATGTGAAGCGGACAACAAATTGTATTTTTTTGACAGCTGATGTCACTTTTGACGTTTGTGTTTGATGAATCATTTGTAATATTCATTGTTTTTGTGTAACTTTGAGTTGTAATGGTATTTGGATGAAAAATTGTTGATTTTAAATATTGTGTGATTAAAAATATTGATGTTTATGGTAAAATACTAAAAAACGGAGGTAAATATATATTTATTTGTTTTAATTATAATTTTAATGAGAAAGAATTACAAGAATTTGGAACACAGTAACTGTTAAGTCTACCATGTAGATAATTTGAGGAAAGTTAAGAAATAAATACGTTCATGTGGTTTAAATAGGTTTCAGAATAAATGATAACATTTTCTTATCATAATCATTCTATTTTTAAACAAATACTTATCATAAAAGAAAGAAGGTATTAGGTATAGCTTTCTTTATAAACAGTAGATTATTCAGGCATTTAAGGTATTGGACTAGAATCTTTTATTTCTTAGGTGAGTTTTATGCCATGCAAGAAAAAATCGGCCAGTAGAATTGTTTAAATATATATAAATGTAGATTTTATTTTCTGACTCATGGAACTTTTGTAATGTAAGACTGGTTTATGACTTGTGGTTAAATCTATTATTTGTGTAAATCCTTTATATATATTATTATATCCTTGTTTCTAGTGTTGTAATTGTGTTCTTCGTTTAAACATACAAAATTATTAAAGACATGTTCAGGTAACATCTTATTCTTTATCTTATAAATAACATCTAAAACCTTAAACAATATCCCTTGTTTAACACTCATAAAATTTAATACACTCAACATTGTTTTAATTGGAGTATTTCTGTTGCACTTTAAAATCCCACACATTGCCCTATTTTGAATTTTTTGTAACTTTTGGTATTTTTCATTTGTTATGTTGAAGAGCATAGCAGAACAATATCCTAGGTATGGGGAAACTAATGATGTGTATAATAATAGTCTCATATGTTTGTTTTCATTTTCAATTTTTTTCTTAAAGCTTGGACATTCTATTTTATCTCACTTAACCTGTCCAACACAACATCGTTAATTACTACATCAAAATTTAAATTATTCTTACCAAAAACTATAACTTTAGACTTATTTAAATTCAAACTTTTATCACAAATCCACTCATGCAGAGTTAAATCCTCTTGCAAGTCATATCTCACAAACTCGGCTAAGTAATGAGAGGATATGTCATCCTCCCTGCACTCTACATCCTTTATGATCCAGGAACAAGGGCGGATTTAGGTGGGGCACTCCCCCAGCAAGATATATTAGCATAGAAATACCTTCAAAATTTTATTTTTGGTGAATGCGCAATTTTTTTTTCTTATGGATGGCCCCCCTACCTTAAAATGAAATAAATCCGCCCCTGTCCAGGAACAGAAATTTTGAGTAATTTGAAATTCTTTCCAGATGCCTCTATTATTCAGTGTGGTCTGCAGAGGCAGCACAGTGCTGGCTAAATATGCCACCTGTGCTGGAAATTTCACTGAAGTGACTGAACAGATTCTGGCTAAAATTCCACCATACAATGATAAAATGACCTACACACAGGGCAACTATTTGTTCCACTATGTAGCTGAGGATGGGATCACTTACCTTTGTATTACAGATGAGGTTTGTTCCATTTCTTTTTCCTAGGGAAAGTCTTGTGCTTAAGGGGTCTTTTTACCTTCAAATTTTAAAAATATGTATTTTGTCTTTAAACATTTTTTTTATTTAGAAAGAAAAAATATATCATTGTGAAATTTTGTAGGTATGTTTATATTTATATTTAAAGGATACATTTTTTTTTTAGATTTTTAAAGTGCCATTTTTTTACCATTATTTTTTTTTTGAAAAAAAACACATCAAAAACGGTGGTCACCATGATTCCGGCCGTTTGAATCGACTGAAAAAAAAACAGCATATTATTAAGTATTGAAGTAGCTATAGCCCTATCTAGAAGAATTTTTTTTGTCCAAAAAAAAACAAAATGGTGGACGTTTTTCAACATTTTTTAAATAATTTTCAAGAAAAACATCTTCCATTTTGTTATTTTTTGTCCAAAAAAAATCTTCTATATAGGGCTATAGCGACTTCAATGCTGAATAACACCCCGTTTTTTTTAGTCGATCCAAACGGCCGGAATCATGGCGACCACAGTTTTTTTATGCATTTTTTTCAAAAAAATTATGGCAAAAAATGGCACTTAAAAAATCTAAAAAAAAAATTGTTTTCTTTAAATATAAATAAACATACCTACAAAATTTCACAATGATATATTTTTTCTTTCCATATAAAAAAAATGTTTAAAAAGAAAATATTTTTACAAATTGAAAGTAACACAAAAAATGTTTTACATTTTGTCAATGTCTGATTTTAAAAAAGATCATTTCCGCGAAAAAAAAATATGACTGTCGGTTTCTACGGAAAATTTATGGCCACAATAACTCAAGAATGCTTTAATCTAAAACTTTTAATTTGAACCACGGCTCTATAGGAAATAAAAAAATAATAAATTAAAATCTTTTGCAGCAATAATGTTAAGCATGTGTCAAATACAGTTACTGATCACCAGGTATAAAGTGAGCCTGTGGTAAACTAATTTGCTGGTTTTTCCCCTTAAGTTTTGCATTTTGCATTACAAGGCTTTCCCCAGAAAAGTTTTAAAAGCAAAAACAAAATATGCGCAATTTAAAATTGCCAATTTTAGGCATTTGAAAGAAGCAGGACATTCCTATTCCTAAACGAAATCAAAAGAAGGTTTAGGGCTTCATACGGATCGACAGTTGACACGGCCATTCCT
This sequence comes from Brachypterus glaber, assembly GCA_958510825.1. Classification (NCBI taxonomy): domain Eukaryota; kingdom Metazoa; phylum Arthropoda; class Insecta; order Coleoptera; family Kateretidae; genus Brachypterus; species Brachypterus glaber. Next base: position 127,519 of record OY294050.1, on the reverse strand, counting down.
TACGCGATGAACAGCGAATTTTCCAAAATTTTGGCCACAGAAATGAAACATTATTCCGAATCTCACGATGTCGATACCATTTCCAGGGTTCACGGGGAACTGGATGAACTGAAGAACATCATGGTGAGAAATATTGGTAAGGGTTTTTTATTTTTATTACTTTCCCATTTTAAAAATGTTCAAAATTTTGGGAAAGCCTTTTATTTGTGCAAAAATTTTCAATTTTTTTTGTGTTTTATGGCGTTTTATGTCGATATTAATTAATTTCGAGCAAAAAAAAATTGTCGGTCGGTCGTTCTGTCCAGGAAATTTTGTGTGCACGATAACTTAAGAACGCTAGCGTTAAAGCTTTAAGCTAGAGACTTAATTTAATTAATTTAAATTTGGCATACAGGTATGTTACAAAAAGTTCTCGCTCGGGATTGTTTTTGGTGCGGCAAGGGGGGAAAATGGGGAAAAAATTAATTGAAAATTGCTATATAGGGGTTTTTAAGGTTGCTGAAATTTCATCTAAAATTTTCTAACTCCACCCCCGCGGGGGTGAGGAGGAAATATTTAAAAAAATATTTTCGTCAAAATTGGTATATAGAGGTTTTTGGGGTCAACGAATCTGAATCTGTTAATAAAAATTTTCTAATTTCAACCCCTGAGGTGCGGGGGTAGTTTTCGTAAAAATTGTTATATTGGGCCTTTTGAGGTTGCTGAAAGTGAATCTGATCTGAACATTCATTTCACGCGCGGTAAAAAATCGGAAACCTTTTTTACTGGGCAGTGTATTTCTTCCAAATTTTAAATTTAAAACTGTACACGCGTTTTAAGTTTGTTTAAAAAATTAGTGATAATATTGTTTTTTTTTTAGATAATGTTGCTATGAGAGGAGAGAGACTTGAATTACTTGTAACAAAAGCAAACAACCTAAACTCAGGAGTAAGTAAAAAAAATCAAAAAATGTTTTAGGCGCTAAACGATTAAAATTAGCCGAATTTTTGTTGTTGGGACCTACGCGAAAAATAGTCTAGGAATCAATTTTTAAATTAAATATTAAATAAAAAATCCACAATAGTAGTAGTATGGTGTGGACGCGTTAAGCATAACTACTAGGCCAGTGTGTCCCTTTTTGTCAACCCCAACCACTCCTTGAACCCATCTGACAAAAAAAATCCACAATAACTTTTAATTAAAATAAATATTTAATTTTTTTCACTGCTAGCTTTAGAACATACCATTATTTATCATTTTTTCAGATAGTGAAATCGATTTTCTTTACCTATAGCAATAATAATTTTTTCTCTCCTAGTAGGAGTAAATTTTATAAACAATTGATTTCTGTCACTTTAGATGTTTTTTGTGCAATTCTTACTAAGTACACCCAAGAATATAGCTTTAAATAACTTTTTATGTTAACTATAATTAATTACAATTATTACCAATTAATCAATCAATAATTAGCTAAATATTATGAAAAAAATAAATAAAAAAAACTAAATTTTCAAACGTCAGTTCAAAGTATTTATTTGAGCAAATAATTTTTTTAATTATTTGAATAAAAATAGTTAAATAGTGCTAGTAGTGAAAAAGTAATATATAAAGTACGGTAGAGAAGACTATTATAGCCTCGCACTCTTAAATCCCTCGCTGCTACGCAGCTTGGGATTTAATACGCTCGGCTATAAAAAAATGTCTTTTCTACCTTGGTATATAATTACTATTATTGTTTCCCTTTGCCTTATAAACATATTATTATAATATACTTAATGATATGTTCCTGATAAACATTTTTTATTGTATGAATAATTTATTTTAATTTACATTTCAAAACAAATAACTGCATATTTACATCCAAGTTTATAAATATTGGTTTTACCTATAATTTTCTTGTAATGTTTTCCTATAAAAACGGAACTCCCTGTAATATAACGTTTTGCCGTTTTTTTTTAAGTGTGAATTTCTTTTTTGTATTTTACCTGGAAATGGTATCTGGGAACAAATATAAAAAAAAATATTTCAATGAACAAAAAAATATTTTTTTTTCTAATATTTCTTTGTTCTTTTTCAGGCGACTACGTTTCGGACAAACAGCAGAAACTTGGCGAGATCTATGTTTTGGAAAAATGTCAAATTGTACGTTATTATCGGGTCCGTTTTGATTTTGCTCGTTTACATTATAGTTTCTATATCTTGTGGAGGCCTAGCCTGGCAAAAATGCATAAAATAGCTCATTAATTATTATTTTTTAAATAAGATTCAATATAAAAAAAACAGACCGAGTATAGGACGCTACGTTAAATAAAATAAGTAAAAATATATACAGCGTGTCCCAGAACTCGCGACCGTCCTTGAAGGGTCACTTAATATATCAAAAACTGTCTTCTCTGCCTTGGTATATAATTCCTCTTAAATATTTTTTGATGGGTACCTTTAAGGATGGTCGCGAGTGTTGGGACACCCTGTATATATATTAAACGCTATAGCGTGCGTAAAAGAGTCAACTGTCGGATTAAGAGACTTGCTCGAAAACTTGTTAAAGCATGTTTTTTTTGAAAACATGTTTCCCTTAATAATTATGACCAATGGTTTGTAGGCTACTTAGCTTGTAGATCATATAAAAAATAGTTTTTCACTACTAGCTTTAGAACATACCATTATTTATCATGTTTTCAGACTGTGAAATCAATTTTCTTCACCTATAGCAATTGCTATAGGTAATAATATTTTTTTTTCTCATAATAAGAGTAAATTTTATAAACAATTCATATCTGCCACTTGATTTTCCTTGAACTGCAAAGACATGTCATTGCTTATAACTTTTAATGGACAAAATGCAACAATATTTTGCCATTGGATAAAAATGAGCATGGCAAATTTTTTGTTTGTTTTAACCTCGTACTATTCTACTTAATTAAGCATCCCCTGAGTCCAGGACTTGTGTGGGCTAGTAGTAGAGGGAACCTGACTGGATACTGACTTTCGAACCAATTTTTATAGGGAGTGTCCGCTTCACTTATGCCTTCGCCAAATTGAAATTATTAATTAACTGAAAAAGGCAAATTGGCGCCATTACGAATCGAACTTACGCTAGTTGTAGTAGACTTGTCATATACAGACGAGGTAGACCACTACACCAATGCTCCCATAAATATTATAAATTAATTATAACAGAATATAACATATTATTCAGTAAATAAACAACAAAAGTCCAAACCGATGTTTTCACACATTTTAGAAATTTCAAAATGCCTCCCACTAGTGCACTAGAACTGTCAACTTTCAGTGAATAAATCAGTTTATTCATTTGTTTTCAGAAATGGCGATTTCAAAGGCTACTTGTTTTTGCGCGGTTAATTAAGATCCAGCAAACATTTTAAATTATTATTGATATAATAATGTTAAATAATAACATATGCGCTAGTAGTGGAAAAAATAATATATAAACCACGATAGAGAAGACTATTATAGCCTCGCACTCTTAAATACGCTCGGCTATAAAAATGTCTTCTCTGCCTTGGTATATAATTACTAGTATGCATTTTTTTGTCGAGTCGAGGTCTGGGGAGTAATTCGAATTTTTGTCGCATCCACCAAAAAAAAATCTGAAAAATAAAATTGCTAATATTTTGTAATCTATAGCGTTTTCTACGGAAAATTTCTGGTCTGAGGGGGCTGGTTTTTATTAACGTTTACTTAAAGCTCAAGTCACAAACACATTGGGTAATATGCTATTCCATTCTTATTTATTTTGACAAAACGTTAAATTTTAAATACGATTTTAGATTTAAAGAATAAGAATTATAATGTTATTTAAAAAATATAATTATATTTTATGGGATATATTTTAAATATCAAAAATAAACAATTGTTAAAACCCTAATTAAATTTTAGTTAATTTTTTTGTTTACTGCAGTTTTTTTTTAGTTTATTATTTTTAAATGTAAATTATGTTTATTTTTAAAAATAGATATGCGATTTCTTATCTTAATTGTGATGTTTTGTTTATTTTTGACAAAATATAGTTATAGTTTTACCATAAATGATTTTTTAAATGATTTTTTTTGGCGACCCCTAATTTTCTTTTTGCGAGAAAGATCCTTTTTTTGAAAAACGAAAAATTAATTATTTGTTTATAAAGTTTAACCCCCCATAATTTTTTTGTTTTTGGGGGGATTACTTTCAAACACAATAGGGATTCCCCTCGTAGAACTTGATTTTTCCTGAAAATTGCAAGTTGATCGGATTATTCGTTCTTGAGTTATCGTGATAACAAAAATCGTGACATCAGACGGACGGACATTGAATGAAACTTTATATCCAAGATTTTTTTGTCCTGGACGATTTTTGATTTTTTTTTAATTTCGAAACTACTGTATAAAATTATTCTAGGCGCTGTGAATAATATAATAATCGATCTAACCAGGTAAATAAAAAAAAAAATAAAAAAGTTCGCAGTCGGTAGGATTCGAACCTACGCTCCCAGAGGGAATCTGATTTCTAGTCAGACGCCTTAACCGCTCGGCCACGACTGCTTATACAAATAATTTTATTTATGTCAAACTAAATTTCCATATATCACAAATGGCCTAAAAAATATTGATTTAACAAAATATCGTGTTTAAAATTAAAACCAAAAAATTCTTCCATACAAATAAACCTAAAATGTACTTTTTGCGTTTTCGAATAGCAGCGCCACCTTCCAACAATCCAGTTAATTAAATTCTATCATGCTAAGCGTTGTTGGTGAAGTAAATTCAGAAAATGCAGTGAAAACCGTTTCAAAAAATAGCAAACGCGTGTCAAAGTTTGAAAACAGAAAATTGCGAAGAAAGCGCAGTAAAATCAGGTATTATACACTGCTAAAACAGTCTAGAAGGTTAAGAAAAACAAAAGAACTTTGCGACAGAATAACATCTTTCAGCATTACCGACATGGATTGGAGTTGTAGTTCCAGCAAACTACCAACAGATGTCGCAGAATGGCATAAACAAGAACAACTAGCTTTTTGGAAATCTAGGGCGCTAAGTTTAGAATTTGAAAATAAAATGCTTATAGAACAATTGAGAAATATTTATGCGGCGCAAATAGAAGAAAACTACACGGAGAAAATTGCTATTGATGATTTAAGTACGAAGTCAACAACTGGGAGTGATTTGGAGGATTTTAAGAAAATCGAACACAGAGAACCGGAGGGTAAAAACCGCGCGGTAGAAATGAGGAAAATGTATGGAGAAAAATATCAGAAAATCATGGGAATGGAGACTGCTATACAATTAAACTACGAGAGGCATGCTGCAAATGTTGAACATTGGCCAAAATTACCCTTAAAATTATAACAGCTATTGAAACCTGCATGGCAGGTTTATACAAGATTTATTAATGTATTTTATAAATACCTACCATTTTTTTGTAACTAATTTCTTACTTACTAAAATAAAGATGTTAAATGCATACCTGTATGTATAGTGCACTATCTAATTTACAAAAAAAAAAACAAGCACAAAAAGTCACACAAAAAGTTTTACAAAACGTTAGATAACATATCTCGCCTTTGCAGACTTCATTTTGTCCCGTAAATTCTCAATATTATTAAAGTTAAAGGCCTATCCAGAAGCTTGCATAAGAGAAAAAAAAAACAAGAATACGGTGCCGTGATTGGCTTACAAGATACATGGCGATAAATCAAGCCAATCACGGCATCGCATTGTTATGTATTACGTTCTTATGCGGGCCTGTGGATATGCCCTGATGGGCTTTTTTTATTTTTTAGTTGCTTGAGTCCCTAACGTCGTCTTTTTTTATTTTTTTGCTTTAAGGACTTAGTGTTTTATCATTGAAATTACGTAAAATTGACTAATTTTCAGTCAAATATGTTATACTAAAAAAATAATCTTTCTTTCTTGGTGAAAAAGTGGTGCTAAAAAACTGTTAGTCAGCCGGTGATCGTACGTCATCAGTTTTCAAAATCATTTTGACCAATTGGGCGGCCAGCAAAAACTGCTGTCTTTTGGAACGAAGAGATTCAATTTATATTAATTTGGAAACTAATACAAATTTTATCATATTAATATAAATTTATTAATATCAATAATACATTTTATGGTTTAAATAATTAAATGCCAAAGAAATGAGAAAAAAACGTAATGTACGAAAATTAGACTGATCTCATCGAATAGGTCATATGTAAACTCGAAACTAAGAAAAACATAAGAAAACATATTAGACGTTATTCCCTGGTGGAAAATAACGTTAGAAAGACTTCACCTAACGTTAGATGAATGTGGTTTAAATGTTAGATGCCTAACGTTAGAGTCTAACTTTAGAATAACGTTATTCTAACGTTGGGCAACTAACGTTGGAAATCGTAATATTTATAAATGTATATTAAATTGTATGATTAGAGGTGTCCCTCTATAAACTGTATGTTTCTTGGGATGAAAATAAAGTTTTTTATTTATTTTTATTTATACCCGTTTATCTAACGTTAAATTTCTACTAAGGTTCTTTATGCATAAAAATATTAGGCATATAAGCTAAAAACCTAAAAAATCGAGTTACATATGACCTTAGCGATGAACAGTCGAAATCTTGTATAAAAATGTGTTAAAGCGTTTTTGTGTTATTTTCTTGGTGAAAAAGTGGCGCGCAAAAAAAACTATCCCTGTGAGTCAGCCGGTGATCGTACGTCATCAATTTTTAAAATCATTTTGACCAATTGGGTGGCCAGCAAAAATTGCTGTCTTTTGGAACGAAGAGATTCGATCACGTGTTGGTCCCTCATATTCATATTTCCGGTGGACATGCAGTCGATTCCCAGGGCTGGATCGCCCGTTCCAGACTGTCTGGCCTGAAAATAAGGAAAATTATACTGGAAAACTTAAAAAACAAGCCGTGAAGATATGTAATGCTACGCAATCCATTGTATACTATTCACAGTGGATTGCATTTGCATTCCCCTCAAAAAAATTAAAAAAATTGTAAAAAACTTTTTTTTTTGATCGGACTTTTAGTTGCAGAGATAACACAGCCACACAAAATTAAAAAAGTTGCATCTCCGACGAACTTGACTAGTCAATCCCTCTGTATTTTGAGCCGCTGAATCCGAATCTGAGGTCGGAATTTGAAAGTTAGCTCCAATTTTCAACATAACCTCAAAAACATACTTTTCGCAACGATATGATGTTTTTTGAGGTTATGGTAAAAATGAGAGCTAACTTTTAAATTTCGACCTCTGATTCGGATTCAGCGGCTCAAAATACATAGGAATTGACTAGTCAAGTCCGTCGGAGATGCAACTTTTTTAATTTTGTGTGGCTCTGCAACTAAAAGTCCGATCAAAAAAAAGTTTTTTACAAGATTTTTATTTTTTTTGAGGGGAATTAAATAACAGTAAAAAAAATTATTTTTTGTACTTAAAAAAACAAAGTTGACCTTGAAAACGTAAATATCCGTAAAAAATAAATACGCCATTTTGTTTCCACCATTAAAATAAAAAAATTTTGTCCGACATTTTTTTTTTCCAAAATGCATAGTATTCGAGATATTTGAAAGTTTCAGGTTAAAAAAACACCCGGTATATATATATACATATATTCAAAAGTATTTCGTCTTTCAAAAAAAAACTGTTTCGTCCGAAAATAAATAATTGCAGTGTTGCCATATTTACCTTAACCTCCCCGAGGGCATGGATAGCCGAAAGGCCGCTGTTCTCTGCGAGTGCCAAAGGGATACTTTCCAGGGCTTCAGCGAAGCCTCTGAACGCGTACTGCTCCAGCGAAGCTAGCTGGTCAGCCTGAGCTGCAACTGCCAAGCTGCAAGCTATCTCAGCTGCACCTCCACCATATACCACTCTTGGTTCCTGAAAATGTTTAAAAACCGTTTTAATATTAAGGTTCCAGCCAGAATTAGGTGAACAGTTGCAAGCACCTTATCAAAACATCGGCACTAATTTGAAACCATTAATACATAATGTGTTGCATAATTTATTAAAGTTTCAAAGTCTGTTTAAATAAATAAATTGGGAAAGAAGATAGCCTACTAACCTGCACCAAACTCCTAACCACACACAAAGCATCATGTAAACTCCTCTTTGCCTCAGCCACCAACATCTGATTGCCCCCCCGAACCAAAATAGTAACAGCCCTTGAATTGGAACAGTCCTCAATCACCAACATTCTGTCCTTTGTGGTTCCGAAAGACAGTTCCCGAACCAAACCGGCTTTCCCCAATTTGTCAGGGGTCAGTTCCTCGAATCTGGGGACGATTCTACCGCCCGTTGCTATGGCGATCAGTTCGATTTCAGGGCCACCCACCCATCGGACTGCTGGGAGTTTTTGTTGAAGAAGGAGATGGTTGGCCTCATCGTCAAAGCCCCATTGACAGATGGCCAAAGTGGCGCCTGCATTTTTCACCATTTCTACCTGTGGTACAAGAAAAATGATTATAAAACTATGGTCACATAGGTGGCTCGATGGACAAAAACTATAATTTTTAGTTATATATCTCACTTGGTATTTATAGCAGGAAATTTTTTTTGCATAAATGGAAATAATGTTTAATTCCCTACAAAAACATATTTGATCATTTTTATCCTATTAGTTTCCGAGATACAGGAATTTTAATAAATTTTGATATATTTTTACATTTTTAATTAGATGTCAAATTTTGACACTTGTAAAATTTTAATCATAAGTAAAATTAATTTCAATTAATTTTTCTTTAATAAATTTCTGATAATGGTGGGCCAGAAAAACAATCCAATAAGAAAAAACAAAAGAAAATGGTCCAACACTACAAGAAAAGCGAAGAATTTGTAGTCATCAAAATTTATTTTCCATCACGGGTAATGCTTTTTTTCAGAAACAGAATTAAATACTTACCATGGAGGTGAATTTTTCTTGTTCGTATTTGCGCAACTCCCTGTATTCCTCTACATTGGTGACGTCCAACTTATGTTTGGTCTTGGGTTTTGGGGGCTCAAACGGGCATGTGAGAATGGCTAATTTTACATCCTTCAGTTCTTTGGGCATTTGGGAATGGGACATTGTTTTGTCAATCACCACTCCTTTCACCAATACTGTGTCTTCTAAACGGCCGCCAACCTGAAAAAAAAGACATTATTCTGCTATAAAATATTTGTGTCGAATGAGTGTGTTTGACATTTAACAATTTTCTGATGGCAGATAACTAAAATTAACTGCCCTCCCCCAACCGGTTTCAAGTCTCTAGTTCAAAGCGTTCTTAACATATCATGGGTAAAGACAGACATCATTTTTGTCTTTGCTTATTTTGATATTTCTCAACGTTTTAGAAAAAAAGATGATCAAGACAAAAAAAAATCTTACAATACTTTATGAAAAAGTAATTATAAACAAATGTTACCTTTCCTTCAACTTTAATCAACTCAAAATTGACATCTTTTTGTTCCAAATCGGCAACGGCCAAAACAGCGTTCACCGCAATTTCCGCCATCTGTCGGTGACATTTGTTGATAATCTTCGATCCCAAAGTGGTCATAGCCACCTTGACCAAGGGTTCCGTGTCTTTTGCGGAAACTGGGAAGAGCTCTGCGATTTTTTCCAAATGTTGAACAGCAGCTTGGCAAGCAAGTTCAAAGCCGTCTGCGATTCTGATCGGGTGAATTCCGTGGTCAATCAGGGAACCTGTTTTAATTAAATCAGAAAAAAGTTTAAATCTAAAAATATTAATACTGGGTGATTCTACATCAAAAACTGAAAAAAAAAGTTCCCATACACAGATATTGACCTTGAAATATCAATTTTCAAGCGCACCAAAAAACATAGGTATACCAAATTTGAGGCTAAAATATCGAAAAAAAAATTGTTATTATTTATTACCTGCTTGCTCCAAAAGGGCACCGGCCAGAACCACCACGCCAGTGGTTCCGTCACCGATCTCATCGTCCTGCGATTGAGACAACTGCACCAGGAGTTTGCCGATCTCGTGCTCCACGTCCATCATTTTCAAGATAGTGGCGCCGTCGTTTGTGCACGTCACTTCACCTGCAGAATGGTAGAAACTTTTTGAGTAAAATGAATAGAATAGCGTGTTAGGAAAAAACTCTTTTTTTTTTCGAAAAACATAGAATTTAACCCTTTTAGTGTTGGTGATCCTTATATGGACCACTTCCTTTTAGGGTCATAGTAGGCTGAACGGTTGTACAATTTTCACCTTTAGCGAGCAAGTAGTCCCATAAGGGACCACCATTTCATATTTAGGGCATCATAACATAGGCGTGTATTATACATATGGTAACACTGAAGCCCTCAATATTACCCCACCTCAATTTTTACAAAATCCCAACCTAGAACTTTGGATAAGCAACCTATTTATTTGTTTATATGAAGTTATTACAGAGTTGTGGGAAGCCCCAAATAAGCTTTAATATGTAAAAAGTACAAAATTTTTACGTGACATGTGAGTAGACATAGGAGGAGGGAGTCAGTACCGTTGTGACAATTTGTGACAGGGGGGGGGGTTTAGAATGTCCAAAAAATCGCAAAATACTTTATGGACATCCCCTTATACATTATTAATTTATATTATCAATTATTGTGCATATTATCATTATTTAACGTACCATCTGGAGAAACCATCATTTTGTCCAAACCTCTGGGGCCCAAGGAAGTACTGATTGTTGATGATATTTGTCTGGCAGCCAAAATGTGTGACTAATTATAAAAAAAAATGCATTAGTTTATACTTTTCTGATTAATTTTTTGAGAAAAATGCGGAAAAATATCAAAAGATCAATCATTTTAAATGACCAATAGAAACCCCTATGGGTTTGGGGCCATATGCATGCAAAAAAATAAAATTATTTAAGAGTTTTAAGTTTTACAATTTTAAATTATGGATTTTTCAATTTCAAAACTGTAATATAATATATTATGTTAAAATTTCAGAAAAAATACAATAAAAATCGAGATCAGGCAATATTTTTTTCAAGATTAAAGGTCTGTGGACATGAAATTTTATTTTATTTATTTATTTTTTTATTTTATGACCTTAAAGAATGCCCTGCATAGTTTAACTCATTTTCGCGCACCCTCTATTCCTGGGGGCAGGTACTTTTCCTTAAAAAAAACTGCTAGAGAAAGAACCGCAGGCGATTTTTCCTCTTAATTTTACATAAAATTAAATTCTTTAACCATTTATTTTATGTTCAAAATATGGACAGAGCAATAAAAATATGGACTATCCGTAATAAATACGGACGTAGGGAAAACTTAGTATAAGAAGAATAAACAATTTATGAGTCAAAAATTTTTACCCAAAAAAACTACCATAAAAATTGTTTGAAAGACTTAAAACAATGTATAGTCATTATTTACCGCTCTGTGTACTTTATTTAAAGAAAAATAGGCACCATAAAGGCCTATTAGGAAAAATAAATAAAAATTACAATTCATATGATTCATATATATATGACCAGTCAAAATTTTTGTTTAAAAAAGTACCATAAAAATTGTTTGAAAGGCCTAGAACAATAAATAGTCATAATTTATGGTTCTGCATAATTTATTTGACAAAAATTAGGCCACATAAAGGCATATTAAGGAAAATATAGCAATTTTTCGACCCATATGACAAACGTCAAAAACGAACATAACCTCACCTTTAGGGCATCGATTCCCGTTAACCTTTTTTGCTTGTCTTGATCCCTAAGGATAATAAAAGGTCTACCATATTCGTCAAAGGCGATGCTTCCTGGGAACGCCGACATTTTAATATATCAAAAAGCACAATAAACAACCCGGATGATTAAAGATTAAATTTTACAAATATCACAAACCCCGGCGAAAACAATCGAACTGCGCATGCGTCAAAGTGATGGATAGAGGTGCGCACAAAAATTTTGTTGGATGCGCGTTTCTGTTGTTGAGAGGAAAATAATTTCGTATTTATTATTAAAAAGTTATGATTCATAGATTATTGATACTGTTTGTAAAAAATAATTAGGTTTGTCTTTTTGAAATTGTAATTTGATCTTTGTTTTTTTTAACATAACCTAAAAATTTATTTTGGATGTCTCTGGAGAAAGAGATGTGATTTTGGGACTTTTATCAGTGTTCTGCTTCTTCTGTGGTACTTTTATAGTGCATTAAAACTTAATTTGTGATATAAGAAAACAAAAATGAATCGACAAACACAAAATTATGGATCCATGTCTGCTCCGACAGTGGATTTTGGAAAAATGCAATCTGCAGAATTTAACAGTCTTACAGAGTCGGTTGTGACTAATATGTACACGATAAACGCTAGCATTAGAACGTTGGATAATGCTCTTAAAACTATAGGCACAATAAAAGACAATAGAGGACTTAGGAAAAATGTGTAAGTTTATTACGATTATATCATATATTCCCAGGTAGCATGAAGCCAAGTTTAAGTTGCTTATAAGGTGCATAGACATTGGAGTCTCTAAGTTTAACAGTCTCTAATGTCTATGAATGTGTTGTAAAATCATCGACTTCTTGGTCTTTTTCTTACAGAAAGACAACTTTTGGCAGTCAAATATCATTACATTGGTATATGTAATATATAATACTACATATGTATGCTAAAATATTGCTTTTTTGTTTGGGAATAATATGCCTTTAGGTTTTTTTTCCAGCTCCACAATCATAGTGTATTAAATATGGTAATAAACCTGTTAAAAAAAAACAAGCAGAGGCCAGTAGAAAACAAATCAGAATCTACTGGATCGTACTGGTCTCTACTTGGTTTTTTAACAGGGAAATCATAAAAATATCTGTTTTAGACAAGTAACTCAAATGAGTACTAACCAAATAGCATCAGTAACTACTAAAGATTTGAATAAACTTAAATCTCTGGTCCCCAAGGGTGGAAAAAAGTCCAAACTTCAAGTTGAGAAGTTAGAAGAGGACTTTAAAGAAGCCATAAACAAATATTATGAATTACAAAAGGTAACTGATTTTTTCTTACTCTAGCTTTTAGTAAAAAAAAAACATTGATGGTTCTTGATCAAAAAGCAGTAACATGTAAAAGTCACATAAATACAATTACTCCTTTCTAAGTATTACTTCCTCCATCCTTAAAGGAAGTTAGTATAAAGTATTTTTTTGTTGTAGTTTTACATTCCCCAAGGAGTCTTACGTTAGTAAAAAAAAATCGAAAAAATGTTATTACTTTTTTACGTTTCTGGACCAAAAGTATCCAAAAAATAGGATTTCTTTAAAAAAGAAAATCCGTCTGTCGGTCGGTCGGTCTGTGTCCGGGAAATTAGTGACCATGATAACTCAAGAATGCTTTGGGCTAAAAACTTTTTTTTTTGTAGTTTTACATTCCCCAAGGAGTCTTACTTTAGTAAAAAAAAATCGAAAAAATGTTATTACTTTTTTACGTTTCTGGACCAAAAGTATCCAAAAAATAGGATTTCTTTAAAAAAGAAAATCCGTCTGTCGGTCGGTCGGTCTGTGTCCGGGAAATTAGTGACCATGATAACTCAAGAATGCTTTGGGCTAAAAACTTTTTTTGTTGTAGTTTTACATTCCCCAAGGAGTCTTACGTTAGTAAAAAAAAATCGAAAAAATGTTATTACTTTTTTACGTTTCTGGACCAAAAGTATCCAAAAAATAGGATTTCTTTAAAAAAGAAAATCCGTCTGTCGGTCGGTCGGTCTGTGTCCGGGAAATTAGTGACCATAATAACTCAAGAATGCTTTGGGCTAAAGACTTCAAATTTGGAACATAGGTTGATTATCCAAACTTCTAGGCTGTGATTGTTTTTAGTAAAAATCGGGTTGGGGTAAGGAGGTAAAATGGGATAAAAACATGTTTTTTTTATTAACAAAAAAATAAAAAAAAAAAGATTTTTTTTTTAATGAACCTAGGCCTATAAGGGAAAGTATTATTTTGTTGGCAGCAGTTTTTTGTTTGTTTTAGAAAGTTGTAAATAAGCAGAAAACCAACCTGTTAGTAAGCAATGAATCTGAAGTAGAACCCAAGGAAGTTTTAAATGTTCAAAAGCAGGCACAAGTCACCAGAGATTTGGAGTTTGAACAAGAAATGGCGCTGGATAGAGAAAACCGTATAAAAGAGATAGAAGCAAATGTGATTGATATAAATCAAATTATGAGAGATTTGGGGTCAATGGTTCACCAACAGTCTGAAGTTATAGGTAAGAAATTAAATTTGCAAACATTTAAGGGGTCTTTTTTACCTTCAAATTTTATAAATATTTTTTTTTTTATATTTTTTTATATACAGGGTGATCAGTAACTGGCATGCCAAAATTTAAGAGGTGAGTTAACATCCAAAAATATCCATAAAACACTTTTTTAGGTTGATTTTAGACTCCCCATGTCACCCTGTAGAAAGAAAAGTTATCTTTGTGAAATTTTGTAGGTATGTTTATACTTAATACAAAAAATTCTTTTTTTGATTTTTAAACATAAAACTTTTTTGAAAAAAAAATAAAAACAAGATTCCGGCCGTTTGGATCGACTGAAAAAAAAAAAGAGATATTCAGTATTGAAGTCGCTATAGCTATAAATTTTTTATCGCAAAATAACAAAATGGCGGACCAAACCAAATATTTTTAAAATCTGAAGGTAGAAAGACAAATACTTTTTCCGATTTTTTTCCATGATTTCTTTTAGATACCATTGAAAGTAGTATTGATCATGCGGTGGGCAATGTAGAAAGTGGAACTGAACAACTTGTTAAAGCATCAAGATATAGTAATAGAGCAAGAAGAAAATTGCTTTATTTAGTTATAATTGCAGTAATAATTGTCCTTATTCTAATTGGAGTTATTGTTGCTGAAACTAAATAATTTAAGTAGTTATTATTGATTTTATATTATTAACTTGTATTATTACCTATAAATTTTTAAATTTTTTATATTAAATTAGTGCTTAACTGCTTTATATTTGCCAAAAATGTTATCTATATATTATATACTTTTAGTTTTAATGTTGTAAAATTCACTATATTTACTAAAAAAAAAATAATAAAAAAATCTTTGCTCCCAATTTTCAGTTTTAATTTTTTATACATTAAAAGTAAAAATATACTTAAACAATGCATTTATTGGTAAAAATGAAAAAAATTCTATCTGCAAGAGGCCATAATGGCTCCTACATTTTCAAAATCAATTTTCTCATTAATATTCTTAGTTTTAATATTTTCATCTTGGTTTGAAATAAAAACAAGACTACCATCTTCTTTCCAACCGTATTTTTTGATCCAGTGTTTCAAAGTGCTGTCATCAACATCCCCAAGAAGTTCGGCCAGTCTGCCTCTGGGAATGGATTGGTACGTTATTCCAACACAATGACAGACAAATTTTCGGACAGAGTCCAAAAATCCTGTGATTTTCTGTGTTAATTCGGGGATATTGTGGATCCTTGTCCAGAATAACAAGAAATCACATCTTTCCAGAATATCTGCGAGATATATTATTTGATTAATGGGTTCTTCGGCTAACTAAAAAAAAAAGATTTGTTTTGATTTTATTTGTTGTTTGCTTATGCTTTTATAACTAAAAAAATTACCTGTCTTTCACTTAGGAGGCATTTGCACAAAATAAAGTCGGTATGAGGCAAGTTTGTGAGTGCCTTCAACAAGATTTGCCCAGTTATATCAATGTTAAAACTTATAGGATTCAATTGGTACAATTTTAGCACAGCTAAATTGGCTTCCAAGTCGTACGCATTTTCTCTGGACTGTATTTCTACATATCGTTCCAAAGTGGGCAAATTGTCCGGATTATATCTAAAACGAAAGCATATTTGGTGAATTTTAGGTTATGTTAATTTGTAAAACCAAAACAGGAAATAAAAGATTTTACCTTTCTATGCCTTTCAGCATACCAGCAACGGTTTGTTTCATTGCTTCAGCCATTTTTAGTAGTTCTTAACCACTTTTTAAGAGTAATTTGGCCAAAACGCGTTGAGAAACGTCAAAATTAAATGCAGAAAAGGCCTATGCCATCTAGCGATAAACGGATAAACTAGTGTGTAGACCGCCATCTGGCGACAAACACTCGAACAATTTCAAAAAGCGCTACCTATTGGCAGACCATTAAACTAATGAAGACAGCGTCATCTAGTAGTAGACCATTAAGCTACTCTAAACAGCGGCATAAACTTGAATGTAATCAGCGCCATCTAGCGGTAAAGCCTTCAAGTAATACAGTCAGCGTTATCTAGTGGTACACCTTTAAACTATTCTATACAACGCCATCTAGCGTTCAACGCAAACGCCATATTTTATTGCAAAATCCAAAAATCATATCTTTTACTTAAATAATCAATCAATAATCCTTACGGTAATCTATGTAAATAATGCAATATTGTTTATAAACACGTGTAGGATTTTTACATTTATTTGCTGACAAAGGAATATCATTAAAAATAAATCTTCTGATAATAAACTAATGCACAAATAATTCAATATTAAGATGTTCTGAGAAAAATTAACAAAAAACTATCTCTGGCCTTAAAAGGACTAAAAAAAATGTGCGACCCACAAAGTGCGAGTATTTGGAATGGTTGAATAACCCGGAGCGGCGAATTTTTTTCCGAAAAAATGGTGAATGCGACCATGGGCATTGCAAGACCATGGTCTTGCATGCTATCAGAACTATAGTCCGCCCAGTAAAAGTTTCCCAAAATTTGTAATTTTTGCATTTTATTATCTTAAACAGTAATTTCTACGAATTTGCTAATAAATGGCTCATCATCATAGAATATTTTGGACAAAAGTGCAAAATAAACGAAAACCTATCTATAAAACCGAATGTGAATGTATGAAATATTTAGTTCTAATAACTCACTGACGCAATAGAGCGCAAAAAGATGAAGTTCGCTATTTTGTTTTCTCTTCTCGCATTTTGCGCCGCTGCTGCACCCCGTTCTGAACAGGGTATCGTAAGTATATTTTTATATATATTTTTTTAATTTAAGTATAATGCATGTAGAATTTGTACAAATTGTGATTTTTGTTTGTCGAGACGTAGTTGAGGATTGCATGCATTGTAATCACAGAATTTTTGTTTTTACATCACTTATACTGCAGTAGGGTAGACCTTATTTTCTTATTATTTTAAAATTTTCATTCTGGTGTATCTAGAACATCCTAAAATATGAGGATGATCAAACTTCCAATTGGACACCTGATAGAATCTTTTGATGATTTTGAAATTTGTGCACATAATTTTTTACATTCAAAAGGAAAAAATTAAGTTCTCAAGGCTTTTAAATTTTCCACTGATACAAAAAGTACAGCCCATTTTCAAATATTTTTCACGATTTTTGCGTAATTTCACGATTTTAGGGGTCCCTTAGGGCCACTTGCACCAACTTTTAGTCTGAGATTATCTCAGCTAAACCGAGTTTAAGTTAAAAATGCTGCGTTTTGATTGGTCGGCCGTCAATTTAATCCAAGTTTAAAGTTAAACCATCATTGGTGCAAGTGGCCCTTAGAGAAGTTTGATCATGATCACACCTTATATTTTTAGGATGTTTCAGATACACCAAAATGAAAATTTTAAAACAATAAAAAAAAGTCCACTCTGATACTGGAGTTGTATAGTGCATGCAGGCTAGACTGCAATCCCATCCGTTTTTTCCACTAACGCACTTTTTATAATATATGACATATATGTTGTTTATCCCTAAAATTAAAAAATACCTACGATCCATTGTTTCTATTTTGCGTTCTCGTTAGTGTAAACAAAATTTAAAATTTTAGGAATCAATGGTTAGCAGACATGGATACCCAGTACAATCATACAAAGTGAATACCGTCGACGGTTACGAACTAGAATTCTTCAGAATGTCTGCCAAGACTGGAAAAGATTCCAAAGAAGAATCTCAAGAAGAATCCAATGAAAAGCCCAAAAGAGCAAACCAAGCAGTGTTGCTCATGCCTGGTTTCTTGTCCAATTCTGAAGACTTTGTATCCGGTGGTCCAACTGTTGGTTTGGCTTTTATTTTGGCTGATATGGGACACGACGTCTACCTTGGTAACAGCAGAGGAAGCATCTATGGTCAAAAACACATGCATTTGAACCCAAAGAAGGACGCTGCTTTCTGGAGATTCAGGTAAACTTTATACACACAGGCTGTGTCCTGTGTAACACAGGACACACTGGCCTGGAAACAATTTTTAGCTCAACTTTCATAAACCCAAGTTTTTTTTGATTATTTAGAGCTTTGGCATCTTTTTG
The DNA here is from genome assembly GCA_958510825.1 of Brachypterus glaber. NCBI lineage: Eukaryota > Metazoa > Arthropoda > Insecta > Coleoptera > Kateretidae > Brachypterus > Brachypterus glaber. The sequence goes on along the minus strand of OY294050.1, from coordinate 109,312 downwards.
AGGCCAAATTTTAAAAAATCTATTGATGCGTTTTAAGAAAAAACGATTTTCATTTGTTTTAACAAAAAAGAAGAGATATAATATAATATTATAATATTAATTATTGCCATCCGTCTGGAAAGGGTACCCGTTTCAGCCTATTTTTCTTTTAGTTGGCACGAAGTGGGAACCAGAGATCTCCCAGCCATCATAGACAAAATTTTGGATATCAGCGGCCAAGAAAAAATTCAATATCTGGGTCATATGGAAGGCAGCACCGCTTTCTTCATTATGCTCTCCGAAATGGAAGAGTATAACTCAAAAATCGAAAAAGCCATCGCCCTGGGACCAATCGCCTTCATGAAAAACTCCAACAATGAAATCATCAACAAAATCCGAAGCTACGACAGAAGTGTGAGTTAATATACATAACAAGCCATTATATTCTATTCAAGGTTGAAAAACTGAGAAAAAAAATATTTTTCAGAAAACGAGCTTTTTTGGAAAAGTTACTTTTTTATTTTTTTTTTACTTTAACCCTCAATAACTTTTTTGTTTTTGGGGGAATTATTTTCAAAAATTCAATAGGGCCCTAGGGATCTTCCCCCTCATAGAACTTGATATATCCTGAAAATTTCAAGTTGATCTAGAGTGTTTACAAAAAAAACGTGGCATCGGACATTTTCAAAGTTTCTTATTTTTCCATAAAACACATTTGTGTCCAAGAATTTTTTGACTAGGACGTTTTTTGGCGATTTTGAAAAATTCGAAACTACCGTATAATACTATTCTTCTAGAGCTTACGCGCTGTGAATAGTATAAAAAGTCATTTTTATGAGACCCATAGTAAAAAAAGATAAATTTCATTTTAAACGGTGTTTTACACTTTAGATTTGAAGCTCCGTGATCTATTTGCATTTATGAAAGCTGATTTATTTATTTTTAGTGGTTCGCCAAACATTTGGGACTCTCCACCTTTACTCCATCTACTGAGTTAATAAACGACGTAGAAACCAAATGCATCAACGAAAATTATGAAGAAAGAATTTGCAGGAACGCCTATTTTCTCCTCAACGGATACAACTCCAGAAACTTTAATATGGTAGGTATATTCAAAGATATTTGTGCCGTAACGCTAGAACATTTATTTTTAATTTAATTTTTCGCAGATTTTTTTTTTGAGCAGAATTTTTTGGGTCGATTTTTTTTGCCAATATATTTCTCGTGGGAAACTTCTTAGGGCAAACATTTTTTAGTAATTTTTTTTTTTTGGGAAAGTGGCCCAGAAAAGTCTATAAAAGTTAATTTTTAAGAAATATTTAAACTTTTTTGTTTTTTTAGACCACTGTAGAAAGGAGGCTTCCAAATCTGCCATCTTATGGTTCAGTCAGAGAATTGTTACATTTGGTTCTTCTAAGAAAGACAGGTGAGGATTTTTGCATTTTCTCTATAAAAAATCCTATTAAAAATATATTTTAGTATACTTTGGTACCCCATAAACTTTAATCGGATTTCTTGTGGTTTATCTGGAAATCCAGATGTGCTGATAAAAATCATAAGTTTTCTTATAATACATTTTTTTTAATTGTAAATTCCGGATGATTTATATGGACTTCCTCAACAAGTAATTTTATATAACTTCATAAGATTACATGAGTTTTTAAGCAGTTTTAAAATTTCCATATTAACATTAATAAGTTTTCGCGAGTTTTGATATGTGCATTGGAACCGTTAAGCTGAATAATTACACAGGCACACAAAAAAAGTCTTTTTTCACGAAACAAATATTTATATACGTTTTTGGGGTCGCTGAATCCGAATCTGGGGTTGGTTTGACTCGGCCAGGTCGCATTTGGTCCTAAAATCAAAAAATTGATAAAATGTGTTTCAACTTTCATCACTTTTTTAAGGTTAGCAATGAAATACGACCTGACAGACTCGAATCAACCCCAGATTCGGAATTAGCGACCCCAAGAACGTTTAGAAATATTTGTCTCATCTGGGGAAAAAGATTTTTAGGTATTTTTTTGTGTGCTTGAGTTATTGGCTTCTCCCATTTAAATTTAAAAAAATACGGAAGAGCATCGTATTCGTGAAAAAAATGATTTTTGTGCTTTGTTATAGGCGATTTTGTGAAATACAGTGAAGATTTCACTAAACAACCATCCCAATACGAAAAGTACGATCTATCCAAAGTAAGAGTACCAATGTACATTATGTACGCACCACGTGACAAACTCTCCACTCAACAAGACGTTCAACAGTTATTGTCCGTTTTGCCAAACGTCGACCAACACAGAAGATATGATGAGTTGAGCAACAATCTTGACTTCATCTTTATGAACAGAGGTTCACACAAACAGCAAATTCAAGATTTCATTGGAAAACAACTTTAAGTTTTTTTTACGAAAAGAACAAATTTAAATAAATGTGAAGAACGAAATTATTAACAGAATTATTTTAATTTTTTAAATTAGTAAAATACATCATTTGTTTAGTATTGTTTCTTCACCTTTGCCCTCTTCAACCTAAGTAATAACAAATATTGTTTTTTTATTTTTAATGACAAAAATCAGAAACGTACATATTTTTTTTTTCTTGTGACACTAAAAAGTCGTTCACTTGAAAAAAAAAATTATTTGCTTGAGAAAGAAAAACGCCTCCGAAAAGTAGGCATACCATGTCAACTGGACACTGCCCAATTTTTATATTTAAAGAATTCTTGACTTTTGTTGAAAAAAAAAATAAAATTCTATAATTTTATAAAAACTCGATAATTTCCCGAGATTTCCAGGTGTTCCAGGATTACCAGATTGCTTTACACCCTTTAAAAACTATTCTAGATACTTACCTTAATGGGATGGTCGGAAGAAAACACAATTTTACTCATTAAGTCCATGGTTAAGCTGGCTTTATCTCCCACTAAAAATACAAAAAAAACAATGAAAATTTTACAAAAAGATTATAGAATAGATTCATTCAGGGCCGTAGCGTCCCCCCCAACCCATTTTAAAAAGTTGTATATTTTATTGACCCAAACAAAAGTTGTATATTTTTTGGAGTCAATATACAAAAGTTGCATATTTTATAAAAAAAAAGTTGTATATTGCAGGGATTCAGATGACAAAAGTCGTATAGTTTGACGCACAGATCTGTGGCTACGGGAAATATGTTTGGAATATGTGTGCAAGTGGGAGGCCCAATGTAGGCACGCACGCCTTTAATTAGAGGAATCTTTAATTGGAGCTGGAAGTTTATTAAAATAGTAAAATACCAGCATAAACTGGAAAAAAAAGTATATTTACCTGAAATGATTTTTCTTGCTGACTGAAAGAAAACTGTTTGGCTTAAAGCTGAAAACATTGAAAAGTTTCTGAAAGGTATTTACTTGTTCACTCATTGTTTATTTACTTGTTTCCTCATCATCCGTACAGTGATTTGTTGATTTTGTCTGTTTTAGGGGACCACCAGGGCGACCTGAAATTAAATATTAATAGTGTTATTATAATAATTATAATTATTAATTGCAAAATGGCAAAAACGCAGTAAATGAAGATGAAATTCAGTCGATTTTTACATAAGCACACTATGAGCCAGAAGCTCCATATTTTTGCCAAAAGTCGACTTTGTCATTTGGCGAAAAGAACCAGTGTTATTAGTTAAAGTTTATATGAGCATAATATTTTAATGACCGATAAAGCCCTTTGGCCAGGGTAACAACATGAAAATTTAATTAAATATATAGCTTTGTTTTCGGTTTAATTAAGAAATAAATCTGTTATAAATTAATACTTTTTTAAAATATTTTTGTTATAAATGTTTAGTATATACAGTGTGTCCCCGGATCGACTTGAAAATACCACGAAATTACCTTTTGAATTGAGAAAATCTGATTTGGGACTTTTCCCTGCTTGCTTAAAAACTAATTTTTGTTGAAATAATTTTTTTAAAAATTGTAGATGGCGCCAGATATCAGTAAAAAAGTAAAAAGTTTTCAGGTAAACTTACCTTTCCGTAACAGATACAAAAAAAAATTATTTAAAAAATAGATTTACAATCAGGATTTATAGCAGGACGGTGCTAAATGCCGCACAGCTGGTGAAATAATGGCTCTATTGCATGGAAAATTTCCTGGACGTGTGATTTTTCGAAATGGAGAAATTGTGCGATTTAACACCATTAGACCGAGATCGTGAGATTGAACACATTTAATTTTTTCTTTGGGGCTACGTTAAAGATAATGTCCACGCCAATGCTCCAACAAAGATTTCAGCGCTCAAAGACAACATCAGAGCTGTTATTCGCGAAATAGAGCCGCAATTATGCGAAAACGTAATAAAAAATTTCATCAAAAGAATGACCGTCTGTAAGAAAAGCCGAGGCGGACATACATATTGTGTTCCATTACTAACCTCCTAATCTGTACTTTTCACAAAAAAACTGATTTTTTCTTTTAATTTAAAATGATACCTCTTGTTGGAAGACCCGTTATAATAAGTTTTAAAAATTTAATAGAGTACCTGCATTTTGAGCATTTCCAGTTTGATTTGCTGCACAGCAGCTTGGGATAGTTGGGCCTAAAAATAAAAATAATAAATAAATAAATTTAACTTTATGATGATTTTTCAACCGCTGTTAAATCACGTTGTGGCAAAAATTGATTAAATAAAAAATTTACCTGTAATATTAGTAGTACTTGGTTTGTTTTGAAAATTATCTTCAGGTTCATTTCCGACTTCATGAATGGGCTTGTTTTTGGGTTCATGCGTGTGTTTTGACTCAGCACAAGCAATGACCAATAAACATTCATCAGTACGAAAGTTATTGGTCTCATCAGGTTCATTACAAACAATGGCAACTACACAATCTTCATCTCAAAAAAATATCAAATTATTAGACTTTTAAATAACCTGACTTTTCCAGGATTTCCCTGGTCATAAAATTCCCTGACTTTAACGTAAAAATATCAGTCAATTTATGGGTTGCAACAACAATTTGGGTTATAAAAAGTTTAACTGGTATAATAAGCCTAGCAATAGACTGCAGTACATGTAATAGCCTTAAACTAAATTATGAACTTCTAAAAGTTATTAAAAAAATTAAAAAACCTGCGAAATTCCCCAGTTTTTAAACATTTTTTATAATTTTCCCTGACTTAGGCTAAATTCTAGGGTTTTCAAACCCTTTTTAGTTCCCTGATTTTACTGATGTGTAGGGGTTAAGGTACAGGGTTAAATTTACTATTATTATTATTATTCAGAAAAAGGGTCATTAATTTTAAGGGGTGATTCTAAAAGTTCTCATAACATATGTCTAAAAATGAGTCGTCAGGAAGCTAAGCCCCGTTGAAAGTGGCTAAAAAATTCGGTTTTTATTTAATAACTCAGGAACCCTTTAGGACATAGCAACAAGGTTTTGTACGTGAACTAATCCTAATAAGGTCAATCTTCGCATGTTATTTTCATGTACTTATTATTATTATTATTAGTTTTTTGTCCCAAACTTTTTTTTGTGTAACTTTTTTGTACTTTTTGAGGTTTTTTCTTAGTTTTTGACGTACATTCACCCTGCACCATTGAAATTTTGGTCTTCAACATTTTATTATTTAATTTTTCGCCCTCGAACCGTGAAATTTCACCTTCAAACTAATTTTTCTCAAAAACGGTTAATCCTACAGTATTACAATGAGAGTACCTTTTTTATGTATTTTGACCTGAGGAATCATATTCCAAAAATAAAATCACTAAAAAGACATAGAAAAAAGTTTGGGACAAAACACTGATATCCTTGGTTAAAATAAGTACATGAAAATAACATACGAAGATGGGCCTAAATCTGAAAGTGTTCCTGAGTTATTAAATAAAAACTGAATTTTTTAGCCACTTTCAAAGAGGCCTAGCTCTCTTACGACGCATTTTTTGACATATGTTTATATAAACTTTTTTCATATTTTCCTTTCTAGAACCACCCCTAAAAATTATTGACCCTATTTCTGAATAACCCTGTATAAAGTAAGCGAAATAATTAAAAAATGGTGAATGCGCTAGGTTTAGCACTAAAACCTTTAAAGCTTAAAATGACTAACCTGCGGAACTTGTAGAATCTTGGGTAGTTTTACTTTTGTTGGATGCAATTGAGCCCCTTCCTAAAATATATCCCAGTTTTGGAAAATTCATTTCATTAGTGAAAATTTAAAAAAATACCTGCTGAAGATCTCCTATTACTGCCAGTGTTTTTGGTTTTAGATGCTCCTTTTCCTAAAAAGAAATGTTGCTTTAGTTAATTTGGCACTTTACAATTTGTTTTAATTTGTTTTTAACCTGCTGAAGTTGTGGATTCATTATTCTTTGTTTTACTTTTAATAGAACCAACTTTCCCTAAAAAATATAGCTATACTATGTATAAGCAAATAACTTTTCATTCTTGCGGGGACATCTTAAAAAACTTGAATTTTTTTTGTGATACATATAAATTTAAAAATTTATCTATATAAATTATGAACCATCTATATAAATTATGAACCATAGCTTGCCGAAATGGAAAGGCTACTATAATTGGTCCAGCAGATAACGTGAGAATCGTATCTATAGCTAAATTTATGAATTAAAATATCTCAGATCTCAGTGCACAATATTAATTGACATTAATTTTAAAAACATTTCTTGCTTTTTATCATAAGAATAATTTAAAATCCCCATTGATATTAAATAAATTTTAACCTGTCGAAGTCTTGCTTTCATATCTGTTTATTTTGCTTGGATCAGTTGTTACAGTTTTACCTAAAATCATAATTTTAATTAAAATGTGATATTAAATTAAAAAAAAATTCCTTACTCTCTTCATTGACTACAGTTATAGAACCTTCCTCCTCAGTGATATCACCTAGTTCTGAATTTGAGGTCAAAGAATACGTAAAATCTCCTAAAAATAATATTTTTTAAGCAAATCTATTCCGCTATATATTTTTTTTATTTTTAAAAAAGCTCTAAATTCGTTTTAATTGTGCAGTTCGCTTGCAAAACAACTTTATGCTACGATATTTCAAGAACGCTGTGACAGACTGGAAATTTTGACCAAAAGCTTTTTGCCACGTTGAAAATCTGTGGTGAAAATCTTAAGTGTCAAAGCGTTCTTAAAATATCGTAAAGTTGTTTTGAAAGCGACCTCCACCATAATGTCTAATGTGTAGATTATATATGCGCTATACTTTCCAGATGGATCTAAAGCTGCTCTTATGTTTATGTGTACATTACTTATTTTTATTCAGATTCAATAAGGTTAACATATTTAAATTACGACCTTTGTGAAAAGATTAATTATTTTTCATTGATGCTTACTTTCTTCCAGATTATAAGTGTCATGCTCTAAAAAAAAGTATATAAAATTTAAAAAAATTATGTTATATATCAATATCACCTGATTTAGTTTTCGAAATATTTCCAGTGTTTTCATCCGAAGGATCAGGAAGGGCTTAAAAATATCCTAATAAATATTTACCGCGATGTTTTGGGTTTTAAATGGAGTATGACTCACATAGTTCGCCTTTGCAGACCACATTTTGATCCCTAAATTCTCAGTTATTAATAAAGATAATAAGGTTGTTTTATTGTTCAGTTACAGAGTTGCTTGAGTCCCTAACGCCGTCCTTTTTTTAATTGTTTACTTTAAGGACTTTTAATTATCAAAGTCAAATATGTTATATTAAAAACAAAAAAAATCCAAAAAAGGACGACGTTAGGGACACAGGCAACTCTTTAACTAAACAATGGTGAAAACCCGATATCGATATCTTTATTAATAACCGAGAATTTTCGGATAAAAAAAAAGACTTACAAATGTCAAAAACTGCATTTTAACCAATCAGAACCGCGCCTAACTCACACATACATACTTAATTTTTTGTTTCATCATGGACAACTTTGTAGTTTTTTTATTCGAATTGACCCTTAAGAAATTAATATAAGATTTAAAACAAACCTGGCAATGCAAGTGATTGTGTCTTGGATGCTAAATTGGTCAAATCTGGATTAAAAAAATCAAAATTAATTGTTGTGTTCAATGGATTTGCTGGACGAAGAAAACTTAAATTTTTAAATATTACCAGAAAAAACCAAATCGTCTTCGACTGTCGTTTTGCCGATGGTTATGCTTACTCGTACCGGATTATCAACGGATCCTGTTAAATTATATTTTTATTAGTCCAGTCAAATAATAAATGTAAGTTGCAATAAATGTACACGGACTGATATTTTAAAGGGTAGTTGTGGATGGTTTGGACTTTTGAATTGAATTGAATTTTGGGTGAGCGCGGTTATCTCGCTAAATATGCATCTTAGGATAAAAGCGAAAACAAAGTACCTATGTGGGCTATGTTAAAATTTCACATGTTGAGGATTTTAAGTCATTTAATTCAATTACCTCGGCTCGCAGAGCATTCATTTAAAGTGTGGAACGCCGTTTAAAAGAAAACTGCACGTATGTTATAATGAAAATTTTTTTTAAGAGTTGAGACATCGACTTCAAATTTTGAACATGCGATTTTTTTAGTTATTTTTTTTGGAAATTGTTATTTTCGTAATTTAAAATTAGTTTAAAAGTATAACTTAGGTACGTTATTGTATTATAAAATTATTCATTTATCAAAAATTCTTAGAATTTTTAATGAAATTTTAACGAAACTTCAACGCCATTTTAAACCCTTAAAAAAAGTCCAAAAAAAATTAAAATATATGGTAAAAAATTTTATGAGCTAAAAAAGAAAGGTATCACACGACCCTTTCCATTAAAAAAATCCCAATTAAACCCCTGCCCACATATTAAAATATACAAATATGAAATATATTCAAAAAGATAATTTAAATTGGCTTTGTGTTCCAAATTTAAAGTCTATATCTTTACTTGTTCAAAAGTTAAGAGGGGATGAGTTTTGGACAACTCTGTATGCTTGTGCCACACACTGTTACTGTAATATGTATTGTAAAATTTATTTATGACCCAAATTCTATGATTTACCCAAAGTTTGCACAAAGTGATCCGACTGTATTTTTTCCTGTGTCTGCACACTGTTATCCGTTTTGATTTCGTTCAAATCAATTTCCGCTTCTCTCGTTTTCCCGCCAATGGTTATGCTCACTCGTGCTGTATTGCTTTGATGCTCTATCTTTTCTAAATAAAAAAAATTAAATAAAAATTCTAAATTTCAGGCAAAAAAAAGATAACTGGAAATGGTATGGTTCCACCGCACTTACATTCTCGTTTGGAATATGGAATGGTTTTGAATATTCTGTTTTTAATTTTATAATCAATTTGCTTTTATTCGCCAAAATTGCAAAAGAATATTTTAGGCCCTTATGTGCTTTTTCCGGGGAAAACCAGTAATGGCATGTTATGTTAGTAATTAACTGTTAAAGTACAAATTTTAAGCAAAATCGTTAAAGATGCTTTTGAGAAAATCGAATTTTTCAATTTTTGTAAACTATACTTATTTGACACAGTAGAAAAAAAAACTAAGGAAAGAAACCAATATTTTAAAAACCTTTAGTTTAAAGTTTGGTTTTAATCTGTTAAATGGTATTAATTATTATTAAATTATTTTTTTTACCAATAGCATCTACACTGTGTCCTGACTCAATTGGTTCTGTTTCAGTTTCTGAAAATGAAAATCAGCCATAAATATCTCAACACGTTCGCTACCAAGAATTTTTGACGAAAATTCCCATTTTTTTACCCTATTTTAAACTCGGAGCCGAAAAAATAAAAATAAACGAGGGCAAATAGAGAGCTTTATAAGCTTTAAAATGATGTATCACACATTAATACAGCAAGATCGTCGACTCGTATATGAGACATTTAAAAAATTGTTGTGGCTCGTATATAAGCCGCTTGGTAGCGAATGTGTTAAAAGGATCACAAAACCTTCAAATTATTATGTTTTTTACCACTGTGTCCTGACTCAATTGGTTCTGTTTCAGTTTCTGAAAATGAAAATTATGCATAAATATCTCAAAAAGATTACACAACCTTCAAATAATTATGTTTTTTACCAATAGGGTGTTCAGAGGGTACCAGTGTCATTTCCTTTTCTGAAAAAAAAAACCTTATAAATTTATCTAAAAAGAGTTAACATAACTTTTTTTTTTAATAAGAATTAAAACTTCTCAAAAAGATTACAAAACCTTTAAACAATTATGTTTTTACCAATGGGGTGTTCGGAGGGTACAGGTTTTAGTTCCTTTTCTGAAAATGAAAACCAAATAAAAATTTATCTCAAAAGAGTTAACATAAATTTGTTTTTTACGCACGTTTTTTATTTTTGCGACACTTGTTCTTAAGGGCAGCTAAAAAATATAACTTTTAGGTCAAATTTGGATTCAGGGAAAAAGTCACATACATTTTGGATCTTGCAGCAAAGCCATGCTCCTTCTCCAAAGAACTGCCATTGGACTAGAAACTGCAGCTAATTTCAAAGTGTAACTTTTACTAAAACAAACAGTTTTATTTTTGTTTCTCCTTTACCTTACGTCATTTTAGTGAGTACCAGTAAAACACACTGCCCAGTAAAAGAGCTTTCCCATTTTTCACCTCCGCGCGTGAAATGTTTTTTTTATTATTATTATCACTTTCAGCAACCTTAAAACCCCCAATATAACAATTTTCACGACAAATACCCCCGCCCCTCAGGTGGTGAAATTGGAAAATTAAAAAAGATTCAAATTCGTCGACCCCTATACCAATTTTGACAAAAATATTGACAACATTTAAAAATATTTACCTCCTCGGGGGTGGAGTGAGATTTTTTTTATTATCAGATTTAATTTCAGCAACCTCAAAAATCCCTATACATATAGAATTTTTCAATTTCTTGTAAAAAAATATTGTATTTTCCCCTTTTTCCCCCCTTGCCCAATGTTTACCAAAAACAATCCCGAGCGACAACTTTTGGTAACAAACCTGTATGCCAAATTTCAAGTCTCTAGCTTGTTTATGCTCGAAATTGATTTATATCGACATAAATAGTTATAAAACGCAAAAATACGCAAAAAAAATTGAAAATTTTTGCATGAATACAAGGCTATCCCGAAATTTTGTAAATTTTCAAAATGGACTTTTCTCTTAGTCCATATTTAATGCTCTATGATTCGAAATATTTAAATTAAATAATTTAGCTATATGAGAAAATAATTATAGTTGACATATCTCAGCAAGCTGACATCATGCATGGCATTAGTTTGAAAGTGTGATACTCAATGAGACACATTTTAAAGCAAATTTCACCACAATACAGACTATGTTACCTATTTTTCAGCTTTTTCTGAGATTTCAGATTTAAATAATCGATACACTGAAACTTTTCATGAAACCTTAACACCACATAAGCAGAACCATGTTGGAGTTGCCAACCGCCGATAATTTTAACTCCATTTATTGTATAGAGGCTAAAATATTTTAGTTTCATCAGAAAAAGAAAACAAGGAAAACTATTACTTGTTCATAAATTATGAATAGAATATTATTAATATTCTTTTGTTTTTCAAATAATAAATATACATGGTGTTCAGTAACTGACATGTCAAAATTTAAGAGGTGATTCTACATCCAAAAATATAAAAAAAAGTTTTTATAAAGGTTGGTCCGGAAAAAAGCCCTAAGGGAGCTATAGTTAAGGGCACTAGATCTGTGCCGCAGCCACTACAGGAACGCTAAGGTGACAAACAAAAAGTCAAAACCAAAAAATATATATAAAAAGGTCCAAACGCTAAGGTGGGTGTTCTGTGGTGACAAAAGAAAAACGCCGTTGCATAGTTTGTTTACTCACAATCTACTGATTTTAATAACAGGACAGTATCCAAAACTCGACAATATGTATTTGATAAATGACAACGCCGAATTGTAAGTAACACAAAAAAAGTTTCAACTTGCTAGTTTTTAGCTTTTTGAGGTCGTTTACAAAGTTGAAAGGTATGCAACCAAAATAACAGCTTCGACGGAGCAGTTGCCTTTGTGTGAATCAAGTAAAGTCACAAATTTGTATATGAAATCTGTGAGTAAAGTGCATCAGGGCGCGAGCCAGGAGGGGCGCTGTCGAGGGGCGTTGAGCTTTATTTTTCTTTTTCGAGGGCGTTTTTTTTGTTTTGCTAGGGCCGCCAAATTGTGGTAGAAACCGTCAGGGACAAAGCTTTTTTTCTTGAGGGTATTTTTTTGAGCGCCAAGTTTGGTATAAACCGTTAGTGACTTTCTTTTTTGAGGGTGTTTTTTGCTAGGCTAGGCTTGCTTCAGGGCGCCAAAATGCAAAGGCCTGTTGCTTATAAGGGGTCGTCCATAAAATATGTCACGCAAATTGACCAAAATTTATACCCCGTTTCTCGAGTTATTAAAGGCTTTAGATATTTTGGCTAGCCCCCCTCTTTGTAGGGGTAGCCAAAATATGAAATATCTAGTAACTTTAATAATGCGAGAAACGGGCTATGATGTGTTTCAATTTTGGTCAATTTGCGTGACGTATTTTATGGACGACCCCCAAGACTATAAATTTTAAAGTGGTCTTTTACGACATTGACATAAAAGATTTTTTTTTCCAAAAGAAAATTTTTAACAATTAATTCGAAACAAGGATGGCGTTTATAATAATGCGTTTCTTTTTACTTGGAACTTTTCCTAAAAGACCGGCTTTCTTGACTTCTACCTAGCAAAAGATTTAGTTTTATTAAATTATTCTCTTTTTCAAGGGAGAGATGGACACAATGCCAAGACAACCCATTAGTATGCATTTTGGACTTTTTCTTAATGCCAGGGTCGTCCCACATGGGAACGCCCTACCATGGCCCTTTCGACCGAAGTCTACTCGTGACAAATTTTAGGAAACTTTGGATCCTATATCTGCGTTAATTATGATCCGTTAACGGTTAGATTCAATTCACCGCCATCTATCGGCAGTTTTAAGTGACCGGTATATGATGGAAATAAATATACAAAAGGAGTGAAATTCAAGTCCACTGCCATCTAGCGGCGATTTCTCTCTAGAAAATAACTAGTGACGGACTAGCGCCATATGGCAAGGGAAAGCCAACCGGGCCCACTGCTAAAAATGTTTGCAAAATTTTTAAAAAATGGAAGAAAAAGTAACTCAAAAGTTTAGAAAATATTACTTTGACTGATAAAAGCGTTCATGCTAATTTTGAAAAAAATCAATTCAGAAACACCCAAAACGGCGTATTGTTTGACACATGGATGTGTGCCTATTGAAAATATGTGTGGAATGTGTGTGCGTCTCACTTGCACGCACGCCGTTAGGGCTCATTTCTAACCTTTACAGGATTTTTTTTTATATTTTTGGATGTAGAATTACCTCTTAAATTTTGGCATGCCAGTTACTGATCACCCTGTATATTTAAAATAAATTATTACCCTTCAACTCCATCATTTGAAACGTTCATAATAGTTCCAATATAACTCAAAATTGCCAACCAATCGCCTTTAAGATCGTGTATAGTAAAAACAAACTTTTTAGGACACTGTCTTTTAAAACCATTTCGAAAAACGAAAATTATCGTCGTCTTTTTTATTTTACTCATTTTCAGAAAATTATAACGCTCCAGGGTTTCTTTCTTGTTATCATAATGATACAAATTTTTGTCTTTTTTGTTTAATAATATTTTTTCAAGATAAAAGTCTGATTCTGTTGTGTAACTAAAACATAAATGATTATTTTTTTTCCTGTAAAAAACGCCAAAAAAAAAACAGAAAAAGTGTTTCAAAACCGCATAGAATACGATGTTTCAGAACAATTTTTTATGCGTTTCCAACGTGATTTTTTACAGGGTCCAAATTGATTAAAATAAGCACCGAGAAAAATCCTTTTTGACTGGATTGTTCCCACAGGCAATATATTCTCCATTGTCCTCCAAATTGTCAAAATATCTAACCAGCTTTTTCGTTTTCTTGTTGTATAATTTTGTGATGGGAAATTTTGGTTTCAGTTTGTTGGAAATATCTTGAATTACAGGATCGATTGAGTTGAAAGTTTTTAAGTTATTTGTGTAAAAATGAATGTATTTTAATGGGTTGCCCAGCTCCCAAACCAGGATTTTTTTACTAGACACTGAAATTTTTTCCATGTTTTTATGACAAATTAATCAAAATTGACAAACAAAAAACTGAAAGAAACACATAAATATAAAGTTACTAAATTTGATTTGGTTATCTTTAAACTGTTTGATGTTTTGGTTTGGGGGGTATTATACCTATTATAGGTAACCTATAATTATTATAGAGACCTATTATAGGTTTCTATTTTTTCAGACAAACTACATTTTCAATAATAAAGTTTCTGGTCACCCATTTGGCGACCGATTTTGGGAACTATGAACCACAACCCTGTAAAAACGGTCCTGCCAAATCTTATTAAAACCCTATGGGACGAAGATAAATTAACATAAACTAATTGCCCTTATTAATACAAGTATACATGCCAAACCTCGTCGCTCTATCTCAAAGGGTACCAGAGTTATTAATTAAAAACCTTATTTTTAGTACAATTTTAAAGGGACATAACACACTTGGGGTTCCTTTCCGGACCTATGTTCCTATGCTGGTTTTTTATGCTTTGTGATGTAGAATCATCCCCTTTAATATATGCAAACAGCGTGTATATTAAAATATCCCCTGAATAGATTTACTAGTGTTTGTCTTAGAAATAAATTTATTTGATAAAAATAAAAGTAAAAAAATAAATATTTTGAAAATAATTGCCTAAAAAGTACAAAATACTTATCTAATAGTTGCATATTGTTGAAACTCAACTGTGGAAAAAGTTAGAAAGCTGTCCAGTTGTGGGGATGGGTTGAACACTGGGCTGTGTATTTTGATTTGTCTCATGTGGGTGTCTCTGCCATTTTGGTGGTTGCTGGTAACTGCGATTTGGATCATGAACACTCTGATTGGCTTGTCTCTTATGTCCTTAATTGGTACATGGATCCATCCTGATTATTTTACACAAAAAATAAATATTAATACACTGCCCAGTAAAAGAGCTTTCCCCTTTTTCACATCCGCGCGTGAAATGGATTTTTTATTATCAGATTCACTTTGAGTAACCTTAAAAACTCGAATATACTAATTTTTACGGAAACTACATCTTGCCCCTCAGGGGGTGGATTTATAAAAAAATGTATTTAAAGATTCAGTTTTAGCACCCTCAAAAATCTTGTATATTATATTATCAATTTTCAAGATAATAATTTATAGTTTTTTTAAAATTCCAACCTCAAAAAACCAAATATACCAATGTTCACGAAAACTACCCCCGCCCCTCAGGGGCAGAAGTTAGAATTTTTTATTATCAGATTCACTTTCAGCAACCTCAAAAACCTCAATATACCAATTTTCACGAAAACCAACCCCCACCCCTCAGGGGGTGAAATTAGAAAAAATTTATTGTCATATTCAGATTCGTCGACCCCAAAAGCCCCTATAGGGGTTATATATACCAATTATGACAAACATCTCTAGCTCAAAGTGTTCTTAACACATTTGCGATGATGGTGTTAATGGTATCTATACTGCTGTCCTAAGCTGCAAGGTTAAACTTAAATAGATAGGACTTTTCAGCTTAGGACGGCAGTATAGCTGAATGGATTTGGCAGCATATAGAAACTGAATTAAATGGTGTGCCACCGGTGTTAAGTTATTGTGGATACAGACAACTTATTTTGATTTTTCTCGGCGTTTCAGAAAAAAATTAAATGATGAAAACATTTCGTTCGCACAATATAAGAAAAAAATTTAAAATAAAATAAAATTGAGATATATTTTTAGACAAGGTCATATCGACCATGAACTTGCAATAAGTGTAAAATATAAAATTTTTCAGGAGCAAAAACAGCAACTCTAAGTACTGTTTTTTGTTGCTCCTGAAAAATTTGATATTTTACACTTAGGAGGTATTGCAAGTTCATAGTTGATATTGTAATGTGGCCCCTAATTACTTACCTGAAGGTTCACTGAGCACCACAACCTCTATTTCCTGCAGATCATTGAAATGTGTACCCACTCTTACAGATATTCTACTGGGTGTATAGCTTTCATCGAGCTTATAATCAGTGTAAATGTATATATCGCTTATCGTTGTTTTTCTTTGGAACTGAATGTTCACTAAATGCGGCAACTGGCCATCCGATTGCCAGTACGTATCTGCTCGGTCGTCTCTAAGTTGATCCACCCCAAAACCTTAGAAACATAAACAAATCTGGGATTTACAAAAATAAGTAAATTAAAAGTTTTACCAGGTTTGCAAGAAGATAAACTCCATATTGCTTGTGAGCCTACTTCTCTAACATCGCCACTTCTTTCATTTTTAATCGGATCCACATCAGTAGCTTGTTTTAAAGACATTTTAAACACAAAAGAAATTTCAACTTGCTAGTTTTTAGCTTTTTGAGGTTATGTTTACAAAGTTGAAAGGTATGCAACCAAAATAACAGCTTCGACGGAGCAGTTGTTTTGTGTGAATCAAGTAAAGTCACAGATTTGTATGTGAAATCTGTGAGTAAAGTGAATCAGGGCGCGAGCCTAGAGGGGCGTTGAGCTTTATTTTCTTTTTCGAGGGCGTTTTTTTTTGTTTTGCTAGGGCCGCCAAGTTTTGGTAGAAACAGTCAGGGACAATGCTCGTTTTCTTGAGGGTAAAAGGTCCAAACTAGAAATAATTTGAAACATGGGTGCGTTTCTTTTTAGTATCGAACCTTTTCTAAAAGATCGACATTCTCGATGTTTACCTAGAAAAATATTTTGTTTTATTAAATATTCTCTTTTTAAGGGAGAGATGGACTCAATGCCAAGACAACCCCACTTGCCATTTTGGACTTTTTATTAGACAGGATCGTCCCACATGGGAACGCCCTGTCATAGCCCTTTCGACCGAGGTCTACTCGTAACAAATTGTCCAATCTTTGGATCCTATATGTGCGTTAGTTATGATCTGTTAACGGTTAGATTCAATTCACTGCCATCTATCGGCGGTTTTAAGCGACCGGTATATGATTGGAAATAAATATACAAAATGAGTAAAATTCAAGTCCACTGCCATCTAGCGGAGGTTTCTCTCTAGAAAATAACTAGTGACTGACAAGCGCCATAAGGCAAGGGAAAAGCCAACCGGGCCCCCTGCTAAAAATGTTTGCAAAAATTTTAAAAAATGGAAGAAAAAGTAAGTCAAAATGTTTAGAAAATATTAATTTGACTGAAAAAAACGTTCATGTTAATTTTGAAAAAAGTCCAATCATAACAAAAAAGTTATAGGCAAGAGCGTAGCCAGGATTTTTTTTTCTGGGACTTATATAAGCCTAGTCGCACCTTCGCCATTTTTTAAAAATTTGCATGATTCAGTAATCTATGGATTGAGCTTTACCTAGGTCGTCGCTTTGAAGGGGTCTTTCTACCTTCAATTTTTAAAAATATTTTGTTTTTAATCATTTTTTTATAAAGAAAGAAAAAAGATATCATTGTGAAATTTTGTTGGTATGTTTATTTATATTTAAAGAATACAAAAAACTGTTTTTAAATTTTTAAAGTGCCATTTTTTTGCCATAATTTTTTTTGAAAAAAACATAAAAAAACGGTGGTTGCCATGATTACGGCTGTTTGGATCGACTAAAAAAAAGTCCAAACGGGATAATATAATATTATTATTCAGTATTAAAGTCGCTTTAGCCCTATCTAGAAGAATTTTTTTTGGCCAAAAAATAACAAAACAGCGAACGTTTTTCAAAAAATTTTAAATAATTTTCAAGAAAAGAAAAAAATTGTTTAAAAACAATAACTTTTAAAATTTGAAGGTAGAAAGAACCCTTAAATATGTAAATCAAGACCTTTTTACATTTCAAGATGTAAAAAAAAAATGTTTAAAAAAGTTTATTCATGGAAAAATACATTTTTTTTAAACAGATGTTAATAAAGTGAGTTTTTCATTTAGTTGTAACTGAGTTTTGATAAGTTGTGAAAGGGATACCACCATAAGCAGATCCTTTACATTACTATTAAACATTTCCGAGAATTGCTCAGTCGACATGTGTGGAACCGAGTTTACTAAATCCAATAAAGATCTCCCTACTGTGTTATTTGGTGGTGTTTTGTCAGCTAAAACATCTTCAACGTAGTTTAAAACTTGGTCCAATAAAATTCCCATCTTATTTCCTGCCTCTGAAACTTGGACTAAATCCAACATTGGGTTTACATTTCTTGATCTCCCACCTCCTATGCTCATAGTTTTTTGACATAATTGCAAAGCAAATACTTCTGGATCGTAACAGGTGATATCACTAGGAATGGAAGTGAACATGCAGCCTTGTTTTCCTGTTGGAACACCCAAGGGTACACAGACATAGGCTTTGACACCCATTCTACCTCCTTGTAAGCTTGTATCTAGAGTCAAATGAACTGGGTTGTTGCATTCTCTAGAATAATACTCATGAATTACAGCACTGTGGTTGGTTACTTCATTTCCAGTAGCCCACCATCCTACAATAGCTTCAGTCGAGTTAACACGTTTGTTTAACTCATAAATGTCCATTGCATAACTTAATTCTGCTTCTACCTGGTCATCATACTCCTTGTGGGGCACACAAAAGCAGTTTGTTACCTCGACAACTCCCTTATCCAACGTACCTTAAAAGATTTAATGATAATATACATGTATGGTAAAAATAGTTTTTTATAAAAATAATCAACATTTTTGGACAAATACTGCTCAATATTGTCCGGTGATAGTTGTTTTCCAAGAATACTAGCTGGTAAACTGATACTTGGCATAATTAAAGAAAAATAGCATAAAAATACACTTTTTTGACGTTTGGAAGTTAGGTTATGTATGACATGTGTCATATTTTATGTTTCAACTCAAATTAAGGCTAGCTAGTTATTTTGAAAAGACTTACCAAGTAAGGTACCGATAACACGGTGCGATTCGGCATTTCTTCTCTCGTATGCATCGACAATTTGGAATAAAACAACAGGATGAACTTTAACTTGCAGGTTAAGCGCCATTTTGTTGTTAAAAAGAGGACGCATGCGCAGTTAAACTGTCAATGTACCAACATAACGTAAACAAAAGTAACCAGAATTTTTTAAATCGCAAATTATACGGAATTTCAATTGGGAAATAAAAATGTTTTAAATAGTTTATTCCTGTAATATTTGATATAAATTGGTTCAAAATTCATCGATCTATCGATTGGTAAGAGTTTTAAGCGTTTAATATGTTGAGAAAAGGTCAAAATGGCTTTGTTTTGGTTCCGGTTTTGAGTATGAATGGCTTCTAGCAAAATGGTTTCGCGGCCCATCAGTAACCGTGTTTGTGCGTTTTGGTATATACATATCCGCAATGCAGGCGTGCCTGAGTTATTCCAGTTTATAGTGAGTGGGAAATTTCTAGACAAAACCTAAAAGCCTTTTCTAGGTGAGTGAGCAAAAATGAAAAAACCATGTCCACCCCTCCCCCGCAAAGTTCAAAACAAGCCGGATTGTTTATCATAAAGAAAATATGGTCAATTGAAAGTAATTAATAACCTGAATAAACACAGGAAAGTTATTTCTAATTTTAATATAGATTAAAGGTGACCTTCACTATTATATTCGGTATTTTGCTTGTAAAATTGCTATTTCTTTCAAGTGCTTTTGGTTATTGATATGTATAAAACAGGTCATGAACCCAAAACCTAAATTTTACAGCTGAAACAGGTACCCTTCCTAGACGGGTGGCATTACCTTGGATGGTCTTATCTCAAATGGTAATACAACAAAAAATATTTTTGTGTAAGAGATTGAAAATGCTTTTTAACTGCAATAATGGAGTTATCACCAAAAATGTCAGATTTTGGCCCCTTGCCCCACCCCAATGTTAACAATATCTAACTTGACATGAACTACAAAAGTCCTGAATCATATGATAAAATAATTTTTGAAATTAGTCATTCTATTTAATGGTTACAAGGTTTAAATACTATCAGACTGCCAGAGAGTCTGAATTTTTTTAACACCTACTATTTTCACATTTGCCACCTGTAAATATCCTAAATGTAAATAGTATTTGTTATTTTCAGGTTATAATCATGGATAGTAGTAATTCCTCAGGGGATAGTTCCTCTGACTACAGTACAGACTCTTCTGATGATGATGGAATGGAAACGGCCCAAATAAATGGAGTAAAAATTCAGTTACCAGAAGGTTTGTGCGAAAGACGTGACATTTTTAAAGAATTCTTCTCAACTGGTCTATGGAATTCTTTCTCCGACCTAGAAAAACAACATCTTCAAACATTTCTACCCAATTTTCCCAAAAACGATGAAAAAGAAAAAAGCAAAACATTACAGAGGTTATTCAATTTTGAACCATTTAGATTTAATAGTCCTATAGAAAAATTTTATGAAGATTTAAAGGCAGGTTATTTTCGTCCTGATATAGCTCACATGAGAAAAGTAATAAGAAAAGCACAAAAAAAAGAGAGTAAATGTAGATACAAATCTTATAAGGAAAAGTTAAAACAAGAAGTATTGGAATCTCAACAGAGATTATTGTACCAAATAAGAAATCTACCCCCTGGTTGTGAACCGAAAGCGGAAAAAAGAAAACTGCCCATAGATTACACCCCCCATCGAACAAAAAGAAAATATTTTCAAGTTTTGAGTCAAATTAAAAGCCAAGTCCAAGATCCCAATGAAATTTCATCAGATGAAAACTACCCAGAAGGCCCCCCTTCATCATTGTCTCGAAAACAAAAAAGACATCTCAATAGTGTAAAAAATAGTTTAAATGCAAGCTCAGAAAGGGTGTTTCAAAACACAACTTCAAATAAAATAAATGTAGCTTTAGATTTAGATAGGTATTTAGCACCTTCACACAATCCATTTTATGTAAATGAAGAAAGTTATAGAAATCTGCTGACTCAACATAGAAAACAAGTGGTAGACCGCGTGAATAATCAAGAAATAAACACAAATGGTATTACGATACAAGACGTAATAAACAGAACACAACTTCCATTCATAAAAAGCCCTGTACCTCACTCACACACATCAAAACATCATAATGAACATAGATCAAGTAGTAGCAGAAAAAAGATCAAAAAAGAACCCATTGTTCCTAAAACTTCTGAGTATCTATTCCCAAAAAAGACCTTGTCTTTTGGCCACAGTTCAGAA
This sequence comes from Brachypterus glaber, assembly GCA_958510825.1. Lineage (NCBI taxonomy): Eukaryota > Metazoa > Arthropoda > Insecta > Coleoptera > Kateretidae > Brachypterus > Brachypterus glaber. The sequence goes on along the minus strand of OY294050.1, from coordinate 88,145 downwards.
TCTGATTCAGATTCAATAATTGACACTCTTTCATTCAATAGTTCCAAGTTATTAAAAGAAACCAAAGAGCCTGCAAAACCTTCTACCCCCCCTCCTGTCAATCCTGTTAAAACGGAAATAAAAGAAGAATTTCTGGATGTATTTCAACCTATTCTTGATACTAGTCTAGAAGAAAGCCCCATTTTACCTCCTTCCATGACGCCCATAAACTCTTTTTCACAATACGGAAAAATAACGCCAATCAAGCTAGAGGACCTAGATGGAATTGATATGATGAATTTGCCCATAGATTTAGACAACTCGGATATAGATATTCTATCAGAGTTAACATGTAAACCTGAGTTAATGCAAGATACACACGCAAATTTCTTTTCTCTCATTCGTGACGTCATTTGTTCGACTACTGAACATAGAATGAACATGTACACGTTACAGGAAAGACTTAAAAACTGGCAAGACAACCCAATAAGTCCGTTAAATGATTGGTACTCTTTGACTGATAATTGGATAGGGTTACTTCCTTCCGCTATAACTTTTCTTTGTGGTAACTCTTCTGAGCAACCAGATGATTTTGTTCCTTATATGGAATACAAAACTCAAGTGGATGTTTATCAATGGATTGGGGCTGGTAGAGACTCTGACAACCTCTTGACGAATTTGTGTCAATTTTGGTTGGACCATAGAACTGAGGGAAAATGTTCTTCTCCTTACAATAAGGACGAGTATGATCTGGAAGTTGCAGATAGGACATCCAGTCCGCCCCCGCCGCGATGTGTGACCAATTGGAGCGTCAGGAAAGCAACACCTGAAGAAATTCGAGAGTTTCAGGAGCAGGAACGAAGGAGATATGATACTCCACATAAGGCTTTTACTTTTAGGTGCAATGGTTATGAAAGTATAGTAGGTCCTTTAAAAGGAATGTATAATCCTTCAGTGACAAGTGCAAAAGCTAGAGGTCATACTATGTTAAACGCGGATAGACCGAATTTCGTTACTATTTTATCGTTAGTTCGAGATGCAACCGCTAGGCTGCCTAATGGGGAAGGAACTCGTGCCGATATTTGCGAATTATTAAAATCTTCACAATATATATCGAGTAACGCTCCCGATAATGTTCTACAATCTGTAGTTAGCGGAGCCCTGGATAGAATGCATACGCAGCACGATCCTTGCGTTAAATACGATCCTAAACGAAAGATTTGGATTTATTTGCACAGGCATAGGACTGAAGAAGATTTCGAAAGGTTGCATCAACAATCACAAGGCGTTAGTAGATCAAGGAAAGCAAATGTGAAAAAATCACCAGCAAAACCGAAGCCAAAGATCGAAAAAATAGTAAAACCAAGCGCCAAAGTTGAAACCCCTACTTCGCCCATTGTTCCTGTTGAAAAAGCTAAACCAATTAGAAGGACCAGCATCCAAACTAAACCAGCTGCAGCTGCTTTATCCACTGCTCCCGCTTTGGTGCCTGTATCTTCGCAGAAAAACAGTTCCTTACTGTTGACCAATCACAATTCAAAGCCAGAAACATCACAGCAACCTTTCCCCCCGCCCCCCGTGTTCGAACAACCGAAAACATCACAGGCTCCTTCACCCGTGCCTTCGGCTAAACTCGCCTCGAAACCGGAAGACAACGAAGCCGTACAGGCTATAGTACAAAATAGATCGACTGCAAATCTCATGAAATCAGGAAAAAGCGTGGTTAAAATTTTGTCCCCTTCACAGGGTAAATCCATTATTATTCCCACAAGTAATCCGCAAATTATCAAACAAATTCAGGAACACAACACCACTGGGAAGCCTTTGAATCAGCAAGTGATAACTCAGCAATTGCTGCAATCTTTAGCGGCTCAGCAAAACAAAATTGCTAGTCAGAAAATTGAGGAACAACCGCAGAAAATTAAAGTTCCGGTTAGCGTTCAACAACAAATTATTCAAAGTATAAATCCGCAACAATTGCAGAATATTAAAAATGTTACGTTACTGAGGGCGCCAAATCCAAACACTACAACCCCAAACACTCAACCTCAGAGCAATATTGTGACAGTTTCAGTGGCGAAAAATACGACACAAGCCAATTCCATGTATGGACCTGGTATTCAGATCAAAACCCATGGGAATTTGACTCAATCGCAGCAACAGCAGATTTTGCAGACGATCCGCCACAAGATTTTGCCGCAAGCCAACTTGATTCCCCAACCTGTGATATACAAGCAAAAAGGAGGCAAGAACGTTACTGCTGCGACTTCTACAACTAGCACCAATCCACCCAAACTAGGTAAAACACACTGCCCAGTAAAAAAGCTTTCCCATTTTTCACCTCCGTGCGTGAAATCGATTTTTTATTATTAGATTCACTTTCAGCATCCTCCAAAAGTCCAATATAATAATTTTCACTAAAACTACCCCCCACCTCTCAGAAGGTGGATTAAAAAAAATATATTCAAATATTCAACTTTAGCGACCTCAAAAACCCTATACCAATTTTCAAGAAACTACCCTCCCCGTTCAGGGGAGTTAGAATTTTAACATTATCAGATTTAGTTTTAGCTTAAAAACCCCTATATACAATTTTTTGTGCGCTTCCGGTTTCGCCGGAAACTAAGGCAATTTAATTTTGTATAACACCCCCTGTATACCATTTGTGTATTTAATTAATTTTTTATTCATTAAAAAAATGACTTAATTTCCGGAAGTGAAAGAAAAAAAAATTACTTGCATCAAAAAGTTAAGAGCGTCCAAGGGGGTTGCCACTTGAAAAAAATTAAGTTTTGAAGAAAAAACTGTTTTAAAAAATTTCAAGTACAAAAAAATTACATAAAATTTGGACTTTTTACTCTATGTGTTACAGGATACCAAAAACTCTGGAGCCATTTAAAAAGTGTCTTTTGGAAGACGCCCTTTGAAGTGGTCAAAATAATATGTTTTATAAATATGTCCAAAAGAAATCAGTTCAATAAATACAATATTCTTTTCACAAAAAAAATTAAAAAGTTATTTTTTTCCAATTATGAAACAAAAAGTTCCCTTAAGTTTTAATTTATTGGTGGATATTTGACTTAAGCTTTGCCTAAATTTCTTGGTGCAAGTACCCCCTAAACTCTTGATTTTCAACACAAACCTTCTCTGGATTTACAAAACTTATTTATTTTCAGAAACAACAAATAAGGTGAATACCAGCCAGAGTCCCATGGTTGCAAAAGTGTTAACTAATGCAGCAGGACAAGTTATTTCAGTAGAGAGTTTGCTTGCTCATCAAAAGCAACATGGTAGCCTACCACAAGGTAAATAACACACCTTATGTCAATTGTTTTAGACCTAAAAAAGCATTTGACTACCAGTCTAAAAATGTAAATGTTCATAGGCGCACCCAGGGGGGGGGCTGACGGGCTCCAGCCCGCCTGGGGGCTAAATGTGTGTTAATTTTTTTTAAAATAAATTGCTTTTAAAATTTTATAAAGCAAATTGCTTTTTAAATTCCGAGGTAAATATGCGTATCCTTAATTCTAACAAAATTTCCCGCTGCGCTAAACTTTTACCAATTTTGTAAAAGTCTGGCTACACCCTTTTTTGTGTTGATAAAAACTTTTTATTAATACAGTTAACAGCTTGTTATTTTTTTTTTAATTTAAAATAAAGTAGAACCCAACGCCATATTTATTTAAACATTTTTTCAAAAAGTGCAAACAAAAACAATAAATCTGGCCATTTCTCAAAACATCTAATTTGCAGATAGGACAACTTGTCTTAGCAGGGCAGTACTACCATATAAAAAATCCTGCGTCATCCTTGACTCAGCCCCCCAAGAAAAATCCTGGGTGTGTTATATTTAAAATGTTTTTAATATCATACTTCTTTTTACAGGAACAACATTGCGAGTGGCCGGTGGCAAAGTGGGGCCGCAAAATATAATCCATCTGGCGAACCCTTCAAAATCAAACACGATTACGCAGTATGCTGTGGGAACTCAAAACAACCTCATCGCTCTGACAACTCAACCAAAATTAATAGTTGCCTCCCCAAATACTACAACCACATCGACAGTTTCTAATGCCAAACCGAACCCATCTAGACCGGCCTCAAAACCGCAAACTTTCACCAAATTTTCCTCAAAAGTTGCCCAGCAACTTATCAACGCTAAAATAATAACCCAGAACCCTGATGGTTCCAAAGTTATGCAGCCAAAATTGCTCATGAACCACCAAGGACAAGTACGATTAGCTAGCGGTAAAAATATCCCTATTAACAAACCTGTAACGTTAAATATGGCAGGGAGTTCCAATACTTTACGTATGGTTAACGCGGGAAATTTAAATTTAACTCATATCGGCGGTAAACCTGTTTTACTGGCTAGCAAAGGAAACACTCTACAGAACATTCAAGGCCAAAATGTTATTTTGCAAACGCAAACCAATACTTCAGGGCCTTCTTTGGTTTTGCAACAACAGGGTAACCTTAAAGTCTCAACCCCCAGCAATCAAAGTAATAGTTTAAACATACCGCAGAACTTTGTGTTAGGAACTCAAATGAAAATAAACCAACCACAAGTAGTTTTTAACGCGGGAATGAAGACGGTTTCTTCTAGCCAATCCCTAGTGACGCAACAGGGGGGGCATATCGTGATTGGGGGGCAACCTGTAAGGTTACAGACTAGTAGCGCGACTAGTACGCAAAGATTGGTGTTGGCTAGTCAAGGCCAGGGGGGGCAGATTATTACGCAACAGATTTTACTACCGGCAGGTTTTCAAGGAACGGCGATCAATCTGAAAGGACTGCAAGGACTTAAAGTGATTCCAATTGCTCAGAGCCAAGGAAAGGGTGAGTTTATTATTTTTTTTACTGTTTTTTCGACTGAAAAATCAATGTCTTGAAAAGTTAAAAATATGAACAAGAATATATTATTAAAAAAATGGTCTGTCTGTCCGTCCGATTTAAGGGTGCTTTTGAATAAAAAAATATTAAATATGAGTCACAATTTTTGCTTCTCACGGAAACGAAAAATTGGAATGACTACCTAGGTAAACCTTTTTTCAGAGGCAAGCCCTTTTTTTATTTTTTGGTCATCAAATCATCTAAATTTCCCATTGGGATTAAAGCTTTTTTTTTAGACATTAATTTTTTTCTTCACTTACACAAAAAATGTTTTATTTTTTTCCATGTCCTCCCCCTCTCACCCAAAATGTAAAAAATTGTTTCTGGACATAACTTTTTTTTTCACAATAAAAAAAACTTTAAAAAACACCTAAAAGGTAAATACACTGCCCAGTAAAAGAGCTTTCCTATTTTTCACCTCCGCGCGTAAAATGGATTTTTTATTGTCAGATTCAGTTTTAGCAATTTTCACGAAAACTACCCCTGCCTCTTAGGGGGTGGAGTTAGAATTTTTATTATTAGATTCTCTTTTAGCAATATTCAAGAAATTTGCAAGAAAACTACCCCCTGCCCCTCAGGGGGTGGAGTAAGAATTTTTTTTTATTATCAGATTCACTTTCAGCAACCTCAAAAAGCCCAAAATACCAGTTTTCACAAAAACTACCCCCACCCCAAGTTTTTTTGTGATTGAAATTACGTAAAATTTACAAATTTTCAGTCAAATATAATAAAAACAAAGAAAAAATTAAAAAGGACGACGTTAGGAACTCTTTTAGCAATCAATGGTAAAAACCGTATGTCGATACTTGATTAATAACAGAATTTACGCCTCTAAAAAAAGCCTTGCATTTTAACCAATCGGATCATGGCCTCAACTCACTCAGTGTGAGTGAGTCACTCACACATACCTATTTTATTTGTTTTCCATCATAGAGAAGAAAAACTTTGTAGATTCTTTTTGATTCAAAAATTCTTTAAGAAAATGATAAATTCATTTTTTTTTTCAGGAATTCAAGGGAATAGACAAGTTTTTGCGCGGGTTATGAATCCGAATTTAGCAAAAAGCCAGCAGTCAACAGGTAGTATACAAATACAAGATAAGTTGACAGAAAAGACTTTACCGCCACCAGATTAGTTAATTTAAAATAATTGTAAATAATTTATATAGTTTTTGGGGTGATTAAATGCCTAATATTTCTTTCACTATTGAAAAAGTATGCTTTTTAGGCTTAGGTCTCTTCAATTTAACATTTAATGCGTTTTAAATATTAAGGATGCTTTCTACCTTCAAATTTTAATAATATATTTTGTTTTTAAACATTTTTTTTTATATAGAAAGCAAAAAGATGTCATTGTGAAATTTTGTAGGTATGTTTATATTTAAAGAATACAAAAATATTTTTTTTAGACTTTTAAAAAGTGCAATTATTTTTCCATAATTTTTTTTTGAAAAAAAACATAAAAAACAGTGGTCCCCATGATACCGGCCGTTTGGATCGACTAAAAAAACGGGATGTTATTCAGTATTGAAGTCGCTATATTCCAAAAAATAACGAAATGGCGGACGATTTTCAAAAAAAAAATAATATTCAAGAGAAACGTCCGCCATTTTGTTATTTTTTGGCCAAAAATGTTTCTTCTAGATAGGGCTATAGCGACTTCAATACTGAATAATATCCAGTTTTTTTTTTTGCAATCCAAACGGCGGCATTATGGCGACCACCGTTTTTTTATGTTTTTTTTTTCTGAAAAAAAAATGGCAAAAAATGGCACTTTAAAAATATAAAAAAATGTTGTATTCTTTAAATATAAATAAACATACCTACAAAATTTCATAATCATATCTTTTTTCTTTCTATATAAAAAAAAAACACAAAATATCTTTAAAATTTAAAGGTAGAAAGACCCCTTAAATAATTTTCGCCGGGTTGTTTGGGGACGTTAAAGTATTACGTTATGCAAATTGTACCAAAATTCAATCACTTCATACCCTGGTTCTTGCTATATTAAAGGCTGTAGAGATGTCATGTTTTTCATGAAATGTATGAATTTTAACACAATTTGCTTACGTAATACTTAAACATCCCCTTTTCAGTGTATTTTAATTATATTTTTCTCTAATCTCTTTGAAAAGGTCGTATCTTAAATATGCTACGTTTATGGAATCAGGAATTGTTTTAAATTTTTAATTTTTTAACAATACTTTTATTGTTGTATAAATTAACAATAAACATAAACACATTAGACGTTATTTACGCCTTCTAAACTCATATAATGTATATTTTTTTCCATTCATAATTTTTGTCTTAAGGAATTTAATGATACTTCTCCTCCGTTTTTTGTACAATATCTTTTCTATAGCAAAAATGTATCTGAAAAGCATACTTTGATGTAAATTTATGATATTTAATTACCCCTAATGTTAATTAGGTGTACTCATTATTTAAAAAAATAACAGTTGCTTTTAATTAAAAAACTCAGTTTATTTTATCTTTGTATATAGTTTTTCTCGGTTAATTGTGATTGTATATAGAATATTTTTAATTCAGTATTTAATTCATTTGTATCAGTTTCAATAACACAGAAAAAAAGCAAATCTTTTATAAATTAATTGAAAAAATAAATCCGTATTTGTTTTATTTAAAATGAAAGATTTTATATAATATTAAGGTTTATTTTTTTATTCATAAACAAAATAACAAAGGTATGAGGAGAGTACAATAAAAAAGTTAAAGGCAAGATTTAGTGTAAAACGTATTTTAAAAACTAATGCTAATAACAAGAAACATAAAAAATCTATAAAATTTGTATACAAAAACCATACAAATCTTGTTTTTTTTACAAAATCACACAAGATTTAATTAAAAGCAGTATTATTGCACCCTCTATAGAAACAAGTTAACAAAATAATTTCATGTTTTTTTTTTAAACCAACAAAAAAAAAATATCTAACAAAAATATGGTCAAAAAAATTATCACAGCTTCTATGATTTGAATTAGATAATCTATCTAAAATTTATACAATTTATTTTACTTATTTCAACCTTAAATATATAAATGGTTTAAAAAATACTAAAAATTATTCGGGAGAATTTAAACACGCGTAGAAAACTGTAATAAATAGTATTTATCAAATACCAAAAAATTTAACATACCTAAACATGAAGGAAATATTTTCAAAATATTAATACTATTAGGAAACGCATAAATATTAAAACGATGCCTGCAAGCCACTGCTTTTTTTTGAAAATGTAAAATAGCTCAATTATACTGCCCTCCTTAGTTAAAAAGTCCTAACTAGCATTGCTATTTTCCCTAAAATTTTCGAATAAATGGCCAAATTCCCTGACTTCCAGGTTTCAATTTCCCTGACTGGCGGGAATCCTGGAGAATAGATAATATGGCATAGAACAAGCGGTATATGCATATAAGCCGAAAATGGCAAAAATGTTAGCTAGGACTTTTTAACCAAGGAGGGCAGTATACGAGTATAATTATAGTAACGTTAAATTGTTTGGTTTTTGTTAATTTTTTGCGTGTGTATAATTGTAAAATTTACACTCCCTTTTGGGAACAAATAAACGCTTTTTATGCCATTAAATAATAACATTTTGTCGACAAAAACCGGAGTTAGCCGACGAAAATATTTTTGTCAAATCTCATTATTGTGCAAAAAGTGGGTAAGTCCTATTTTAAATTACTACAGATATATTGCTTTTGGACATATTTATCGAGGCAAAGCTATTATGATTTAAACGATGAGTGAACAAAATATTTGTACAAGGATTTTCCAGATTTTTGTGTGACTTTTTATGATCTATCATTTTTGACTTTTCGGTAAAATTTCTGGAATTTTTTCGATGTCTTGTCAAAAATGACGGAGATTTTCGACATTTTTAAAAGAGTATTGTTTACTAAGTGACAAGCTGTCACAAAGTCAAAAACTGCGCTTTGACCTCCTCATCTGTACTTCTAATAGTTGTTCACCCCTCGGATTTAAATTATTTAAAAAAAACATATTTTTAGGAAAAACTGAGATAAGGTTATACTTTATGAAATTGAGAAAACACGTGCAAATTTCCTTTTAAACGGTATCTTACACATTACATTCAGTAACTATTATGACGTCAGCGCTGCAGCGGTTAGTCGAGATAAACAGGCAAATATAATTAATTTTTGTATAGAGCATCAAATTTTAAGTGTGGCACCGTTTGAAAAGAAATTTCACGTAGAGTCGGCGCGCTATTAGAATGGGACTGTTGTCAAGGAAATCGCGCTGTTGCTAAGGGGCGTTTATGTCTGTCTTATTCTTATAGCGCGCCGCTATGAGCTCCTTAAAAATGATTTAAGATCTCCATAAGATGCAGTGCAAGTATAATATTTTGCACACATGAATGAGTAAATTAAGGGGTACTAGTGATGCTTAGACTGTTAAAAATGCCCTTAAAGTACGCAACCGTGCGAACTTGATCTAGTAAAAAGACAAGTTATGTACGCTATTTTTCCTACGACCCCAACAAAAATATAATTATTTAAAATAAATTCTATAATAATTAAATAAAAATAAACTAAGTTTTCATTAAAATTATTTAAAATTAGTACAAACAAAAAATATAATCTATATCTAGGTGCAGTTTTGCAAAAATTTTCGAGCCAGCATGCGTCAACCTTGATAAATTAAAGTTTACCTTGGATTTTTCTAGATTTCGTTTGTTTTCTTTGACAGTTAAAATTAAATACGTTTTGTGCATTCAAATTGTCGTTATCTCATCAAACTTAAAATAATAATTATTTAAATTCAGAATTATAGGGTACCTAATAAAAAGTGAATGTAATGGGAAAACGTCTCATAAAATGGTTAATATTTTGAAAAAAAATATGTTACACACTGTTACTGAATCTTGCGTAGATCCTCAAAGTTAACCAAAAGTTAATATAATGTATTTTAATATGCTGCTTTCAGCAAAATCGTAGAGAATATTGGCTTAACAATCTTCAGCAGGGTCCAAACCAACAACTTTAACTTCAGATGTGTATTCTTTAACGAATTTAAAATTATTTTTTTAAGCAGAAGTTAAATAAGTAAAAAAATTAATTATAATTGGTTTATTAAGAAAAAAAAAACAGTTTTTTAAATTATTTTTTGATGTTTTTTGAATAACTGCTCTATTTTTTACGATATGACCAATCAAATAAAATTTTTAAGAATTTAATATGACGTATTCAAATAAAATTTAAACTTTATTATGCAATGTAAAAGTTAATTTAAATATTGTTGGTTAGTAAAATACAGCCTACCAATATAAACTTTTGGTTTAATTTTTTAAACGTCAGTTTAAAGTATTTATTTGAGCAAATCAAGGCTACTTGATTTTTATGAAAATTTCAAGATATATAATTTCTCTCAATAATTTATTTTATTATTTGAATAAAAATAGTTAAATAGCGATAATAGCGAAAAAACTAATATATAAACTACGGCAGAGAAGACTATTATAGCCTCGCACTCTTAATACGCTCGACTATAAAAAAGTCCTCTACCTTGGTATATAATTACTATTATGGACGTTTGAACTAAATCGCTTTTTCAGGCAGCTAGCCTACTTTTAAAGGACATTTTTAGAATATTTATTACCTTATATCTCAGAAACGTTCAACTTATTGACATGAAATTTTTACTGTAGTATAGAACCAATAAATGTAAACAATTAACGTTTTATTAAAATTAAATTTTTGACCAGGGGCGTAGGTAATGGGTGTCTCTTAATTTCTCTGTAAAACTGTAAGTCCGCTCCTGGTTAAACATTAATTTTTTTATGTCATAAAATAATAATGTTTATTGATTTCATACTATAATAGTACGCAATGGGTGGTTTCCATTACCTACTATAATAGTAAAAATTTTAAGTCAATAAGTTAAACCGTTCCTGAGTTATGAAATAATATTCTAAATATGCCCCTTAAACTGCTCTAGCTCTCCTAAGAAGCCATTTAACACAAGGTTCATAGAAACTTTTTTTCTCACTTTTTGAGGTAAAATCTGATATCTTATAAATAATTTTTAAATCTCATATTTGTTTGCTAAAAATTTGGTCTTAAAAAGATGCCAAAAGCTCTAAGTAATTAAATTATGAAAAAAAACTTGGGTTATATGAAAGTTGAGCTAATTGTTGTTTCCAGACCACCATTTAAGGTAATATCTCGTTAGGAATGTTTTTTTTACCAAAGCGACCTCTACCTCACATTTCTAGTTACTTTTCACTGTATATAATAGGCAAAGCTACGCGGGAGAGTATCGGAGACTAGCAATTTTTTAACTAATAAGATGTTCTTCTTCACTCACTTTATTCCATTGCGATCTTAGTATGTAAAAGGCACAAATAAGGACAATGCTGCCGATGCCTATGATCCCGTAGGCCGTGTAATTCCCTATTTCCGGTAAAATTAGTAAAATTTTCACCTGGCTGGCCAAATCCTCAGTCAATTCTGCTTTTTGACTGAACCATATCATAGGGAAGTATGTAGGTTTCACGTTTTCCAATAAACTGAAAGGAAAATTTATGAAAACAGGATTTTTTTCGAAAAATAATAATTATACTGCTCGACACTCAAAAATTTGCCGACGCCATTTTAGTTGCATCTGGCTATATTTGATGCGCTGATTTCGGAACCTTTTTCCGTTTTTCTCGATATAACGCACAGGTTTTTTTCTTGCTTATAGTTGTAGTAAAAAAAACTATTAAGGTTCAATTAATTTTGCGGTGGTTTGGTTCTCTATTGATAGGGCTCTAAGCCTAAGGCCTCTAGATATATGGCGCAGGAAACTGAACTAGAGTTTACAGATTTAGATTCTAGCACAAACTGTATATAAATTTTTTTGTAGGGCTTAAAAAGAGCTTTCATTTAAAATATATATTTTTTTGAAATCGGTTTATAAATGAGTTATGCCAAAAAAAAACATTTTACTGCTTTAAACGCTCGAAAACAATGAATTTTAGGAAAAAGTTGTTTATAAAATTTTTTGAGCAAATAAAAAAATCTTTCATATAAGTGCTAAATTAATAAAATACAATAATAATTACTTTAATTTTAACCAAAAAAACGCTAAAAACAGGAGTTTTACACTATTCTTACCCACAGTCATTTACCCTCAAAATCTAATCAGCGAAATACAATAAGAAACAATATGCAAAAAAAAACGCTTGTCGATATCTTTTCTAGAAATTGACTTTTGTGTTATAGCAACATTGTTTTGCACGTGATCATTCCTTATTAAGGCCTATTAGCCAAGGCCATTTGCATGTAGTGCTTTAACCAGGGACATCCAAAATGGTAGGGTCTTATCACTATCTTAAAGTTAAGCAGCAAAAATTTTGGGGCAAAAAAGTGATAAGTCCCCCCCATTGGGGACATTCCTGGTTGAAGTAACTACATTCAAATACAGAGGCGTAACCAGGTCCAAATTTTGGGGGGGTTTGTGCCCCTAAAAAAATAGTCAAGTTTTTAAGTTTGTCTGTCTGTGAGCCTTTTATAGTTTGATTTGGGGGGGGCTAAGCCCCCCCCTCGTTACGCCTATGTTCAAATACAATTGATTAATAGGCCTTAATAAGGAAAGATCACATGCAAAGCCTTGTTGCTTTAACATAAAGGGTTCCTGGGTTAATAAAAATCGAATTTGTAGAACCCCTTTTGAAGGGGCATAGCTTCCTTATTTAGAGTCACTCCGTAAAAGGAAGTACCCTGTATATAAAATTTTTATTAAAATATATCGACAAAACGCGAAATAAACCTTTTTTATTTTTAATTTAGAAGCCTATTAAAAACAAGCGAATAAAGATATTTTAAATCCGCTTTTTTGGCTTAGAGCCCCACTAATATTATATAATTCACGGAAAAAGAAATAATCAGACCTAAATTTTTTTTGACTACAACTATAGGCAAAAAAATCACCGTGCGCTCAAAAAAACGAGCTAATCGAGAAAAATGGAAAAAAGGTCCCGAAATCAGCGCATAGCCAGACGTAACTAAAAGCTCCATGGCAAATAAAAAACTTCTTTGTCGAATACAAGGCTTATTTTAAAACGAATAAGCAATACTTACGATATTCCAGGAACCTGGTACAGTAATATGTTAACCTGGAAACAGGCATAAACAGACAGTGGAAGCCCCACGTTGGGCTCCAAAGAGATGTGGGCAGTGTGTTTGGCAGGGTCTGGGTTCATCCCTTCAATGCCGGCCCTGTACGACTCATCCGCCATGTAAAAATGCGGGTAGGATAAATATGCGGGGGCGTTAAATCTAAAATAATATGAGCCCTATAATAGTATATTAAAGTATCAGTTTCATAACAACTGTTCTTAGCGCACGAGTACAAGTTTATGAAGTACTGGTGCGCTAAAAACGTGTTATAAACGAGTGCTTTATACAATTTTTTTCTATTTTTGCTCTAAAATAAAAAAAAACTTACTCATTTAAATTGATGACCAATATAGGGATTTTTGTTTTGGGTTGGCTATGTTTGAAATTCATAGAACAAACGATATATTGATATCATTTATAGTCAGCTATTCCCTTTTTCACTGCAAGTAACCAATTTAACACGGTAAAAATTAAATTGAAACACAATATCGTAGAAAACTAAATTTAAAAGCGGGGCTGACATTTGCACGGAAAATGCCAAGCGATTGTCTTTTGTCCTGTATTGCCAACCCAAAAGAAAAAAAACGTACTAACCTCCTATAGGCCTATAAGAACACGCAAAATGCGTGTGATTATGAGCTTATAAGAGTCGCAAAATAGAAAAAAGCTTTCTGAGTAAAATACTGCTTAATCCTATGAACGATTTTCAGATAAAAGCTGGAAAAGTCGCTGTTTTTATTTGGACTTAATTTTTATTTTGAATGTACCAAAATTAACTTACTTGCATTTAGAGACACTCCTAACGCCGCTCTTTAAACTTTCTCCTTCAGGTACATAACACTTTTTTGATGGGTCTAAATCACCATTGTCAAAAACATCTTTAGTTCCTAGGTATTTATACCCTTTAATACCATATAATTCGTCTGTTCCATTTCTGGTTAGGTCTACAGAGCTAAAATTTAATATATTTAACGTAAAATCAAAAGCCCTAAATTTTCAAATTATGTTGGATGCAAAAAAAATTTGCGCATCCAAAAAAAATTTAATTCCGATGCAAAAATTGAAAAAAATAAATACCTGCACATATCTGGTGAAAAAACCGTTATTTTTTTGTCCTCTTTTGGAGGATACCATAATTCTCCACTAGTCCCTTTAACTCTCCCACATTCGCCGGGGTAGTACTTAGTTTTTGGCGTGTAGTTCCACATTTTGAACCTGCCCAATTTTTGTATATCATCTTGCCCATTATACATGTTAAAAACACCATCGTAGTCTACCGAGCCATTTCTTTGGTAGAACCATCCAAATTTGTCAAAAGGAATGTCCAATCCCGTAATGTTTAATTTTCGGGCTAGTTTTATAAAAGGGTCTTCGTAGCCCGAAAATATATATTCGTCCACCGATTTTGTTATGACCAACTGTTCATTTTTTTCTTTTATTATGAAATTTACTGCTTTTCTCACTATTATATGTTTGGTTCTAAGGATTTTAGCAAGAACCTAAAAATAAACTTTGGTCTACATTTCGAAATAATATTTTCACTTACTCATATAGTAGTAGTGGTTTTTCTGTTGCTTAAATCATTTAAAATGTCACTTTTATGGTATCATTGTACTCAGAATGAAGCGTAGAATTGAAAATTTTAATATATTTAATATGTAGTGATATAAAGGGTGTTCCATTTAAAAATTGAAAGTTGGTGTAATTTCCGGTTAATGGAAGTGACTTTGTTCCTAATTGACGTTTTATGGCAATAAAAGATGCTCCAAATTTAAAATCTCTAACTTAAAAAATAGAGAAAAAAGGGGGCTTGGTCTTGTTACACCCGGTATACCGTGTGAGTTTTATTTATGTCCACCCCTAAAATTGGGATTAATTTTCATTTGATAACAACTAAACTTTGGTGATATATACAGTTTGACATTAGTTATAAAATGGCGGATTTATTTTTTTGTTTCACTTCCGGTTTCGCTGAAAATTACCCTTGATTACTTTTGATTTTTAAATGGAACACCCTGTATATTTTTACACATTTTGATTTAGAATTAAATTTTTAGTACAACCATTTGTCAATTTTTGACATTTTTTAATAAACTTTAATGGTAATTTTTTGTCCAAAAATTTTGATTAAAATACAATAATATTGGTATCAGTCTTTTAAGAAAATTTTTTAATGATACTACGGGGCCATTAAAAAATGAGTTTTATTGAAAAAAAAAATGATTTGCATGGTTTTGTTTCAAATTGGTTAATAATTAAATAATATATTGTTTCATATTATAAAACTAGATTTAAAAATAAAATCAAAATAAAAAATTACATGTTCTGTCAAAAATTGACAAATGATACATGGTCGTTTGAACTCAGAATTTAATTCTGCATCAAAATATGTAAAGATATACAGGGTGTGTCTAAAAATTAAAAGTTAGTTATTTTCGGTAAAACCGGAAGAGAAACAAAAAAATCAATCCGCCAATTGCCAATGTAAAATTATATAAATCACGAAAGTTTAGTTTTCATCGAATTAAAATAATCTTAATTTTAGCCCTTGCGACCTTCAACTTACTCTGGAAACAGAGTCAGAGTGAAAACATTCTGCTGCCAACGTGTTTCCAGAGTGGTTTTGTGCCATTTTGTCAGAGTTGAATCAGAGTGGTTCCAGGCTTGATTCACAGTAGATCCAAAGTGGGTTTGGACTTTTTTTTTTAAATCAGAGCGAAACGAAAACACTCTGAAAACGCTCTGATTTTACTCTGGGAACGTTATGGATAAAGGGCACAAATACACTCTGGAAATACTCTGGTAACAGCATGATTACAAAATGTTATTAGAATGTTTCCAGAGTTTTTTCAGCGTGATTGTAAAGTCGCAAGGGAGGGGTGGGCATAAATAAAACTCACCTGGTATACCTAATAACAATCTTTTAACATAAAAATGCTTTTTATGATAAAAAGGTTAACCACTTTGTTTAATTACGAATTTCTATTTATAATTTCTTTGTGTGGTTATTTCTATATAAAAATAGTGATTTCCACTGTACAACTTTTGCGGTCTAAATATCGCTTTAATACATACAGGCTTAGTTTACACCATGAGTGCTATATTTTAAGTCCGGGGACTTGTTACCTACCTATCTCTGTTTACAAAATGCCATAAAAAGTCCAAACCATGGTGTTAACTAAGCCACAGTGTGCATGCTATGTGACTCGCACTGTGTGAGGCAAGATGGTCTAGTCTAGACTAAACTGGACAATCAAAAGCGCTGAAAATAAATGTCAGAGGCGTAAGCAGAGGGCGCAAAATATTCACATGGGCGTCAAAAACACTTTTCTTTTGATTAATGTATATTATTTATTCTATCAGATTAAAACGGGTAGACATTTTTTTATACTTACTGCAAGAATAACATTTATTGAGGTTATCTGGTCAGTCAGCGACCCATTTGACTTTTCCGGTATAAATTTCCATATCTTTTTCGTTTTGTATGTAATAGTGTTGTTATCATTGAATATGACATCTTCTCTGATGTGGTGTTCTGAATAAACGTACGGCCCCATTTCGACAAATTTCGGATTTTTGGTCCATTTGCTTTTTATTACTTCGTCGGAATTTGTCCAGTTGAAAAAATAAAATTCTAGTTCCATGGGAATGGGCGTTTCTTTCCACATTTCATAACCTTTGGTGTTTCTGTTGCTTAGGGACAATTCCTAAAATTTTAATAGAGAAAATAAGGATACTTGGGCCAAAATTTTCAGAAAAAAAATGCATAAACCAAATTTTCAAAGAAAAACTATAGTTTATAGATGAAGACAAGCTTCTATCAAAACATCGGCATTAGTCTAAATAAAGAAATTTTAGCCCTTTACCAGCTCTTTGAAATATGAAACAATATGCATATAATATATTATGCAAAAAAAACGCTTTTTTTAGAAATCGAGTTATCAAGTTTACACACAGACGGACGCAATTTTTTCTACTGATTTCGACTCAAAAAGGTCTAGAGAAATGTAAAAAAAAACATGATCAAAAATGTTGACCTTTCGCCGATAATTTTAATACATTGGCACTCTTAGTATACTATGGTATTAAGTGCCGATGTAAAAATGGCAAAAAATTAAAAAAATACTTACGTGTTTAGTAATTTTTTTAACCAATCCATTCCAAAATATTGCCAGCAATGTTCCTAACAGAATAAGCAATGCTGCTACAATAAAAGTAGTGTATTGTTGACATCTTTTTGTACAACACACCATTGTTAACTAAAACCAAAAACGATTATAAAATGAAGGACACTCGTTATTAGAACACTCTTGGCAGGTCTATAGCTAGAATATTAATAAAAAATTACTTTTTAACGAACTGTACTTAAAAAAAAAATAAAAATCCCATCTACCGGTAGTATAGCCTAATCGACCCAGGAACTATTTTTGCAAAAACCTTTAAATTTTAAACAAATACGTACTCTAGCAAAGTACCGACTATACAACGATATGCAAAGCACTCAAAGGCGCGTCACCGAAATTGATAATAAGTACTATCAATAATAACATTTAAATTACTTTATAAAAATTTAATATAAATTTATTTGTTTCAAATATGAAACCATCTATTTTCTGAAAATATACAGGGTGAGTGTCGGGAGGAACGGACAAGGAGTGTATAATACAATAATTGTACACATAAATATAATTGAAAAAACTTATATTATTATCGGATTTTATTTTTTTTAAGTTATAGCGTCATTGTATGTTTTTACTTTTTATGGAGTTTTTGTTATGCATTGGTAGTTGATGCAAAGATATTTCTGGACCCAATTGCATTTGTCGATAGCAGCGTGTTCAAAATATTACATCTGATTTGACGCGAAATTGACAAATAGAGATCAAATTGAGAGTGGCCCTTTTAATACTCAGGTCCATATTTTTTATTAGGGGGATCGAAGGTCAAGTTTCAAATCTTTCCTGCGACCGGTCGCGAGGGAATATCCATGTACATGCCAAATTTCAATTTTGTAGCTATTCTGGAAGTGGGTGTAGAAAACCGGACAACCATACCTACTATCCTACATAAGTTTGTCTCTTTTATATTACAGATTTAAAAATAATAACTTTTCAAAAAGATCAGTCAGCACCTAAATTTATTCACCAATTACAGAACAAGGATATATTCTTGTAAGTACCTAATTCAAAATACAATGTTATCTTTTTTTTAATTCCTTATTAAAATATCTAATGATATTATTAACCTATGATTGGAAAAATATTTAAAGTAGATTTGCTACACTTGAAGATAATATCTGTAAGAACAAACTTTTTTTTATTTTTAAAATTAATTATAAAACCAATTTCTTTGTCTGTCTAAAATACGAGTGTTTTTTTTAAATAAGCCTTGCTAAGGATGACACTATGGGGAGGGGTAGGGGATACGCCACTCCATATACTTTTTCTATGAGTATAAATTATAGTCTTTAATATATAAGTTTTTCCAGAAACCTTTTTAAAATGGAACATAGTTATCAAACATTGTTAATTACTACATTTTTAATTAAAAGTAATTATGATACACCACAAATGACTCAAATAATTTTAATATTTTTCAATGTTTTAAGAATATGTTTTATTATAAAACTTTTGTATAGCTCACTGTTCAACTTTGAACATGCGTCATGTTATTAACAATATGCAAAATTATTATCAATTATTCGCAATTAATAATTTAAAAAAATAATTAAATCATACTAACGATATTATAATTGGTTGGTTTATGCATAATTTTAACTAATTCCCTATGGTCTGTTTCATCAAGCAAGATAGTAAATTAAAAATCGCACAGTGAATATTTTCAAAACAGATTCGAATATTGGATGTGCGAATATAGTGCGTAGTAGCAAACCAGTGGTAATTACAGTCTAATATGGTATAAAATACCTTGACAGATCCGAGATCGATTTAAAACCGATAATTTTTGTGGTTAAATTGTTTGATAAACCACAATTAAATAATAATTATCCATAATCTGACCTTTAACCCTATAGTAACATGGAACTTTTTGGACAAGTTTCTTGATCAGAGTACTTGACAAAGTTCTTTGTAAAGAATTGGACAATTCTTGAGCAAGAGAATTAATCAAGATTCTGTATCCAGACTTGGGCAAGACTTTAGCAAGATTCTGGAAGCAGAGCGTTTAGCAATACTTTGTCAAGTCTGTAGCAAGAATTTGACAAGATTCTTGGTCAAGAGTCTTGATCTACTCTAACAAGTACGATTTGATCATGATAGAGATCGCTTTTCGATTTATTGTCAATTTTTCTTGCTACATTCTTGCTCAAGACTTGTCCAAGAATCTTGACAAAGTATCTGTAGCAATTCTTTGACCTTTATTGAGCAACTTACAACTTCTGTCAACAGTATCTTGTGCCAGAATTGTCAAAATCTGAATGCAGTTACTTGATCAAGAATCTTGAGACAGACTTGCTCAAGACTTTACAAAAATTGTTACTATGGTCTGTCTTTTCAGGCAAGATAGTAAATTAAAGATCGCACAGTAAATATTTTTACAACAGGTTTGAATAGTATATGTTTGTGTATAGGGTATAGTTATGTTTTATAAAATAAACCATGCAGTATATTCGCACATCCAATATTCGAATCTGTTTTGAAAATATTCACTGTGCGATTTTTAATTTACTCTCTTGCTTGATGAAACAGACCATAGTTTCTTCAGAAAAATACTATTTTGATTTTTTCCCAAAACTCTTAAAGGTTCGAAAATCATACTTTGGCCCATAAGTCATTTTTTTCAAATGAAAGAGAATTTTCTTTCAACATTTTGATACCACACATAAATAGTTTATTTGGAAGAACTTGGCATTAAAACACAAAAGATTTAAAATAAAGATTTAACTATAAAATGACATGACCTGTCAAAATTTGACACATGCTCAGAATTGATTTCTGAATCAAAATATGTAAAAATATACAGGGTGTTCCATTTAAAAATCGAAAGTAGGAAGTTATTTTGATTAAATAGAATAAATTTCAAGAGTTTGTTTGTTTGCCCCTCCTGTTTTGTCGTGAGCCTGCCAGGACATTTTTCCTGACTAAGGGCTCAGCAGACACTAAAATAGATAAACCTTTTGTTGGCCGCAGGGCTTTTATAAATGTAAAAAAAATATGTAAAATTTCAAGCTGGGAGCGCAGGACCGAGTGCCCTTAATCTGCCACTGACTATTGAGAAAGATTACACCCCAAGCCAGATCAGTTGTAGCTTTATGGTTGTTGAAATTAGTAGCTTTCGTAACGAGTAAGCGAATTTAGTCCTTAGTGTACGAGAATTACGTTTTTTGACGACATGAAGCCAAGTCAAAAAATCATTCGAGTGCAAACATTTTTCATTCTACAGTCTACTCTTTAAAAATGTATACAAAAAACGTTGTTCGCAACTCGTTTGCGACAAGTCCTTAGTGCACTCGAATGTTTCATTCTAAAGTCGCTTACTTGTTATGAAAACTACTATAGTTTGACGCACGGATCTGTGGCTACGGGAAAAATGTTAGGAATGTGTTTGCAAGTGAAAGGCCCGTTGTAGGCACGCACGCCTAATAACGCTTTAAACGGAAAGAAGAGAGCGCGAATGATTCCTCCCCCTTTCGTTTTAGACGTTGTTTCATGCGGAGAACTATGTTATCTAGAAACTTTATCAACTGCAGTTAAAGCAGTGACTCAAACATGGGATGAGATAAAAAAAAACGGTTTTATTATCAAAAACACTAAGTATACTTGTGATTTTGTGTAAAATTAATAACAAAGAATTACCTTACCCAAAAAAAACTGTGAAAATTAGTTAATTACACCACACGACATGCTCCTTTTGTAATAATTTATTTGTTACTAATAAACATTTGAAATTTTGCAGCGTAATTTTACACAAAAAAAAAACTAACCTTATCAACTTTTATTGTAGCAAATTCCCATTAGATAAATCCTCATTTGTTTAAAAAATATTTTTTATTGTTTCTACATTGTTACTTTAAAATTTTAGATTATTTATAACATATATTACAAAAACGTATGGATATATTATTACTGGAACGCGAGAATCTTACGGTAAAGCGTAAAATTAAAAAAAAGTTCCACTTTCATAACTGGAACAGCTTGCGCCATCTGACCGTCGTAATTTAAGATACTACATAATTTAAAGAAAAATTACAGTTTTCTACACGCGAGAAATGAGGTCATTTTGCGCATTCGTGGTGCGCATGATTTCGGAACAAAGACTTCTTCGAGGTCATCCTACAGCTGTTTGGTATGTTTTGAGTTCAGCTGATCGTGGTTTGGGTGGTGCAGTAAATGTGACATACATACGTAGGGAAATGCGTTATTTATAAACATTAGTCCACAAAAGTATCTAATAATAAATTAGCATTTAATTGGTAGAAAAGTATGCAAATTTCAGACCAGTTTTAAAATAACTCTGGTACGGATAATTGCTTCTATGACGCAATAAGTTGATGCAGTTTGTAAAACCAAAACATTGAGTTGGAAGTAGAAAGGGGGCTGGGGAAGGATTTAAAAATAAGTCTGGCCTCTACTAGTGAGTCATCGGGGGACGACGGTGCACAGCCGCCTCGTAAAAAATCCCGAAAAAACACTAGTGTCGAAACGATGCAAAGCAGCAACGGATGCGTTCAAAATGGGGCCACCTCCTCCAATGGGGCCTCCGAAAACGGCCATTCAACCGACAATCGAGAACCGTTGAACAACACCACGCAAGAAGTTGTGAGATTGATTGGACAGTTCCTTAAAAATGCTGGATTGACGTGAGTTTTTTTTGTTCAAAAAAATCTTATTTTTAGTCAAGTGTACTGCGCATTTCAAATCATTGTTTACGTCGATTTTTCTTTGTTTTTGTCACTTGCATGACTGATATTGACAAATAATTTATTTAAATACTGATTCAACCATATTTGTTTTAAGCAATATTCTTTGTCAATATTGATAATTATAATTAATATAATCACCAGAGTTGATACTTTCATTACAATAACAGGCTCAGACAATAGGAATTTTAAATTATTTTTTATTTTTGGTGAGTTTGTTTAATACATACCTATGCCGAATAAGATTTTATGACTGTATACAGACATATAATCTTATTCATTGTATGTATTAAACAAACTCACCAAAAATTAGAAATAATTAAAAAAAAATCGTCTGGCCTGTTATTGTAATGAAAGTATAAACTCTGATAATCACAAAGTGCTTTGTAATGCTTGGTTGATTCCCTGATACTATAAATAATTAGTTGGACAAATTTCAACAATATTTTGCCATTGGATAAAAAATTAACAACAAATATCATAAATTAATTAATTATAATAGAATAAAACACATAATTTATTAAATAAGTACTTACCGATATATTTTCACACAATTTAAAAAATATAAAAAAGCTGCTAGTATGTGATTTCAACTTTAGGTGAATGGATTAATGTATTGATTTGTTTTTAAAAATGTCAATTTTAAAGGCCACTTTTTTTTTGCGGTTAATTAAGATCCAGCAAACATTTTACTTTATTATTGGTAAAAAATGTTTAACTAATAAGAATAAATGTGTTAGTAGTGAAAAAACTAATATATTAACCACGGTAGAGAAGACTATTATAGCCTCCCACTCTTATTATAAGAGTGTGGGATATAATATCCCGTGATGCTACGCATCAATTTAATACGCTCGGCTATAAAAAAAGTCTTCTCTACCTTGGTATATTATTAGTAATTATCAATTACTATTGTTTGTTTTCATTTTCTATAATTTTTTCATCTAGTTTCACTAAACATCATGGACTTTTTTGAGATTTATTAAAGGCTTTTTAACGTTAAATTGACGCTAAGGGGCTACTTAAAAAAAATCTGATTCTTGCAAATGCAGACATAAATTTTCTAACTTAAAAATTTTCAGTCGTACATGTGAATCTCTGATGAATGAAGCACAATGTCGTATGGAACATCCATCTGCTGCCAAATTTCGGCAACACGTCATGGATGGCGATTGGACAAAGGCCGATCATGATTTGCAGGAACTGAGATGCCTGCTTAGCTCTTCTACTAATTTGTTGGTAAGTGTACCAGTTTTACAAACAAAATAATACAAAAAAAAATCAGAAAACAAGATAATTAAAATATATGTATTTTTTTAATTTAATTGATATAATTTGTTGCAGGAAATGAGATTTTTGTTACTGGAGCAAAAATATCTGGAATTTCTGGAAGAGGGCAGAGTTCTGGATGCTCTACATGTTTTACGGAACGAACTTACGCCCCTGCAACATAATACTTCCAGAGTTCACCATCTATCCAGCTACATGATGTGCTCAAACACAGAAGAATTACTAGAAAAAGCTAATTGGTAATAATACTATTCACAGCACTAGAATAGTATTATACGGTAGTGTCGAATTTCCAAAATCGTCCTAGACAAAAAATTCTTGAAAAAAACATTTTTTTTTAATGTACATCCGTTGTTTTTGAGTCATTCCCCAAAAAAACAAAAAAGACCAAACTTTAAAAAAATCGAAAAAAGCTGAAAGAAAATTTCGATTAACGTAACTTATTCAGAAAAAATTACATTTATTATAAGGATCAATTATAGAAATTTTGTGAGTAATTCCCCAAAAAAAAAAGTTAGGGGGTTAACTTACTTAAAAAATTAAAAACCTATATTTTTTTTTTAATTGTTGAAATTTTTTTTATTTTTTTTTTTAATTAGGTATTTGGGAAAATGCAATATACCATTTACTGTGAATAGTATATAATGAAATGCGTAGCATTACATATCTTCACGGCTTGTTATTTTTTCACGTTTCTCGACGTTTTATATGTAAAAAAGCTAACTTCCGCAAAAAATATATTTGTGACCGTAATAACTTGAGAACGCTTTGGACCAAAGACTTCATTGGACCAAAAACTCTGAGCTTTGGACCACATTTTTTTATTTTTTTTTGTCCTAAAAAAATCAAAAATTTTGTTTTTCCCTAACAAATCAATCATTTATAGGCTAGGTAAGGGAGACCAGTCCAGAACGACTCTAATGGAAAAAATCCAGACCTATCTGCCCCCTAGTGTCATGTTACCCCCAAGCAGATTAAATCTGCTCCTCACTCAGGCCTTGGAGCTGCAAAAACTGCGCTGTACGCATCACAACACGGCACAACCTGTTATTTTGGAAAACACATCTTTATTGGTGGATCATTCTTGTCCCAAGGAGACTTTCCCCATGCATACCATACAGGTAATTTTTTTTTTCCACTACTAGCTTTAGAACATACCATTATTTATCATGTTGTCAGACTGTGAAATCAATTTTTTACTTGAGGAATCCTATTATGATAATAAATTCACAAAAAAGTTACACAGGAAAAATGTTTAGGACAAACAAGGATTAAGGCCCCCCATTTCCCTGGTTAAAGTAATTTATTTCTGTTTAATAAGCTGTTTTATGTATTCTTTAATAATTTTGCATATAATGCACATTTTTCGTTGCACTGTGATAAAATCCAAATATAATATTATTAGGGAAAATTCTTTTTGGGTTGGTATTGAAGACCTAAATTTATGTTGCCTAACGTTCTAGACTGCTGTCCATTGATTTTCCTTGAACTGCAAAGACATGTCATTGCTTATAACTTTTAATGGACAAAATGCAACAATATTTTGCCATTGGATAAAAATGAGCATGGCAAATATTATAAATGAATTAATTCTAACAGAATATAACATATTATTTAGTAAATAAACAATTTACCGATGTTTTCACATATTTTAAAAATATCAAAATGCCACCCACTAGAACTGTCAACTTTCAGTGAATAAATCAACTTTTCATTTGTTTTCAGAAATGGCGATTTCAAAAGCTACTTTTTTTGCGCGGTTAATAAGTTTCAGGAAACATTTTAGTTTATTATTGATAAAATATGTTAAATAATAAGAATAAATACTCTAGTAGTGAAAAAAAATATATAAACCACGGTAGAGAAGACTATTATAGCCTCGCACTATTAAATCCCTCGCTGCTACGCATCTCAGGATTTAATACGCTTAGCTATAAAAAAGTCTTACTATTATTATGATACATATTAAGCTGCCATATGCAGAGTGGTCCAAAAGTCACCCTTCCCCTCTTAACTTTTGAACGTTGGCGCACCAAAATGCGAAATTTTATTGAAATATTTTTTGAATTTTTCATTTTAGGTACTAAATGATCATTGTGACGAGGTTTGGTTTTGTCAGTTCTCACCAGATGGAAAAAAATTAGCAACTGGATCCAAAGATACCAACGTTATTATATGGGATGTAAACCCTGATAATTGTACAGTGACTTTGAAGAAAGTTCTCGAAGGGCACAGTTATGGTAGGTTTATATTTATTTCACAATTTACTATCTGTTTATTTCATAACAAAAATTCTGTCGAACTAAATTTGTGACATTAACTTGAGAACGCTTTATTTCAAATTTGGACTATAGAATTTTTATCCAAAATTCTTGTGTATAACAAAAATTATAGTTGTAAAAGGTTTAATTTTTTTATTTAATCTTTTTCGAAAATCATTTTTTACATGACCAAGACTAAAACAGCCTTTAGATTTTTCGTTTTTTTTTTAATACCTGTATTGTGTTTAGGGGCAGCCTATATATCGTGGAACCCCGACTCGATTCACCTGATAGCTTGCGGGCCCGAAGAAAGTCCGGAAATTTGGCTTTGGAATATCGACACTGAGAAATTTTTGAAAATATCGCAATCACCAGAAGATGCCTTAACTACATGCGCATGGAACAAAGATGGCACCAAATTTGTTGTATGTAAAAAGTAGAAAGAAATAGTTTTTTAAAATCCGTAGCGAATAAATAATAGAAATTTCCTTTATAAAAAGGTGTCTTAACTTGATGTTCTGTAAGGCAGTATATTTAAATTAAAAATATATACAGGGTGTTTAATTTCCCAGGGCCGTTTACTCAAAAACTAAAAGTGGTAGTTTTATTGGTGCATTTTTTAGTTCCGATTTTTGATGCTCAGAACGTGAAATTGCCTCTTTAATTTTCTCGAAAACGGTTGGCCTTATGGTGTTACATAAGGGGTAACTTTTTTATGTATTTTTGATCAAAGATTGATATTTTATTAAGAAAATGTCAAAAAAATTACAGACAAAAAAGTTTGGGGCAAAAAGATGACATCGCCCCCCTCCCCATTTTGCACGTCCCTGTTTAAAATTGCCAAATAAAAATCACATAAAATGATAACCTTTATCAATGTTAAGGCGTGTGAAAAAACTCGTTCCTGTGATTTATAGGGTTCCAGAAATATTAAATAAAAACTACCTTTCAAATGTACCCTTACGGGATAAGCCTTTATAGGAACTTCTTTTATATATTTGGACATAGATTCGCCCCTTAAATTTTTTTTACTTATTTCTGAATCACCCTGTATAGTCAAACATATCTATTCTATGCTTTTTATAGATCTTAAATATCTGTTTTAGTTTTTGAGTAACTGGCACTGGGAGTTTTAACTTAAACACCCTGTATAGTGTTTGAGACATCATTTAAAATACACTGCCCAGTAAAAGAGCTTTCCTATTTTTCATCTCCGTGCAACATCAAAAACCCCAATTTACCAATTTTCACGAAAACTACGCCCGCCCCTCAGGGAGTGGATTTAGAAAAAAAATATTTTAAGATTTAGTTTTAGCGACCTCAAAAACCCCAGTATGTCAATTTTCAATAAAAACTACCACCGCCCCTCGCTGTGGAGTTAGAGTTTTTTTTATTATCAGATTCACTTTCAGCAATCTCAAAAACCTCAATATACCAATTTCCTCATGGGGTGGAATTAGAAAAAAATAATTATCAGATTCAGCTTCTTTAACTCAAAAAACCCCACGGGAGTAGAGTTAGAAACATTTTGTTATCAGATTTAATTTCAGCAACCTTAAAAACCCCTATAACAAAATCGACAATTTTTTTTTTGCTCGAAATTGATTTATATCGACATAACACGCAAAAAAAAATTTGAAAATTTTTGCACGAATACAAGGCTTTCCCGGAAAATTTTTAAAATGTTAAAGCAATAAGTTTCACATATTTTTGTACCCCTCAAAAATTAATTAAGGCGATGTTTTTAGGTTGGCGGAATAAGAGGCCAATTTTACCAATGTGATATGGAAGGTACAGTGCTGGATTCCTGGGAGGGGGTCAGAGTATTGAGTCTGTACTGTAGAAAAGATGGAAAGACTGTTTTAGCATCCGATACTCACCATAGAATAAGGACATACGTATTTGAAGAGCCTGCAGATCAGCTTTTGTATGTTTTTTCAAAAATTTTATTTATAACACGGTTCGCCATTATTTACTTTTGGTTCGACTTTTACAAACACTCGGTTTTCTTGTTCTTATTCTAATTAATAAGTCATAGAATATAACTTCATATTTTGCGATTAAAAAACATTTTGCCTGATGGATTATTATATTATTCCCGCGCCTGCGCTAGAATAATATACGGTAGTTTCGAATTTTCAACATTCGTCCTAGAAAAAAAAATCTTGGATAGATTGTTTCATGAAAAAATAACTAAAAAAGTCCAAATGTCCGTCTGTCTGTCTGTCTGAATTTTGTGAACACGATAACTCCAGAACGAATAATACGATCGACGTGGAACGAGGGGAAGATCCCTATTGAAAGTAATCCCCCCAAAAACAAAAAAGTTACGGAGGGTTAAACTTCTAAAAAATTTGAAAAAAACTGAAAAAAAAAATCCGATTGACGTAACTTTTTCAGGAAAAATTACTTTTATTATAAGGATCAATTTTACCAATTTTGAAAGTATGCTTTGGATAGATAGATAGAATTTTCTACATTGTTGCCTCTTTGCTAATTTTGTTTATGGTTTTAGATTGCAAGAGGACCACCCAATAATGTCGTTCACAGTTGACAAAAATGACAGATTAGCTCTGCTAAATGTGGCAACACAGGGTGTCCACTTGTGGGACTTGCGAGATAAATGCATCGTAAGGAGATACCAGGGGGTCACCCAGGGTCATTTTACCATCCATTCCACTTTTGGGGGGGCCAACCAGGATTTTATTGCCAGTGGCAGCGAAGACACGCAGGTAAATACTTTTTATATTGTTTTATTATTATTATTATTATTATTATTATTACTAACAAGTAATAAACTATTTTGACATAAAAACTAATAAAGACTATTAAAAAACGCCTGTAGTTGAACCTAAAATACAACATTTGGTCATCACTTGTAATACTCCCGCCAGGCAGCGTATATGACATATGTGGGAGCCTCCCACAAGCGTGCGAGTATTACCAAAAAATGTGAGAATCTCATGGTTTATTGGGTCACTACATTATATAATAAATTTACGGACAAAAAGCGTTTTATTTTTTTTATAAGAAAAAATA
This sequence comes from Brachypterus glaber, assembly GCA_958510825.1. Lineage (NCBI taxonomy): Eukaryota > Metazoa > Arthropoda > Insecta > Coleoptera > Kateretidae > Brachypterus > Brachypterus glaber. The sequence goes on along the minus strand of OY294050.1, from coordinate 59,666 downwards.
CTTAATATATTATCGCTCATTCGAGACGGCTGGTTTATTTACTTATCGAATTGTAAGGGGCTGTCCATAATTTACGTAACGCAATTTTTTGATAAATTTAACCACTCCCCCCCCCCCCGTGTTACAAGCTGTCACATTTACTAACACCTCCTCCCCCATAGTGTCACGTAACAATATTGAAATTAGTAACATTTTCCTAGCCCCCTCCCTCCTTTTGTCACACACTGTCACATTTTCTGTGACCCCCTCGCCTAGGCGCGTTACATAATATACAGACCCTAACGTAGTCCTTTTTTAAAATTTGTGCTTTAAGGACTTTTTTATCATTAAAATTACGTAAAATTTACTAATTGTCAAATATGTTATATTAAAAAAAAATAATCGAAAAAAGGACGACGTTAGGCACTCAAGCAACTCTTTAACTAAACAATGGCGAAAACCCCATATCGATATCTTTATAAATAGCCGAGAATTTTTGGATAAAAAAAAGCCTTACAAATGCCAAAAATTGTATTTTAACCAATCATAACCGGGTCTAACTCACTCACACATACATATTTTTGTTCCATCATGGACAAGAAAAACTTTTTAGGGTATTTTTTTATTCGAATTGTTCCTTAAATATCTAAAATCTTTTTTTCAGGTTTATATCTGGCACATAAAAGACGAGCACCCAATAGCCACATTGCAGGGGCACACGAGAACCGTTAACTGCGTGGCTTGGAACCCGGTGTATCCCCAAATGTTGGTTTCAGTTTCTGACGATTACACAATTCGAGTTTGGGGCCCCAAAGAGCACATGCCAAAATCAGCAGGTAGTTGATATTGGCAATTCTGCGATGAGGTGGCCCTTTAAAGATTTATGAGAAATATTTGTGTTCATTGTGAATCAAAATCTATTATAATTTGTTTTTTTTTTTATATATATTTTAGACATGTTATCACATAAAAATATTTTTTTATTTATATTTTTTAATACTTCAAACAGCAAAAACAATATGAAACGAACATTCATCTGAATATTTCCTTAAAATAATAATGTGTTTTTGTATAAAACTGAAAATATTTTTTAACTGTGAAGTTGTGATCCATAATACACAAATTATCGCCAAAAATAATAGTTTTCCCTCATAATTTTAACCATATTTGACGTGACACAAATGACAAAATTCCTAAATCATTTGAGAAAAGATTATTTAAAATCATAAATTATATAATTTATGTTAAAAAGTTTACGTACAGACATATATTTTTTTACACTCGGTTTTTTAGATTTGGAACGTTCGAATATTACGTAACGCAAATTGTACAAAAATTCATACCGTTTCTCGCGTTTTCAAAGGCTGGAGGCGTAGCCAAAATATAAAATCTCCACAGCCTTAAATAGCGCGGGAAGCGGGGAATGGAGTGTATGAATTTTGGTACAACTTGCGTTACGTAATACTTGAATGTTCCCTTTTCTTGATTTTTCAACATTCCGAATATGAAAATGCAAAAAAAAAATAAGTGCCAGCTTAAATATTATCTACTGTTGTCAGTGCACACATTTATTATTGACCGTTTTTAAGCTTATTGACGACGGTCAATAATGAAAAAAAAATTAAGAACACTACCTACTAATTTTTTTCAAGTTATTTGTCAAACTGACAGGCTATGTTAAAATAAGTACATTTTTATCTGGTATTTGGATTTACCAGCTTTAGGTAGCAGAAATAGCTATTTTCCTAATAAATGCGGAATGTGGCTCTTTTCCGCACTCGATTGCATTTGCCAACGACGCGTAGCGGAGTTCATGCAATCGAGTGCCTCTTTACGCATGCGTTAGGAACAATATTTTTCCTACGAGCGGAGTTAAAATAAAATATACTTGCCTTCTTTCCACACGCATATGCGTACGGAAAGAGACATCTTTCCGCACGCTCGTAAAAAAAAATATTATGCGCACCACGTATGCGAACTGTTCTCGAATGATTTTTCGCCGTGACTCCGTCTCAGCAAAAAAAAACTTTAATTGAACATTAAAGTCTTAGTTCACATACTAGGTGCATAATATACTACTTTGGTGCCATAGCAGCAAATATTTCACAAACATTTAAAGGGCCACCCTACAGTTCCGTAATATTTTCATGTGATCTTTTTGTAGTGTCTTCTTCAAATAGTGAGTCTAGTAATAACGGTACATGGGCCGATATGGTTTCCTAGTACGCGCAGGACCTTCAAGACTGATCTTCATGTTTATTTATTGACGGGGGAGTTTGCATTACACATTTTTTACAATGCCTTAAAATTCAGTGATTTTTTTTGTTTGGTTCAAAATAACAATTTTCGCCGAAAATATCTATTGTGTAAAAGCGAGAGAACACGAGTGACGCAGATGCCTACTTTTCGTGAATGCTAATCAAATCATTTCGGTATTTTTGCTCATAATTACAATAACTTGGAAATGATTTTATATAGAGGCATTAGATTTGGGGTACTGAAAAGATAAATTTACTTCTACAGAGTATCCCAGAACTCCATCCTTAAAGGGGCACATAGTATATCAGAAACTATGATAAAAAAGTCATATGAACATAGGGCCGCAAATCGGTCCTAATGGAATACGGTCCATTGAATATAGGTCCCTTGAATAAGACCCAAAAAAAGCGCTAATAAAATAATTCGACACTGCAGAGAGCGATTTCACATTAACAACTAAGAAAAACACCTTGGCCCAAAAATAAATATTGAGTTATTGACTCTTAGGTAGTAAAACTTTTTAGGGGCGTGTCCTGTAATTTGTTTTTATGGATTTTCCTCGAAAAAAGTTTTACGGTATTACACTAAAAGAATCTTTTCATGTATTTTTACTAAAAAACCTATAATTTGTAAAAATAATTCAAAAAACTTACACTGAAAAAAGTTTTGGGCAAAGATGTGGTAAGCCACTTCCATTTCGCACGCCTAGGCGCGCTTTCGTTAACATTTACTAACTAAAATAACATAAAATAATTCACCTTAATAATACTAAACAAAACCTTGTCCCTGTAGCTCAAAGGGCTCCAGAGATATTAAATAAAAACCTTTTTTTAATATTTTTTGATGTAGTATGTGTACCTTTAAGGATGGACGCGAGTGTTAGGACACCCTATATTTCTTGTTATGAAATAACTTTCATGCATTCAGTCACAATAATTATTTTTTTTGAAAATAAATTGTTATTTTGAACCATTTTTAATTTTTTTTTATGTTAACTCGAGAATAATTTTACAATCGTATTTTTACAAAAAAAAGTTTAATGAATTTCTTGCCTTATAAAATCTAAAATTGATAATGTATGTTTTCTGTCAATTAGAAATGCACTGAAAAGAATATTTTTACAAAAGAATACATGCAAAGTATATGCGAAAAAATACCAAAAGTATCGAATTTTCACAGTAAAAAGATAAAAAAATTAAAACATGTATTCTAAAATATTAAAAAATCATATTTTTCAAATATTTTGTGCAAAACTTTTGTAAATCACATTTTAAATTATTAAATTGCGAGGAAATTAGCAAAAATTATATATGATGAATGTTATAATTTATTAATTTTAACACATTTTTGTTGTATTTTTTTTTAATACATATTTTTTATTTAAATTTATTTTTATTAAGACTTAAAATGTTCAAAATGAACAAAATATTTTAAGATTATGGTAGGGTATAAAATATTTATAAGAAATCTCTATGAAGCAAATAACTATTTGCCTTTAGATTCAAAACGACGTATCTCCAAATTTTAAGCGGCGTCATTTTGAGTAAAAAAAATTGTGCATTCAATAAAATTGTTTTTAAAATTGTACATGATAAATTGTAAACAATTTTACAAAATTATCTCAGGGTTAAGTCAAAATTTAGTTTCATATCATTACCTATAGTGCTTTAACATATTTATACCCCTATAGCAATTTTTTTGTTCTAAAAATATTCTTAAAACATTCTATAGTTCTTGTAAAGATGCAAGTCGCTTGCCAAACAACTTAACACTACGATATTTCAAAATCGCTTTGACCCAGAGACTTGAAATTTAAAACAATATCGTAAAGTTGTTTTCCAAGTGACTTAGAACTATAAGGGAATATTCCTAGAATATTTTTAGACCTTTTGTGCTACCATTTATAAAAACGCATAATTATTATTTAAAATTAAATTTTTATCTCAAGCGAAGTATTCAACCAAAAAATCTGGACTTCAAAAACTTAAAAAAAATCTAAAATTTATTTAAATTCAATAGTTTATAGATATATTAAAATTCTAGAACTGTTATTGTTTTCTGTATTTATATAAAATATTGTTTTCATTTAATTTTCGAAATTTTCAAAAAGAAATATATTTTTTACTTTGTTTGGGGTATTCAATATTAACTTCCCTAGCAAGATCTTCAGTATTTACCAATTTTTTTTCCATCATTGCAATAATTTTCTTATTGTAGCATTAAGATAATATCTGCCAAAATGTTCTAGATAAGAGTTAAAAGGTATTGTAATAATGACGAAAACTATTCTGAGAAAAATACTGAAAATTTTTGTTGGATTCACAACGAAATTTTAGTGATTTTGCAAATTCCGAACGCATCATGATAAAGTGATAATACAAAATTTATAAGATAAAAAAGATTTAATACATTTTTCGTAATAAAATTAAAAAAAAAGAATATATATTTGGGTTTATGGTATACCATACTTGGTTTGAAATATGTAAATTGAAAATTTCCAGCCATTATGTCACGAAACTACCAAAACATTATTATTTAAATACTGATTTTTTAGTATTTTTATTGCAATAACTTTCGAATGTGTTTGTCTATCTAAAAGAGCACTTAAAATGCAGTATTTAAATTTAATATATTGATTTTACATACAGGGTTATTCTTTTAAATGGTACACGCCCTAACTTTTAGAGGGGATGAGACTTTGAATTTGGAATATGTTTATTTTGATTTGATGGCGTCGTCCGGGGGCAGTGGGGGACAAAATTTTAAATAGCAACGTAGGTCGTGTGATACATCATTTGAAAGAGCTTAAAATTTTCTGTTAACTGTATAACTTTTAATTTTTGAAGATTTTTTTTCCAAATTTTCAATATTTTGTTCAGAAATATTGAAATTTTTACGTAAAAATGATAAATAATTAGTTTTAAAGCGATAATACGCATTGTATTCATTATATGGAATCTTTTATGCAAAATTTTTGAAAATTAATTTTTGAATAATATTAAAAATTTCATTAATTTTGAAGAAGAAAAAAATAAAAATAAATATTTACGTAGTTACAAAGAGAGCTCTTTAAAATGATGTATCACAAGATCTAGGGCGCCAGGTTATTGTACCCCAATGCGCCTTGGCGCCGCCTTGTAAAATATTGCAAAGGATGGTTTTTGTGGTGTGATGTACACATTCCAAATTAAAAGATTATACCTCATCCCATTCAAAAGTTAAAAGAATACATAACATTTTGTTGAGAGGGAGCAATAAGGCCTAATCCTTTCCAGTAATAAAATATTTTGACATGACTAAGAAAATAAAACAATGCCATTGCGTAATCATTTCTCGAAAAACGTTTTGCCTGTTTTATTTTCTTAGGATTTTGGCTGGTTATATAAAATTTTTGTACATACATGCATATTGTATGATATGCACTAATACATATAGATATATCTTAGATGAATTTAAAATTTGAACTTTTAACTTAGATTTTGTAACAATAAATTAAGGATGATCCTTAGTTTTATAGCTCAAAAAATGGAGAAAAAATTCAAGTTTTAAATTATTGTTTGCATGAATTGTTCAGATTATAAGGTGTGCTATATTAATGATTAGAAAAATAAAATTAAACACAAGTATAGTTTTTTTTCTTTATGTTTGAATCCTTTTCTTCTGTCTACATTATATAGAATCATTTTTAAAAGGCATATTTGGTACAGATGACCCACTCTAAAAATAACCTTTTTTCGCATGCGCAGAATGCGTAGCATTACATATCTTACGGCTTGTTTTAAGTTGGTACAGATAAACGTTCGTGTATAAGCAAATTTTGGCTCCTTCACCAAAAAATCCCCTTGTACGTGTCGGTGACATTGGCAACATCGCATAAATTAGAGTTATCTGTTTTATCTGCATTTTAAAATGTCAGCTGTCTAGAAATAGGTTATTTACTTTTGTCAAAAAGTTGACACGTATTTAGTTTAAACATTTCGAAAAGTTAGTTGAAAATATGTCAAAATGGCTAGTGTAGACGATGATAGTAGTTGGTAGGTGATAAATTCAAAGTTACAGTGTTTTTTACATTATCTTATGTTGCCCCATTTAATCAACAATTCCATTTTAGGGCGATTGATTTGGAAAATGCGTTGCTCGAAGAATGTTCTGCCACCGACATTTATTGCATTTGCAAGGGAAAGCCTTTGCCGGAGAATCTGAGAGCAGACGTGTGGCAAGTATGTCGTTTTATTACCAAGCAAACTGTGAAGATATGTAATGCTACAGATTCCATTATATACCATTCACAGTATATAGCATTTTCCGAAATGTTAAAAAAAAATCAAGTTAAAAAAAATCAACTCTTAATTTTCGTTTTGCAAAAAACGAAAAAAATGGGATTTTTTTTTGAAAGATAGTTTTTTCAAAAAGTTTAACCCCATAACTTTTTATTTTTGCGTGGATTACTTTCAAAAACAATAGGGATCTTCCCCTCATAGAACTTGATTTTTCCTGAAAATTTGAAGTCAATCGGATTATTTGTTCTTGAGTTATTGTGTCCACAAAAAACGTGACATCAGACAAACAAATGTATTTTTAACTAAAGAATTATATTTTGAGAAAATGTAAAAAAACAGATAAAAAAGTTTGAGTTAAAAAAGTGGCATAGCCCCCATTTTGCATGTCCCTGGTTAAAATTACATAAAATGCTAAGGCATGAGCAAAAATTCGTTACTGTGGTTAACTGGGTAAAAGACATTAAATTAAAACTCTTTTTAGGGGCACTTTTAGAAGGGACATAGCTTCCTTTGTTTTCAGACTAACCTTTACAGGAACTTTTTTTCTTATTTTGTATGTAGGATCAATTCTTAAATTTCTCTACACGAGTTCTGGAGCACCCTGATTTTGTCATGAAACAAATTTGTATCCAAGTATTTTTTGTCTTTTTGGGAAATTCAAAACTACTGTATTACACTATTCTAGCGCCTATAGGCGAGTACAAGTGCTGTGAATAGTATAATACAAATTTTGTTTGGGACATCCTTTTTGTGAGACCCATAGGAATAGGAATTTTGTTTGAAATGGCGTTTCACACTTTAAATTTTATGCTCTGCTAGCCGAGATATTTAAATTCAAAAATTAAACTACATGCAAGCATGACATCATCTGATGGCCCAATTTTAGTTGCCTTACCAAAATGTCCATTACCAGTTAAATTTCTTAAAAATTTTAATTTATTAATACCTAGCACAAGCTAGTCATATGGGTTACTTCAGCAGGAACTATAAATTTTCTACATATTTTGTAAAAATAGTTCATTTATCAAATAAAATAGTTCAAATTGTAAAAAAAAAAATAATTATTTAAATAAATGGACTTACCTATTTAAACTTGAAGAATAAGTGCAATTAGCCCTCCCTGGAATCAGATTAAGCATACATAGCTTTTGGATCTGTGTTAGCTGAGGCACTTGGTTTACCATTAAAATGTTTTTGTTTTTACTGGATCTGTTGCAGATTAGAATTTGGAAAATAAATACACCTATAAAAATTCTACTGCTAATAAAACACTACTACTAAGTTTTTAAGGAAAGAAAATGTTAAATTCTTTGAAAAAAAAAATGTGTAAAATATACTATGAAAAAAAAAGATAGTAGGTAATCGCAAAAAAATATACAAATAAAACCATTAATCTGAAAACGGAGTCTTGAAAAAAAAGGTGAATGCGCCACAAGTTTTAATAAAAAATCCGTCTCATATAAGACTTTTTCATAAAAAAAAGTCCAGGAACAATTTCTAATACTTTAAGGGTCATGAACAAAATTTGTATAAGTTAATTATAATAAAACTTTCTGATGATTTTAAAAATTTTCTTTTATTGTAAATAATAAGTTATGGAAAAAAAAAACATTTTTTATATATTTTTTTTATCTTTTAGGTGGTTTTTAAATTATTCTTCTACTGTAAATAGTAAAAAAGTTATATCCAGAAACTATTTTTTGTATTTGGGTGATGAGGGGGCACAGAAAAAAATAAAAACATTTTTTGTGTAATTTTATTGTACCCGCCCTGTATTAATTTGTTAATAAAAAAATACGACCAACACAAAAATTTAAACCCCCTCCCTCCGACCGATTTTGCTCAAATACGAACTTGTCCAATATAAAAATACATCTGCATACCAAAAAAAGTCTCCAGATTAAAGCATTCTTTTCTTTTTTTCTTATTTTGATTGTCAGGAAAAAATATGATTTAATTTCAGATATGTTTGGATGTTCGAGATAAAGGCAGTCAATTGGATCATTTTAATGAAATTTTTGACCTACCAAACCAAACCACACTTAGAGAAGACTGCACTAAATTTGTCTCAAAACTGGGAAATGATGAAGAAGACAAACTATCCGTTATCTCCGATTTGGAATCAATTCTGACTTTTTATTGCAAAAGCAGAAATCTGCAATATTCGAAAAACAATGGCTGGATCGAGTTACTACTGCCTATTTTAAGTTTAAAAGTTCCGCGAAGTACTACTTATAATTTATTTGAGGCTATTAGAGATACTTATATACCACAAAGTTGCCATACAGACGGGAATGCTTTTCATATTTTAAGATTGTTATTATTGTACCACGATCCAGAATTATGTTCATTTTTGGACACAAAGAGAATAACTCCCGAAAGCTATTGCCTGCAGTGGTTTCAATCATTATTTGCAGCTACATGTAGTTTACAAGTTACTATAAACATGTGGGATTATTACTTTCAACAATCTGATCCATTTTTCATATTTTTCCTTTCACTTATTATGGTTGTTAATGCTAGAGACCAGATTATTTCAATGAAAAATGAAACCAGGGACAAAATAGTAATTAGTTTGTCAAATATGCCATGTGGACTGGAAGCTGAAGATGTTGGTGACTTTTGCTCCCTAGCACAGTATTATGCTTTAAAAACACCTATTTCCTTTAGAACTGATCTTATGCAGAGTTTATATAGTGGAAAGGGGGATAAAAGTAGTCTCGTTTCACAAGCACTTTGTTTACCAGTTTCTGTTGATGAATTGGTGGAAAATACATCTCAAGAAAGGCCTAATTTGGATTCGGTTAGGTTTTTTTTAGTGGACTGTAGACCAGTAGAACAATATAACTCTGGTCATTTGCCTACTGCATTCCATTTAGATTGCAACTTGATGCTTCAAGAACCTAGTGCCTTTTCAACAGCTGTCCAGGGGCTTTTATCAGCCCAAAGGCAAGCTTTAGCCCACAATTCTAGTGCGGGAGGTGAACATTTGTGTTTTTTGGGCTCGGGGAGGAATGAGGAAGATCAGTACACGCATATGGTGGTTGCGTCTTTTTTGCAAAAGCATACGCAATATGTCAGTTTGTTAACTGGAGGTTATCTAGCTTTACATAGCTATTTTCAGGACAACATCAGCGAATTTTTACAGGATCATAATCCCAGATATTGCATAGTTTGCGCCCCCACTTTTACTTTACAGTCCGCACAACAAAATAAACAAGGCAACGACTTATTCGGAAAAATTTCCGCTGCCATGAAATCGAAATCCGCCGAAGTCAAGGGAAAGCTGATCGAGTATATTGTGAACCCGAATAGCAGTAGTCCTGTACAGGAAAGACACGTTTCAAGTTCCGATAAAATTGGCAAGACTTACAGAGACGTCGCACCTGTGTTTAGCATTGATGATGACCATGATAATGTTGCCACAATTCAGGTAAGAATATATAAATATTTTATTTAGCAACCTCTTATCAAAATGGACTTTAATAAATATGATTGGACTAGCTTTGATTGAAATATACTACCTGCTAAGACAAGTTGTCCTATCTGCAAATTAGATGTTTTAAGATATGGCCAGTTTTATTTTGTTTGCACTTTTTGAAAACATGTTTAAATAAATATGGCGTTGGGTTCTGCTCTATTTTAAATAAAAAATACGTGATATCCTTTGAAAAAAAAAAATACATATTTTTTGTCAGAAAAAGAAATTATAAATAATATTAATTATCTAATTGAGGAAGTTAGGAGAAAATGATCTAAAAAGTCCAATCAAATTACTAAAATCTGTAAAATTAGTCCTAGTCCTGACTTATTCGTCTAGTAAATACTAGTTAGGACAATTTTATTTAGAAAACCTTGAAAATTTTTCACATAGGATAAACATCTTAGGACATTTCTTTTTAGTAGGCACATGGGGCTAGTGTAAAGCAATACAATGGTGTGCTTATCTCAAAAAGTGAATTTTTGCAGATAAGACAACTTACAGGGTAGCAGGGCAGTATAAGCATGATGCGTAAAACTAAATGTAACGGTTCTGCTAAAAATAATGCAATCTACTCTTATGCCGAATTTCAGATTCCTAGGTTATATAGTTTCTGAGATAAACGAGTGTGACAGACGGACGGACAACCGAGCAATCCTATGAGTTCCGATTTTAGTTTTTAAGGTAAAAATAAAATATTTGTTTCAGCAAATGGAAAATGAAGAGGAACACGAAGTGGTACAAATTCAAAGCTGTTTGAAAAACCCGAACGTAATAGAACATTTTCCCTGCCAAGAAGTCAAATTAAACGGATTTATGTACAAAAGCCACTTAATCGTTACGAACAACGAATTGATAGTTTTGCGGGAAGTACCCAATATGAAAGGGCATGCGGAAGTGATAGTAAAGCGCCCTCTATCAGCCATTGTTAAAATTACGGCCAGAAAAAGGCATCCTGAATTGATCACTTTCAAATACGGCGTTCCTGAAGGGGACGACCTCAAAATTTCTGACATGGATCGGTTTTTGATTCCGAATGCTGATAAAGCCACTAAAATTGTTTCTGATCAAATACTTAAGCAATTAAAAGCAAAAGAATAATCAAAGAAAGTCAAAAATACTTTTTATCGAGTTAAAACTAGCAGTTTGTTATGCAAGATTTATTTTAATTTTAAATATCAAACTTGGGCTTTGTTTTTGTTTCAAACATAAAATTCTGCCCCATTTCATTTCACGTCCCAATTTGGGATCAAAAAACATATTTTTCGGTTTTAAAATCACATTCAGGTTGCCGATCTACTTAATATTTCAGAACACAACTTCAGCTGTGACAAAATCTAGTCTACTTTTGCATTTTGTTGCTTGTAATTTTCTGTTAAAAACTGTCTGATAAAAGTTATAACTTTTAAAATTTAGAGTTATAAAAAAGGTGCTGCTGAAATACTAGATCTTGTCAAAGCTATAGAAACCATTTGTCTTATATATTAATTTATTTTGATATATTTAAATGTTATTTAATTTTATGTGTATTTTTAATAATTTATTAGAATCAGTCATTTTGAAAAGGCGTCATCTCCATTGTTTTTACAATAGAGTTGGCCCATTTTCAAAATGAATGATTCAATTATTCAAATACCGTGTTTATAATAGTTTATTAAATATAAAATTTTAACTATAAATTGTATATTTACTACATCATTTTGTGATTTTTTATATAAGTGACTGTCGTGTTATAAAAATTGCATTTATTATTAATGATTTATTCAACAACAATTAGTACATGGTGAATAAAATGCCAAATGGGTAATTAAAGCTATCAAATAAGAAAAAACGATAATATTGAAAAAGTGGTGAAATAAGTTAGAAATCCATACCAAAAATTTTCAGAATTTAAGTACTACGTTTTTATTTTATTTTCCATTATTGAAATAACTATGGAATGATTTTATCTAAACATTTTATTTCTAGGGGAGACTGTTGTACCTTGATCATAGAGTACCTTGGACCACCCTTCAGTTTCTTGACACATGCTGCTATCTACGGGACAAAACTGTACTTAATGCTTACTCAGTAGAGTACAAACAAGCAGGAGAGTGGTTGTCCATGTGCTATTGTTTTCGAGTAAAATAATTTTTCAGCTCAAAAAGTAACAACTTTTGGTTTTACTGTTTATTTGAGTTGACGATTGTGTTTTAAATCACATTCTACCTGAATCACTGCTTATTGGTGAGTAATTTGTTATGCCATATTTCGGTTTTAGACATAACCTAGAATGGTAAGAAGGTTACGTTTAGAAAAATGCACCATCATGTCAACAGAACGTTGTGATCCAAGGTAAACTAGGATGTGATCAATGGTTCATTATGATCTTGATCACCTTACAATAAAATATAAATTTATATATATTTTTTTTCTATAACTGTCCAATATTTAAATTCTCAAAAAATAAATAGTGTGTAGGAATAATGATGATATCAGAAGAGACTCTTTCCATAGTTATATTTTAAAAAATGGCTTTTTAAAAAATACAGAAGTAAATTGTGTTCCAAGGTACAATAGTCACCCTTATTATTACATAAGCTGTGTTACGAATTTTGAGAAAAATCAGACTGCTGTAACTTTCCAAAAAGGAGTAACCACTTCATATTAAGCTATTAATTTAAACCAAATCTGTGCCTAATTTTAAAGCTGTAGATACAAGTGTTTACAAGTTATTGCAACACCAGCAAAAATAATCTGAAAAATTTTGTTATGGATATATTTCCCTAATAACACTTTGTTCCTAGAATGTTCTAAAAAATATTCCTAGAATGTTCTAAAAAAATATTCCTGGAATATCGCAAGTAAATTGTTGGAATTTTTGTGCTATCAGGGTTGTATATTCAGATCTTATGTATATGTATTGATGATATCGTCAATTTTCAGGATAGATCTGACAGTTTCAGTGGCAAAATTGATGGCACTGACTGTAACCAATAAGGGCTGAACCACATTTTCTTCAAGGATGTCTGAAATAGCCCCCTTGCGCACGTTTATGCCCGCAGATACTTCCCCTTTGGCATGTCTGTTGCGCAACTCGGTCACAGTCTGAAAATGCAAAATTTATTGCGTTAAATTGTCATTTCCAATACTCTTAAACGCAAAAAATCGACACATAATATTATGGGTCAAAAATGTAAATTCAATCAAGCATAAAACTAAGATGATCTTGTAGGGTCTACAAAAAATTGATTTTGGTTTTTTTTTTTTGTGTACAATAACTTGGTCGGAATAGATTTTCTCTACATTTTTGACCCATAATATCCACCTTCCAGAAGACCGTGTCCATAGTTAAATCAAGGTGTTAATTTTCCATATTCGCTTTTTTTTAAACAAAAAGCACGCATATTTTTAAGAAAAACAATCCTAAGCAAAAAAAAACTTCTTGTAAGAAAATAAAAAAATTAAAAAACCTCACCTGAATGGGATTAAGGCCAGCATTTTCAGCCAACGTGAACGGAACGATCTCCAGAGCATTAGCATACCCCCTCAAACAAATGGCATCAATTCCCTCCATCTTGTCGGCCTGGGCGGCCAATTTCAGCGCCAACTCGATTTCGGGGGCGCCGCCTCCTGCCAAAAGCGCCCTCTTGCGGACTAAACAGCGAATTACGCAAAGGGCGTCGTGCAGAGATCGGTCGGCCTCGTCCAGGATCAGTTTGTTGGAGCCTCGCACGAGCATCGTCACAGTTTTGCCGGCGTTTTGGATACCTGTTACAATTTTCAACTAAATTATTTTTTTGAAATAGTTTATTACATAACGGACGGCGGACTTGGATCAACTTTAAAAGGTTTTACACTGATCGAATTTTTTCATAAATATTTTCTACAATATCCCACGAGTATTTATTATCAGTATGTAAATAATTGGTAGATGGATTCGTAAGATACATCAATTTTCATTTGGACTTGTATTTTTTTCACTGTTTAATTCTTATTACGGATATCGAAAGAGTTTATTTTTTTAAGCAATTTTCTTGAATATTTTTGTTTTTATTTTCATTTATTTCTAAATTATTTAAAAACATTCAATTAAAATTGACAAAACTCAGTTTTTAATTTTGAGGCATTTCGCACCTAGCGTCCAAATCCGTGAGTTGAGTGCAGATTCTGCACTCATCTCACGGATTTGGACCTTGGAAAAGTTGTAGCACTAGTAGGTAGATCTATGTCTTAAGTTAGCAAGGCGCAAGGCTAACTTAAGACCTAGATCTAGTGTCCCTATATATACCACGGCATCATATTTTTCAAATCCATCTAGCCGTTTAATATATACAGGGTGTTCAATTTGGCCGAGTACCGTCTACAGACATACATTTATAAGCCCATATCTCCTATGACCGATTTTAAAAATCAAATATCCTTTAAAATCTTCTTTCTGTGCTCTATCTCTTGGAAATATGATTAACAATATGCAAAAAAACGCTTGTCGATATCTTTTTTAGAAATGGAGTTATCGAGTTTAGGTACATCCAGACAGACAGACGGATGGATGCAAATTTTTTTTTGACTGATTTCGACTCAGGAAGTCTAAAACGTCAAGAAATATGAAAAAAAATGGTCATAGATTTTGACTTTTTAGCGAAGATTTCAATACATCGGCCCCAACAAAAGTAAAATTATTTAAAATAAATATTATCTGTGAGAATAAAGTTACCATTATTTAAAATTATTAGATTTATAAAAACCAAGTAACTATTAAAAAAACCTCAGTACTTTACAGTGAAATAAATAATTAAGCTCCAGTTTTTCTAAAATTCCCGTATTTGTATGCGTCAATTCACGTTTACCGTGGTCTTTTTCGTTTGTTTTCTTCGATTAGACTTTGACAGTTTAAATTAGTTAGGATTTGTTCATTTAAATTATTTTTTATTAAAATTAAAACAATTCAGAATTGTCTAACTAATAAAAAGTGGAAAAAATATAAAAAGTCCAAATTCAGAAAAATGTAATGGAAAAACTTCTAATAAAATGATAAATATTTAAAAAAAAAATCATGATAGCTTTGCTTTTCCATACATGTACGATATTATTTCGCACGCGTATGAAATATGACACTTTCTTACTCTCTAAATCGTGTGAAATTTGTCGTTTTCATCGCTGGTCGAAGGAAAATATGATTTTTTTGAAAAAAAAAGAAATACCTGTAATTTTGACCATCCTGTTACCGCCAAAACCAACCTCTTCGACCATATCAGCGGACACTAGATTCTCCGCTACGAAATGGTCCAGTGATGCAATGGGCCGACAACCCAAGGTTTTGCACACGAAATCCACATCTTCTCTCTCCACGTCCTTGACAACCATGCACTTGATTTTGTCTAAAAAGTGGAGGGCCAAATCGGAAACAGCATCGCGCAAAATGGATTTTTGAATCTGAAAAAAATATATATATTCAACATAAACAACATTGAATATATGTAATTACATTAGGGGACATTCAAGTATTATGTAAGCAAATTTGTAGCAAAATTCGTACAACTTCATATACTCCTATTCTCCCTTTAATTATGTTCTTTATTGGTTACCCAAAAGGCCATTGACAGAGGTCCTTCAGCCATGTTTAAAAATATTACAGATATTAACAAAAATAGAATATCAAAACTTAACATATCCAATTGGATTATAAAAAAAAAATGAGATAAATATGTACAATATAAATAAATAAAATATAAAGTGGTACCGTTAGTATATCGATATACTTTGACGCACGGATCTATGGCTACGGGAAAAATGTTAGGAATGTATGTGCAAGTGAGAGGCCCGTTGTAGGCACGCATGCCTTATAATGCTTTTGACGGAAAGAAGAGAGCGCGAATGAGTCCTCTCCCTTTCGTCAAAGACTTTGTTTCATGCGGAGAACTATATATACGTTCCTTAATTTGATATATAAATTTTACCTTTCAAAAACGTCGTCTCTCGCAATAAAAATTAAAAGAAAAGCATGTAAAAATTGTTCAAAACTGGTATTTTTGTAAAAAAGTATCGTTAGATAACAGATAATGTAAGTAGAAGAACAAATACGAATATTTAGTTCTGGATTTAATTTTATAATATAAAATTTGTAACAAAAAAATTGACAGATGAAAGGTTTTTACTTTGCAAGTGATAAAGTAAAAGCCACGCGTGGGTTATTTACAATTTTCTCTGTTTAAAATGAAGCTAGTAATCGTCTTATTACGTTTAGGTATTGCACAATAGTTATTTATGTTACAAGAGAGGGCAATATTAGTTTACTCACGAGTAACATACAGAGTTTTATCCAATAAATAGCCTAGAAATTCATATTTTTATAAAAAAATTGAATGACATTTACAAGAAAATAATTTGACAAGTGACAGTTCAGTGGGTAAAATAAATAATTGTCCAATCTATAAAGTAAAAGCCACGTGTGGGTTATTATTGTTTCTTTAATTAAAATAAAGCTAGTAATTGTCTTATTATCTGTATGTATTGGATAAAAGTACTTTTTTAATCATTCAAAAAAGTAGAGAATGTTTAAGCTTTAAAAAAAATCAATCAAATCCATTAAGTAGTTTTCGAAATATTTGAATAGAAACTTTTTGGTGGATCGATTTTTTTGCTCTTAAGGGTAGTACAAAAATAAACCTATACTTACCAACAGTACATTACAGCCAGCTTTCTTAATTTGTTTAACAATATTTAAAATATAGGCTCTTTCCTCTTTTAGCACTCTGTCCATGGCTGTATAGTCAGAAACTACGATATTGTGGTCCATGTCTGTTTTTGGTGGTGAAATGCAAAACTGGATAAGTCCAATCTTGGCTTTTTCAATTCTTTTTAAACCTGTTACATTGGCCAATCTTTGGGGGAAGACTAGTCCATCTATGAGCTCAGTGTCTTCTGTGGTACCTCCCAGTTGCTTGATTACTTTTATGTCTGATAGGTTACATGCTTTTTCATTGCCTAAAAAGGTATGTGTTAAATATTGACAATTGGAATGGCAAAAACGCGTTTTTACACAGCACTCCTAAAGCCCGAATAGGTTTAAAAAAAATGTAGTGTAATACTGTCCATGAATCATGGTAGAGGATGGTCTTGACATTAAAAAACTATTGACAGTGAAATCCTAAAAACTTGTTCTTGGTAAATATTCTTCTGCAGAGATCATTACAAGGAATCATTAATTTGCAAATTCTGTTTAATGATTTGCAAATTAATGATTCCTTGTAATGATCTCTGCAGAAGAATATTTACCAAGAACAAGTTTTTAGGATTTCACTGTCAATAGTTCTTTAATGTTAAGATCATGATCCTTGGCTTTAGGAATGACTGAAATCAACTACAAAAAGAACTGTTTCTTTTCGGTTAAAACCCGTAAAGCCTATTTTTCGCAACAAGGTCAAACTGACCGCCCTATTACAATCCTCTATACAGGATGTCGAGTAAATGCTCTCATTAATTTTAAGGAGTGATTCTACATAGAAAAATATGAAAAAAAGTTCCTATAAAAATATGTCTAAAAATGCGTCGTAAGGGAGCTAAGCCCCTTTGAAAGTGGATAAAAAATTCGGTTTTTATTTAATAACTCAGGAACGCTTTGAGGTACAGCAACGAGGTTTTGAATTAAACTAACCTTAATAAGGCCCGTCTTCGTATGCTATCTTCATGTACATATTTTAAACAGGGGTGTGCGAAACTGGAAGGGGGGGTTTGGACTTTTTTTGTCCCAAACTTTTTTCTGTGTAACTTTTTTGTAATTTCATTTTTGGAATATGATTCCTCAGGTCAAAATACATAAAAAAAGGTACTCTTGTAATACTGTAGGATTAACCGTTTTCGAGAAAAATTAATTTGAAGGTGAAATTTCACGGTTTGAGGACGAAAAATTAAATACTAAAATGTTGAAAACCTAAATTTCAATGTTTTACCCCCCGCCTGTTATGAGTCCACACTAACTCGGTATTTCGCGCTGTTGCCAAATTGTGCAATTTAATGTATCTTTGGTTTTTGGTTGTTTTGGTGTTTTTTTTTGCTTTGGTTTTTGGTTGTTTTTGCAAAACAAAACACCAAAACAAACCAAAAACCAAAGATACATTAAATTGCACAATTTAGCAATAGCGCGAAATACCTAGTTGAGTCCACGGGGGGACCATGTTGGCGCCTATGCACCAAGCAACGCGCATCGTAATCAGGTGTCACGTGCTCGAATGCCGACTGGCATGTTTGTTTCGACGTTATGAATAACCTACATGCGAAGACGTCAGGAACCGACGCGTACCACATACCGATGGTACCAAATGTCATTGGCCTAATGGCACGCTAATACCTACGATGACGTCACCAAGCAATGCATATCGCAAACCAGTGAATGTCGCTGGGCGGCTGACACGGGGTCCTCCCCCGAGGAACGAACACCGCATAGCGATGTTACCTAACCGATACCGCTGGCCGACTGAGCTTCGCCGCGGCGCGCCGCTGGGGATATCACCCGCGATGACGTCATCAAGCCGCGCGCACTGCAAAGCGCATTGGCATCGTCTTCTCAAGAATCCAGGGGGGGGGATTTTTTTTTAAGTAAAAACAGTATTGTTCTTGGCCCCTGAGACAATAAAATGAATATTATTCTTACCTGGATCAATAATCTTGAGAACAGCATCAACAGCAAGGGGACCCAAATGACTTGACTGTTGAGATACAACTTTGGAATTCAGTGAAGTTGAGGCAATTTTTACTAATTGTTCTTTATTGTCTAGTTCCATGGGGGTTGATATACCATTTAATATCTAAAAAAAAAGAAGATAATTAGTTTATACCTATTGAAATTTGGCCCAAACTTACCTCAATTGCACAGGATGCTGCTTTTTGGAAAGATTCTGAAATGGCTGTTGGGTGAATACCTCTGCCCAAAAGTTTTTCTGCTGCATCCAATAAAGCACCTGCAATCACTACTACAGTGGTAGTTCCATCCCCAGCTTCAACATCTTGGGCTCTGGATAATTCTACCAACTAAAAATGCAAAATATTAGGAAAAAAAATATCACGTGAATAAAGTACCGTGTGCGGGGGATACTTTGAACTGTGGGGTAAACTTTGAACAAATGCACTAGTTTACATTCATTTAATAACTTTATTAATGTTTTAAAGTTAAAAATTTTGATACCTGCTGTTATTTAGCACCAATTTCTGGTAAGTAAACTTTTACCTAAAACATAATGTTATTGAACAATTTATTTAATGAAACCTATTAGGGTCACTTGCACCAACTTTTGGTCTGGGATTATCTCAGCTAAACCGAGTTTAAGTTAAAAATGCTGCGTTCTGATTGGTCGGCCGTCAATTTAATCCAAGTTTAAAGTTAAACCATCATTGGTGCAAGTGGCCCTTAATGGATTAAACCTTATTGCTTTGCAGCACTGCTAGAACATGTGAAACTTTTTATCCCAGTCCCCCATTTTTCCAAAACATAATTGTCCCATACAGGGCTGCAGCTAAAGGCACTTGTACGCTGGGGGGTTGGAGTGGCGCCCCTATTCATTAACTAAGTTAGCAAAATTTTTTACGAATTATATTAATTTCTAACTTTTTTTAATTTCATATCTTAAACTCAAGTTTTACAGTCTTAAATTAAAATACACTGCCCAGTAAAAGAGCTTTCCCATTTTACACCTCCGCGCGCAAAATGGATTTTTCACAAAAACTACCCCACACCCCTCAGGGGGTAAAATTGAAAAAATTTTATTAAAAGATTCAATTTTATCTACCTCAAAAAGCCCAATATATAAATTTTCAAGAAAACTACCCTGCCCCTCACGGGGTGTAGTAAGAATTTTTTTATTATCAGATTCACTTTCAGCAACCTGAAAAAGTCCAATATACCAATTTTCATGAAAACTACCCCCCGACCCTTTGGGGGGTTACAATTTTTTTATCAGATAAACTATAAGCATTTAAAGATCCCTTACCCCTATATCTAACTTTGTACAGATATAAATTTTTTTTTTCTTTTATTTATAAGATGGGGAACGTTCAAGTATTATGTAAGGCAAATTTTGATCATTTTGGACTTTGAAAGTATCCCTCACTTACGGTACTTTATTGTTTTAAAAACTCTACCATTTTTGCAGCTGGGTGTATAACATTCATTTTCTTTAGGATTGTGGCCCCATCATTAGTAATTGTTACTTCTCCATTGCCAGTTTGAATCTAAAAGGAAAATCGTATAGTAAAATTCAATTTTTTGGGTGGAGGTTGCTATAGTACTATAGTAGCTTTTTGATTTCTTAGACAGAGTACAGATCCCCTGCAGAATATGACAGAAATGTCATAATATCGAGGGTCTCTATGCGTGTACACAAAGTATTATCTCAAATATAAAAAACATATTTGTTGAACTTGGGACTGAGAGTCTCTTGGGTTAACATTTAACATTTATTTGTTTAACATTTAACATTTATTTGTTTATAGTCATTCTGGGACCTCGAAGGTGTTTTATACCATAATAGACACATAATAATTTTAGGCACTCCGACTGAATGGTTAGGTAACAAATAAATTAAACTAAAACTATCAAATATCATACCATTTTATCCATGCCTCTTGGCCCCAAACTTGTCCTAATAGCATCACTAACAGCTGAAATTTTAAAGCATTTTTTTAGGGAAAATACGCAATATCGGTAAATTAAATATTAACCAATTTAATAACGATGTAAAAAAACATTAGTAAAACATGAAATTGCATTAAAAAGAAAAGAAAACTGATAAAATTTTAATGTTTACCTTTAGCGGCATTAATATTACTATGTCGGACATCACTGGGTTTGCTTTTGTCTTTGTAGGCGATGTTTTTGCCCTTTGTGGCATCTCCGGCGGCATTTGGGGCAGTCATTATATCACTTTATTTTATTAAATTATAATAAACTATTTGTTACACTTGGATGTTTTAAGATTAAAATTTTTCTTTATTTTTCCGACAACCAGCTACTTTTTGTGATTTTGACAACTGCTTGGTCGATAAAATAGATAACAATAAATCTAACTCACATTAAAGAGATAGGCAAAATAAAATACAGATTAATGTATTTTAGGTTGCATACAATTATTACTATATTAAAATAATATAAATAACAGAGATAAGAGAATCATTTAAATTAAAAAAAATGCTAAATAACAGTGCTTTATTAGGAAAACAATATATAGGAACAAAGCTTAAAAATAATTTTCTGTTAACCAGTACCACAGAATACCGATAAGGGACAATAGTCTTAATAATTTGGAATGCTTTTATTTACACAATTATTACAATACTTGCACACGTAATTTTTCTGTCATAACAGAATATATTTCTATAAATTATACATTTTACGCATCTTTTAAGATTTGCATCCCAATTCCTAATCTCGTAGCTATTTTTAGCTGCGAAGCTGCAGCATCTCTCAGAGAGAACAAATGTACCATTTCCATTTCCGATCTCGCCAAGGCTATAGCTTTATTAAACAAATCAACAGCTAATACCAAATTACCTCTAAAATATATTAATAAATTAGACACAGTAAACAGTTTGTTTTTTTTTTTAATTTTTTTGGTCAAAATATTGAATAAAAAAAAAACTTACCTTTGAACTTCAACAGTTCCTAAAGTTTCGTAAGCAAATTCACATTTATTATCAATTTTAATTCCTTCCCTCATCAGTTCCACAGCTTTGTCAATCTCACTCTTCCATTGTAATAATAAAAGCCCCATATGAACGTAAATTGAAGCGTTGTTTGGATCAATTCGTAAAGCTTTTTGGTACAAGTTTTCAGCATCTTTATATTCTTGTTTTTCAGTTTTGACTTGAGCAAAAAGGACGTATGTTTCGGGACATCCGGGAAACTTATCTATGGCCCTTTGAAAATCTGAAAAAGGTACTTTTAAAATAATAACCAAAGTCGGATTTCACTTCTTGCACCTTACGCCAAAAAATTTTGCCGCCTTTCTGGCGCATTCACCAAAATTTTAAAATTATAAAAGAACATAGAAGATATAAAAACTAGATGTTTATCTAGTTTATCTCAAAAAAAAAACAAAAAATAGGAGCATGAAAAAACACTATACTCGCACGTTATTAGTTAGTGTCAAAAGTCCGTCACCCCTTAACTTTTGAACGGTTTAAGATATCAACTTAAAATTTTAACTAAGTACTTAAATAAAATAACACAAATAATGTTTTGGTTTATATTTGCTATGTTTAGGAGAGACAACGGAGGCGCTGGCGCAAATGAAAAGGGGAGTCAAATGTAATACATCATTTTAAGGCTCATAAATATCTCCATTTGACCATATATTTTTTAAATGATATAAGAGAAAACCAGCCGGACGACAGTTTTAAGCACCTTGTCAAAGCATCGGCACTAATTTGAAATGTTATTAAAAGGAAAGTTGTGTGAATAGCAACTATTAATAGACCTGCATAATTTATTAAAGTTTGAAGGTCTGTATCTCCAAAACGTTATATTCTAGCACAAAACTGCAGATAACATTTTTTATAGGGCTTAAAAACAGCTTTCATTTAAAATATAATTTCTTAAAATGGGGTTTTAAATAAGTGCTAAAAAAACGTTTTACTGCTTTGAATGCCAATATCTTGAAAACATTTGAATGCATTTTATAAAAAATTGTTTGGACTTTAATATTTTTTGACCAATTTAAAATAATCTTTCATATAAATGCTAAATTAATAAAATACAATAATAATTGCCTTAATTATAACCAAAAAACGATAAAAATAGGAGTTTTACCTCATTCTTCCCCCTTACCCCCAATCGTTTACCCCCAAAATCTAATCAGATCTTCGAAATACGGTAAGAAACAATATGCAAAAACCGCTTGTCGACATCTTATTTAGAAATGGAGTTAAAATTAAGAAAAATCGAATTTTTAACAAAATAATAAAAACTAGACACCTTATTTTTTTTTAAGTTAAAAATTATATAGGGAATTTAATAAGCCCTTTCCTTTTAAAATTGTTCCCCCTTGCCCCAGCGCCTCCATTGTGGCCCCCAAGCATATACATTTATTTAAATATATACCAAAAAATTATTTGGGTTATATTATTAACATGTACCATGTATCTTAAGCCATTCAAAAGTTAATAGGAGCGGACTTTAGACATGCCAGAAAAAACGAAATACTTTTTTACCTGAAATACTTTTCATTAAAAGTTCTATATCTTGAGTTTGCATTGCATGGCGATAGTCTGAATAGCATTTTTGCACAAAAGCAATTGAGAAATCTGGGTTTAAGTCAACTGCCTTTTTGAAATCTTGTCTTGCCTCTTCTGTTTGTTCCATTAGTAATTTTACCTGACCTCTATGATGATATACATCTAAAATTAAAGTTTTTATGAAAAAAAAAAAAAAAATTGAAAAAATGTTTTTGAATTAAAAAAATACACTGCCATTTTCACGAAAACTACCCCTCGCCCCACAGGGGGTGAAATTAGAAATATGTTACTATCAGATTCAGATTCGTCGACCCCAAAAACCCCTATACAATTTTGACGAAAATATTGAAAATATTTAAAAATATTTACCCCCTCAACCCCGCGGGGGTGAAGTTAGAAAAAAATTATTATCAGATTCTATTTCAGCAACCTTAAAAACCCCTTTAAAGCAATTTTCTATTTTTTTTTAAAAAATGTATTTTTCCCCATTTACCAAATATTCACCAAAAACAATCCCTAGCGCGAACTTTTGGTAATATAACTGTATGCCAAATTTCAAGTCTCAAGCTTAAAGTGTTCTTAGGTTATCATGCAAACAAGATATCCCAGAGAGAATGACTGATCAACAATGTTTTTTTTTGCTCGAAATTGATTTATATCGATATAAAACGTCATAAAACGTCAAAAAAGGCAAAAAATTTTGTTGAAAATTTTTTACCAATACAAGGCTTTTGCAAAATTTTGATAACTTTCAAAATGGGAAAGCAAAATATTGTTTAAAGAAAAAAATTTAAAAAAATGCATACATATAAAATGCAGAGAAAAGTAAAAAGCAATAAACAAATATAAGCTATAAGGATAGTAATATTTTGTCAACTTTTTTTACCTGATATATTTGGACCTAATTCTGCTGCCTTTTCAAAATCAGCCAGACATTCAGCCAGTTTGTCAGTTTGCATGTAAATTGAAGACCTTTTAATCAACGCATTGACTTTAAGTGGTACATCAGCTTCATCTGAATTAATGATGGTGTTTAAATCATCAAGGGCTGAATTAAACTGACCAGTTAGGAAATAGAAAGAGGCCCTTAAAGATAAAGCTTCCAGTTTAAAATCTGACTCTGATTCACTTAAATTTAATTCTTCTGTGCAGGCTGCAACCACTTGTTCATATTTTTCTGTTGCAAAAGCCAACTTGGCCTTCAAAAAACCTTTAAAAGGGTAATAATAATTATTAATCATCAGTCTGGTGTTGGTTTGTTATATCTTGAAAAAACTAAAATATCTGGTATGGAATTTCAAAAATGTTTAATTTTTATTTATTTAGCAATGCAATAATAAAAAGTCAATAATCATCAAAATATAATTGCAATTCAAATGTTAAAACTAAAATCTAAAAAGGGTGGAAAATAAACAAACCAATACTGGGCCAACAAAATGGTTTTAATACCTTTTAATTCACCTTGTCCTAAAGGGTCAGTAACTTCTAATAATTTTTTATAGACAGGATCATTAGAAAATGATGAAAAATAAGTTTTAATAAAATTTTTTGATGGTGTAACTGGAACCCTAGTTTTTATAGCTTCAGCTGCATTTTTCTTGCCCAATTCTTTTAAAACCCTGTCAGCCATAAGCAATGCACTTTGGTTGCCAAAATTTTGTAAAATACAAACAGAGGTGATATCATCCAAAGCATTTTCCCAATCTTTTAACATTTCTTCAGCTTTGGCCCTTCTGTACAATGCTTTTTCATATTTATTATTTAACTCAATTGCTTTAGAACAGTCAGCTATTACTGCACTCCATTTCTTTAAATGTTCATAAGCTGCAGCTCGGTTTTGGTAATAGGTTGCTAAATCTGATTTAAATTCTTCTGGGATAGTGTCTATTGCTTTATTATAACATTGTATTGCTTCATCATATTTACCTTGTTTAAACATTTCATTTCCTGAAAAGATAAAAAAAGATAAAGCATGACTTACAGATGACTTTTGATATTTTTCTATTAAAAATCATTCCTACCTTCCAATTTAAATCTTTGGGCTCGTTCAAATTTAGTTTCTTCTACTTCCTTCGTTGGATTATCTTCCAAAGCAACTTCCAAGCTACTTTTTCTACTAGTTTTTAAGTACCAAAGGGCAAGACCTGCAGCTCCCACAGCCCCTAATCCTAATGCTATTTGCCATTTTAAAAACGATGCACTACCCGCACCGGATGAAGATGCCATTTTTATTTTATGATAACACTTGCATGTAATTTTTATTTAAAAAATTATCACAGAACAGGACAACGGTTGTTTGACAACCTATCGGTCACAAAATTGGTATAAAGTGAGGTTATGTAATTTTTTTTTGACATTTCAGTACGGCGTTGCCAAGTTTCGTTAAATATTGAATTAGTCACGTCACTTTTCAATTTATAGCACAAAATTTTAATATTTAATCACTTAAACAATTATTTACTCAATTAAAATCGATATTATAGCTATACTTTAGTCAAAATTCTTCAAAATTCATTTATTTATTGTATAAAATAAAATAATTTAAAGGGTAACTCGAACGTGCCTTACGTCATTCAATCTGTCAAAGGTTCACCTTTCTCCACAGTTTTTTGTAGAAGATTATTCCCAATTTTTAGGCCAAACCTTCTACAATGTCCAAATTAATCGGTCAACTACCAAGCCTCGGAGCAAGTAAGTTAAAAAACCATTTAAAAATTTCAAAAAAATAATAATCGAAAATTACGTAACATAACCTAATTTATTTTTTTTCAGGATTAGTGGCTGAAGCTCGCCCCAGACT
Organism: Brachypterus glaber; assembly: GCA_958510825.1. Taxonomy (NCBI): domain Eukaryota; kingdom Metazoa; phylum Arthropoda; class Insecta; order Coleoptera; family Kateretidae; genus Brachypterus; species Brachypterus glaber. The sequence continues at coordinate 33,661 of OY294050.1, read as the reverse complement.
TAACGTATTTATGAAATACGCAAAAGTAGAGTTAACACCGCCTACCCCCGCAGATATCCCCCAAATCAGAGCCGGTATTGGCCGTTTAATCAGTGGGGCCAAGAATGGCACCTGGAAAAATCTCACAGTTAAGGAAGCCTGGCTCAACACTTTGGTTGCTATTGAAGTTGGATGTTGGTTTTACGTTGGCGAATGCATTGGAAAACGTCACATTGTAGGTTATGATGTTTAGGCTTTATTTTTGTCATTCATGGCTGTAGATGTGTATTTTTTTTAAGTTCAATATAAATTATGTTAATTGAATATATATTGATTTTGTGACACCCATGACCAATAATTTTGGCTTAAATATTTTGTAATATATCACATTCAGTTGGGAGTCGAATGTTTATCTAATCTAAAAACAAAATACTTAACAAATTAATGTCATTAATAATACAAGTATGTATTGAATATATAGATATACATTAGATGAAATCAATTTTGTTTTTTTTTTAATCTTAAGATTTAAAATATTTTATTGCATAACATGGACAGAAAACAATTTAAAAAAATAAAAAAGGTTGGTAGGTAGTCTAAATAGATACAAAACAGAATTTTGAGTAAGTTTTTGTAGGAAATGAATGCTTCAGATTTGTGGGATGAAAGCACAGACTCAGAACAATCTTCCTTATCAGACGATTCTTACTATGAAAAGCCATCTAGAGTACGTAGATGTATTTACAGTTTTTTTGCCCCATTTAGATGTTTGTCCAAAAAACCTATGTGAGGATAATAAACTAATATAATTGTATGTAGTTTAAAAAATATATATTTTAGCTATTTAGTGTACACAGTAATTTTGGATAAAAAAACATGACAATAATAATATAAATATTTAAAATTAACAAAGCTATAGTTTAATCACAATCCTCCCACTTTTTTACTATGTTATCCTTTATTTTCCAATGAGGTGACTGTTTTTCTACATTTAACCAATTAAAATCATCTATGGATTTCCAGTTATTAATATTTTTATCTAGACCTGCAGATTCAAAATCATCCTCAATTCCTGCATACTCCCAGTTGTATGGGGCTATTTGGATTTCATTACAATCCTCCATGATGGCTCTACTGGTGACTTGCAGGTATATATCTATATTTTTGGAAGTATGAAGCCTTAGTTGTTGACAGGCTATTACAAAAGTGCAATTTTCACAATTGGAAGCAAAAATTGAGGTGGAAATGGGCCCTGTAAGGACTGTAGAGTCCTTTAAAGAGTTCAAATGTAAAGTTGAGGGGCTGCCCTTTAAAAACACCTTACAATTATCAATATTTTCCAATGTTACATCTTTTTTAAACACTTTGTCTCTGTCAAAAGATAAAACTTGATTTTTTTTGTTTGAATAATCACAACCAGCATCTTTTGAGATAATTATCTTTGGATTAGAGTCTACTTGATCATTTTTTGCAATAATTTCGGTATTAGATTGAAATTTTGGCTTGTTTTTAAATCCAAATTTTTTTTTAGGTATAAGTTTTTCTTCCAAATTCTTAGATTTTAATGTTAACTCTTGTAATGCTGTTTGGCATTTTTGCAGATCATAATTACGTAAAAAAATATTAGAAGTAGCTACATACTTTTGCAAAGTTAGTATATCTTTTGAAATGGTGTTAAAATGATCAGGTAAATTAGGTTTTTCAATAGAATTAGAATTATCAATTGCTTCTTCTATAGAAGAACACTGTTTCATAAAAACTTGATCAAAATAGGTAAATGTTTCAGTATCTGATGATTTTAAGTCACGGTCCTCTTTTTGCTTTTGCAAATTTAGTTGTCTTTCTATATCCCTTTTGGTTATTAAACTAATCTTATCTATTTTATCCATGATTTATTGTTCTTTCTTTATTCGCTTCTCAACTTGGTCTTTATTCATACGATACAAAGGGGAGTCAGATGCAGCTGCAGACTGTAAGACATCCAAAAACTGCTGATTCTTACTGCGGACCTCCCTCTCAGATTTTTCCACACCTGGTAATTCCTAAAAAAATAAAACACTGACATGCTGACACCCAATTTTTGACATTTATCTGTGGATTACCTTTTTTAGTTGATCAACTTGATAGTCTCTTGGAGTGGTTAACAATAACAGACCATACCCTAAACCAGAAAGGGTTGTTAACCAGAATAAGGACTTGATGTATCTCTCTGCCATTAATCTGTCTTATGCAACCAATATGCTTGATCAATTTGCCTTGTTTTATTGTTTGAATCAATCAATTCTCCAGTTTTGTAATATAAATCCAACACACTGGGATAATTGTCGTTTAAATATTTTCTATATTCTACAAATAAATAAAATCAGCAATCAATAATATTAAAAATTGATTAAAAATGGAATTACCTCTCTCTGTGTTTACTTTGTACCAAACACTGTAACTAGCTGCAAAACAAATTGCCTCAGAAACAAACAACGTTATTGCACCTCTTTTTAACCACTTTCTCAATGCCGGTTTGGGATTTTTTATGAGCATATTAAAATTTTAAAAACATGTGTTCTATTTCTAGAAATTAACACAGGGCATTTATTTCACTTGCTAGTAGTGTTCTGTTTCACTTATTTTTAAAGGTTAGAAAGAGATAATAAAATGTTCCAACTGTCAAAATTATATTTGGAAACAATGCGCCATCTTTATGATCTGACCAATGAAATTCTTGGATATGGGTTATTAGACCTATCAAAAGCAATTTCATTGGATAGGAGACACAGATTTCACATCATACATACATATGTGAAATCTGTGATAGCCTATCACTGATAGGAGATAAGCGCGAATTCAAAGTTTAATTTTTCAGAAATAAAAATTATTATTAAATAATAATTTATTATACAATACAAAGTAAAATTTGCATTTTAATATGGACAACTAAAAATCGAAAGTTTCTTATGACATAATCATAACAATCCGCTAGATGGCGCGAGTAGTTTGACGGGTACGTTTGATGTTTGACAGAAAAAACCGTTCGTGAGTTATTTACGTTTATTTATGGTTTATGTTTTAAAATGAGTTTGTAGAAATTAGGGGGTGTTCTGTGATTAAGAAAAGCATATTAAATGGCATCTGCAATCATTTAAAATAATACTAGACTTGGTGAAATTGGCGTGAAAAAGCCGCGATCATGGATCAAATGCTTCCCAGCCCCGGGTTTAGCATTCCCAGTATTGGTGAGGTCCAGAAAATAATATATATTTTTTTTAAGGTCTTCAACCTGTAACTTATTACTTTTTGTTAACATTTTAGGTACCCCACTTCATCAGCCTGAAGAAGATCAACTAATCCTTCCCAATGCCTTGCAACAACAGCAACAGCAGCATAATTTGCAACACCATCAACAACCACCCCCTTTGGCCCCCATGGGTGGACTAACCCCCACTCTTGGTTTGGGCATGGGGCACATGCCTCCGACAAGATATGTTCCTGGATTTGCAATGCCGATGTCCAGTATTCAGCCTGCCCAAACACCTGTGAGTATCATTTTACTTTTCCTGTAAAGGTCTGGCATTAGAAAAAAAATTGAAAAATATTTATTGCTTTTTTTACGTTTCTCCACACGTTATATCCAAAAAATATTCCTATGCCTAATAAAATTTCATTAAAAATGTCACTTTTTACCCCTTGGAATATGTATAGTACTAACATATACATAAGTATATTTTAAAAGTTTTTTTTTTATCTTAAAAGTTTTAAAAACTTATTTTAGAAAAGCCAAATTTTTATTTTATATAGGAATTTTTCATAAAAATATAATGTGTAGCTTTTTTTCAAAATTACCACTCCCAAGGCTCTTATGTTTCCCCTTCCATAGCTGTCTAGATTCGCCCTTATCATATAGCTGAACCGTAACTGCCCATTTAAATCATAATTATATTTGCAGCAACACACCATGATGTCCCCATCAGTAAACTTAGTCACAACCAGTTCGGTAGCCCCCACTTCAAACTTGGGCCCCGCTACCCCCTCCCCTATGACGCCAATGACTCCACATTCCGCCGATCCCGGCATTATACCGCAATTACAGTAAGTTTATGTAAAAAAAAACGTATGAAAAAAATATTCTGTCACAAAAACATGCGTAATAGTTTTTAACTTTTACTAAAAACAGTTTTAGCAAATAGGCTCACGTGACCTCCGTAACTTTTTAATTAATAGATTAATTTGAACAAACATTACATTTTCTTTTTGATTATTTTAAACCTTTTATTTTTAAATAATCAAAGAGAAAATGTAATGTTTGTTCAAATTAATCTATTAATTAAAAAGTTACGGAGGTCACGTGACCCTTTTTTGCTTATTAATATCGTCGGCTAAGAGGTAAATTTACCTAAATCTATTTTTTTTTATCAAACTTTGTATTTCTTTATGTTTCTGTTTAAAATTAACTTGTATTAAATCAATACCTACCGATAAAAATAATAAAAACTGAACATTTTAAAGGTAAAATTATCTAAACTGATCATAACATTGTACATTTATTTTATTTTTATTCATATTTTCTGTGATATTTACGTGATATGGAATCCTGTATTCTCTTAAGGTTAATAAATAAATTAACAAAATAATAAAGCACTAAAGTCACTTGAGTCAAGTGTTTTAGACTTTAAGGTGACATTTCTCATCACTGACATCAGGCATTAATATGATAGGGATACGTTTCAATTAAAACAGAACTTGATCTAATAAATATAAAAAAATAAGTACACAATAAAATAAGATATACAAAAATCTTTATATCATAATTTTAAACTAGATTCCATATCCCCTTATGCATGGCCTTAGGTTTAGGTAAACTTACCTCTAAAATATGTGTAATTTTTAGAGTAAGTATAAATCACCAACATAAATTTTAAAATCGTTTTTTACGTTTCCTGAAAAATTTGAAAATACCGAGATAGGTAAATTTACCTCTTAGCCGACGATAGGTAAATATTATGTAAAACACCTATGTAAATATTATTTAAGTATTTTGTAAATATTATTTAAATTAAAAAAAAAATCGCTTTTTTTTTGTTTGTTAATATTTATTTTTTTTATAATTTTATATTAAACCCTCTTTTGTTTATTATTAATAAGGAAGATAATGCAAATTCAAATTCGAAAGTTACGGAAGTCTCTTTTTTGCGATAAATTATTTTTTGCACGACCAAGACTAAACCTTAATTTTACGCTTTCATTTTTCGGGACTAAACTTGCCGTTTTTTTCCCAAGCGAAAAAATCACGACAATCTTGATAATATTAAAATATACATACTATGTGCTTTACTGGCACAAAAATTTGGTTTGGTGATGTTTTGTAGTAAATTAGCGATCCAAACGAATTTATTTGATTTTAACAAAGAAACTCTTTAAAAATAACATTGTTTAAATTACTTAAAATTTATCGTCTTTGTCCATTTTTTCGAACTGACGTTTGTTGTTATTAAAAAACAATTGAAATCGCGATAGCCATGAAACTGACTTTTCGCAATTCACAATGATTAAATTACGAAAATAAAACACCCGATTTTAGGTTTTTAATTTTATCTACCCACCTAAATTATGTTTGGTCATGCAAAATATAGTGTATATACCTTAGGACTAAACGTGACTGTTTTAGTGGCTTTCATTTCTTGCTACGCTCGCTCACTTATGCAGCGGGACTAAAACAGCCAGTTTAGTCCCTTGGTATATAAATAACTATTATTTTTGATTTTACATCGATATTAACCTAATAAGTAAACAAATTAAACAAGATAACCGAGTGTTTTCCAACGTCGAACTAAAAGGGAGTAACGACGAACCCCGTTATAGCATTAGGCTAAATAATATACTGTTTTACGAGAGCTTACTAATATTGCAATATTACGACCATGGTCGCACAAAAATGTTGCTATATTGTTTTAATTGTGTATTTTATTATTTTTAGAAATATTGTATCAACCGTAAATCTTAACTGCAAACTAGACCTGAAAAAAATCGCCCTTCATGCACGTAATGCGGAGTACAACCCCAAACGATTTGCCGCTGTAATCATGAGGATACGGGAGCCCCGGACTACAGCCCTTATTTTTTCATCCGGAAAAATGGTGTGCACGGGGGCAAAAAGTGAGGAAGACTCTCGATTGGCTGCGAGAAAATATGCCAGAATTATCCAAAAATTAGGCTTTCCCGCGAAATTTTTGGACTTTAAAATTCAAAATATGGTCGGGAGTTGTGACGTCAAATTTCCCATTCGTCTGGAAGGTTTAGTTTTAACCCATGGTTCTTTCTCTTCCTATGAACCAGAGTTATTCCCTGGTTTAATCTACCGAATGGTAAAACCTAGAATTGTTTTGCTTATTTTTGTTTCTGGTAAAGTAGTATTAACGGGCGCTAAAGTTAGGCAGGAAATTTACGAAGCCTTTGATAATATTTATCCTATTCTAAAGAGTTTCAAAAAACAATAAATTAAGTATTAAAATATTGTTATTAAGTCTGTTTTTTATATAAAACTTAAAAAAGAATTGTGACTGTTTTGATTGATAATGTAAATACATTTTTGTCTATTTTTTTATTACTATTTATTTATTTAAAATGCTACATACAATTTTAACTGTTTTAGTTAAAACATTTAAAATATATTAAGGGAAAAGTTCAACAAATTACTGTCATCTCACAATAATGTACAACATACATAAGCCAATTTTTTGTGGTAACGCCGGTTAACCTGTACGTATCTCTTTCTCTGTTTAATTGACGAGTTAAGAAAAAAAGATAGAAATACATATTCCCCTAACTTGGTTAGTAACCGCTGCTCCACAAAAAATCGGCTATATTATGTAACAACATCTCTTGTATATTGTTGTGAGATGACAGTACATTATAATGTGAGATGACAGTACATTATAATGTAACTTACATTTTTTACAATTTAATTTTTAATTCGTAAGTTAGGTATAGTTTGACGCACGGATCTGTAGCTACGGGAAATATGTTTGGAATGTGTGTGCAAGTGCACTCCCATGGGAGGCCCGTTGCAGGCACGCACGCCTCATAACGCTTTTATTATTGGTCAGAATCAGTTCTGAACATGAATCCCAAACAAGTCTAATAAATCTGCATACAACACATTGCGATATTGCCAGATGTACGTAAATCCTCGCAGCATGTACGCCCTGTACTTGGAGTTTCACATTGGCAAACGCGCTCTGCCGATATGTACTTTGATGAACGGACCTGTGGCTACGGCAAACATGTTTGGAATGTGTGTGCAAGTGAGAGGCCCGTTGCAGGCACGCAGGCCTTTGACGGAAAGAAGAGAGCGCGAATGATTCCTCCCCCTTTCGTCGGAGACTTTGTTTCATGCGCTGAACTTTTTTTAATAGCCTGGCAATGAAATATTTGTCTGATTTCAAAGTTGAAAGTTTTTCGTATAGTTCTAAATTTTTTTTTAACTCAGTCACAATCAAATGCACAAACTAATAGTAAACCACTTTTTTAAATATGTTATTATACGCAAAAAAAATGAAAACGCATTCCAAAAAGAAAACTTCTATAAAAAAGATTTTATGGCGCGAAATATTTTAACAAAACGGTATTGCGGGAAGTTTCTATGACAGTTAAATCAGGTGGGCCATCTCGGGCATAAGTCAGTGACTCGAGATCTGGTTACCAGCGCGCTGCAGCGGATCAGTAGACCAAAGAAAATATATATATATATGCAGTAGACTGAATAAATGCTGCCCTCTGTTTACTAATAAGTGAGTTACGGGGTAAGTAATCTGGTTAGTTGTCCTAGGTAAATAATAAAAACGGAAATTTATTTAATAGTAAAACTTTACAGTTTAAATATAAAAAAAAATGCCGACTGGGCAATTTCGTGGGGGGTGTGACACACCCCTCCGTGGGGCCGACAAGCTTGGCAAAATACAGGCAATTTTCGGAAAAAACTGATCAGTTTTGTTTTGTATATCGATATACAGCTACATCCCACATATGTATATATAACATAACTTAAGTTAATTAAAATGTAGAGAAAAAGTTATGGGTTCCAATGCAGGCCCCTGTTTAAAAAATATTTTTATATTATTATATAGGACCCGATCAGCTCTTGGCAAAAAAGAGTAAATTTATGAGCTCAGACCTCTAATATTAATAATACAAGCACACAAAAAAAAGACAATTTCCTCAGACAAGAGAAACATTTCTATACGTATTTGTGGTCGCTGAATCCGAATCTGAGGTTCGACTATTATAGGTCAGGTCGGATTTCGTTGCTAACCTCAAAAAATGATGAAATGTTTCAACTTCCATCACTTTTTTGAGGTTAGCAACGAAATGCGACCTGACCGCATTTTGTACCCATATCCCGAAATATGCGATTCAGTATATTCATAAAAAAAATTATTAAATTTATAAAATAATCTTTATTAAAACGTAACCACAATATTTTTGAATGTCTTCCTATGACATACATTAGGCAAGTTTTATGAAATGCTATTAAGGGTGACGTGAAGTAGTTTTTAGGGGGGTAGGTAGAAATATTTCGCAACTAAATAAGAATTTCTTAACTTTTTTATTAAGAATTTACCAACTTTTTACCTTGCAAAAAAAACCTTAACCCCTGGCGAAAAACATTGATGACTAAAAAAAAGTCCTCACCTCTAAAAGCATTATACCTGACGAAAAATTTTGAATTTCCTTTGCCACTCAATTTTTCCAATTATTTCCTAGCTTGACAGTGGATTTTTCTAACTCTAGCGTACTTGGGGGGGCGTCCGCAAAATGGTTTTTACCTTCAAGAACGTGGAGTTAAATTCTACTTCTCTGAACAACTGTTTAAAAACAAAATCTCAATTGTAACAAAAAATTGGAGTTAACCGGTTTGCGAAAGAAGCCGTCGATGTTTTTAAATCCGTATTTTTAGAAAAGTTAATTTTGCAACTGTGCGCATGTGATCATAATTTTTTCTGACGTTCACTGTAGATATTTAAAATATATGAAATAGCTTAGTACCTATAGTATTATAATAATATAAACAGAAATAAGTTAAAAGTATATCATTCTCTCCTTAAATTATCTAGACGGGCTTGTAAATCTGCATCTGCATCAGATAGACCCCCTCCATTCCCACCTCCTCCAGCTGCGGCAGCTGCAGCTGCAGGCAGTTTCTGGCCATTCGCGGGCAAAGAACCACTAGTCTGGGGCAAACCTGACAGGGTGTCTGTAAGTTGTAGACCCAGTTCATCCAAAACTTGGCTTACAACTGCATCACTAAAAAGAAATATTTGGTATCAGGTAGGCTTGGGTAAATACTACTGCCACCATAATAATACTTTCCCCTAATTATTAAAACGAAAAATAAAAAATAAAATTTTCTTTTAAAATTAAAAAAGGTTTTTTGAAAAAAAATAGTTTCTTCCCCCATTTTACTACCACGACCCGATTTTTATCAAAAACAATCCAGTCTAGAAATTTTGATAATCAACCTATGGTCAAAATTTGAAGTTTTTAGCTCAGTGTTCTTTGTAATGGCCACAAATTTCCCGGGGCGACAAACAAACCGACAGATTTTTGTGACGGAAATCACCTTTTTTAGTAAAAACGTAAAAAACGCAATAAAAATGTTTCAATTTTTTTTTACTAACGTAAGACTTTTCTCGGGGAAAGTAATATTTTTTTACGTTCCACGGGGTTCGACGACATAATAAATTACTTGTTTTACTTTCCCCAAGGAAAGTCTTGCATTAGTAAAAAAAATTTAAAAAAATTATTGCTTTTCTTTTCGTTTCTCGACGTTTTAATACCAAAAAAGATGATTTCCGTCAAAAAAGATTCTGTCTGTCTGATCGGAAGATTTCTGACCCCGATAAGTCGAGAACGCTTTAAGCTAAAGACTTAAAATTTGGACCATAGGTTGATTATCCAAAGTTTAAGACTGGGTTTGTTTTTGGTAAAAATGGGACTGGAATAAGGGGGTAAAATGGGGTAAAAACCTTTTTTTTTTTTTGAAAAAAAATTGTTTTTTTTTTTTAATTTGATTTTATTTAATCTTTTAAAATTACGAGTTTTATTTTGTTGGCAGTTTTTTCTTCGTTGATGACCTGTGGGTCGTATAATTTCCATTTGTATATCATTTGATTCAATATTGGGGAAAATAGAATTATAGAAAACTGAATAGGTACAAAAAAAAATAAGTTACCTTTCTTCTTCATCATCATCCCCTTCCATTGCATCGTCAATGGCATCGTTCATTATTTCTTCCTTCATGTCCATAATTTCAGACTGTTTTTCAAATTCCTGTAAAATCCTCTGGATCTGGGGTAAATTTAATTGCCTGTTCATGCTGGCCATAGCCTTAGTTACTCCCTTCATGGCTTGGGCCATGGCGTTCTGCGATCTTAGTGTTTGTATTTTGAGGGAAACTGCTTGAATGTTGGCTTTCATAAGCATGAACTTTTTGACGTAACGTCTTGTCCGCACTAAATCTCTCGCCATTATTTTGACAGCATCCTAAAAGTCCAAAATGATCAAAATTTACGTTAGGTAATTAACATTAACATTTTTTTTCATGAAAAGTAAAAAAATTGAAAGAAAATTTTGCTTTATGGTTTAAACTGGTTATTGCTTCCATGTATGTAGAGGGAACAATAGGATATTTTGTTCTTGAGTTATCATGCTAACAAAAAATGTAACAGACAGACAGATAATATATATAATATTCATGAGTGGCATGAAACTGAAGAGTATAATCAGAAAAAAAATCCATTAAAATTTTAATAATATAGCTAGGTAAAGGGTTAAAACCTCACTTTTAAAGTTTAATAATGATATGATGGGGTTTTTAGAAAAAATTGCTTTAGAAATATAATTTATTTAACAAAAAAAACGCCCATAATCTTACCATTTGACCTTCCTTGGCCAATTTCTTTATGTCCATAATAATTTTCTTCTCTTGCCCTTCCATTTTCATTTTTTCCCTGTCCAAATCTCTCATGGCCTTATTTAATGCCCTCTGATTCTTTCGCAATAACTCCTCTGGAGTTAAACGTTTCCCAAATAACCACTCCATAATTACAAATTAATGTTATTTTACTAATATTTATTGTTTAAAACAAAAATGACTCACAACCTGACAAAAAACATATTCTGACATTGACATCTCAATTTTGAGGTTATATTGCGACGTTGCCAAATCGGTGTGATTGCAAAGTAACATTAAATTTAAAACTCAGCGTTACACCGTTTTTTTTTATACGAAATTATTTTAAAAAATATAATAAAAATCCACAGGGTGTAAACACAGGATTTTGTTTAGTTAACCTTACAGAAAATTTTAATTGTCAAACGTCACTTGTTAAGTCAGCAGTCAGCTGACTGTCTTGTGATAATTCCGATTATCAGTGGTTTTCTGGCCGTGCTGTGAGTTTAGTGGGTGAGGTTTTCGTAGCAACATGTAAGTTTTATCCTTTTAAATACATGGAAATCAACAAAATATATAATTTTATAATAATAAAACAATAATTTAACTTGTGGTTACAGTTAATTCTAATCTAGTTTGCCAAATTATCGATTTTTAAGTTGGACCATTTTCGACCTACTTGTTTCTAATTTTTCACTATCTAAAGTTTTAGATAGTATCAATCGGTGTCTATTTATTTAGTTTTCGTTATTTTATGTGAAAATTGAGGGAAAGCTGTCTTATATGTAAGAAAATTGTTTATAAAGTAGGCGTAGGCCAGAATCACTATCTGAACGAAGCGGCCAATACATTTCACTCCATTTAACTCGGCAACAATGTCGAAATCCTCATGCGCTTATCTTAGATTGTGACCACAAGTATGAGTTTCAGATTTTTCACGTGACTTGTTTCAAGCTGATTTTTAATTAAAGTGCTTGCCTAATTCTTTAATATTTGTTTTAATTTTTTAGAAATATACGAAGAAAATGTCGTTACCCAAAGTGGGAGCTGCAGAGCGCGAGAGCGAGTATGGATACGTCCACGCCGTTTCTGGACCAGGTAAGTTTTTCAGAGCGCTGTCCCAGTAAGCCAAAGTCCTTCTTTTCACTACCCTGGGTTGTTTTTCATATCGGGATATCCCCTTAAATGCCCATGGAAGTCCCAGGGATGATCAAAGTTTTGCCCTATAGACTTCCATGGTGTGAGGTTTCTGGACAAATTCCTATACTAATAATATTTAAAAAAAACACCATTTAAAGAGCATAGAAAGATATTAATATCTTTAGGTACCTAAATTTAGGTTAAAAATCTCATTTCAATGTTGTCTTAATTTAAATTGGAATTTTACTTCCTTAAGGAAAGTTTTTCCTGTAACTTCCAACAGAAATTTCAAGGAAAATTTCCCCAAGAAGTTTAGATTTTACTAAATGTTTTTTGTGTGTTAGCGTAGTATTGCAGTATAGGCCTAGGTTCATTAAAATCAAAAAGGAAAAAAATAAAAAAAAATGTTTCAAGTTTGTTTTTTTGTAAAACGAAAAATAAATTGGAAAAGAAAATGTTTTTCAAAAAAATTGTTTTTACCCCCTTAGGGGCTGTCCATATATTATGTAACGCAATTTTTCAAAAAAATCGCCGGTGATTCATCGGCAAGATCACGCAAGAACAGGGCCGTAAGATTTTTTTTTTAATATCAATGTCAACAGTTTTTTTACTGATTAAAATATTATTTAAATATGCATAGTTTCGTCAATTTTTTTGTGAAAATGGAATTATGGGCCACTAAATAGTAATTTATGTTGAAATAAAAAAATAAAAATACATCTGCCAAGCTTAGGAAATAAACATTAAATTTATTAAATTCCGTTACGTATCGTTTACCTAGATACCCCCCCCCCCTCCCCCCTGTCACAAACTGTAACAATTTCTCTGACCCCCTAGGCGCGTTACGTAATATATGGACAGCCCCTTAACCGGATCCGATTTTTACTAAAAACAATCCCAGCCTAGAACTTTAGATTATCAGTCTATGGTCCAAATTTGAAGTCTTTAGCCCGAAGCGTTCTTGAGTTATCGTGGTCACAAATATCCCGCCCATACAGAACTATGACGGACAAAATTTGTTTTGACGGAAATTATATTTTTTGGATAAAAAACGTCAAGAAGCGTAAAAGAAAGCAATAAAAAAAATTCGCATTTTTTTACTAACGCAAGGCTTTCCTTGGGGAAAGTAAAATTAGGTACCCCTGGAGGAAAATTTTGAAGACTAAAAAAAAAGTTCCTCACCTCTAAAAAACACTTTATCCCTGGCGGAAAATGTTGTTAACTAAAAGATTTTACAAAATATTTTGATAATATTTGACTAATTTTTAGTCGTAACGGCCGAGAAGATGAGCGGATCTGCTATGTATGAATTGGTCAGAGTAGGCTACAATGAACTGGTGGGAGAAATCATTAGGTTGGAAGGAGATATGGCCACTATTCAGGTAAAATACGCGTTTTACTTTCATAGAAAAAATACACACAATATTTATTTATTAAAATAACTTTTTATTATAACTTTTAGGTTTATGAGGAAACATCTGGTGTAACTGTTGGTGACCCCGTGTTGCGTACGGGCAAACCGTTGTCTGTGGAATTGGGGCCTGGTATTATGGGTTCGATTTTCGACGGTATCCAGCGTCCATTAAAAGATATCAACGATTTGACACAAAGTATTTACATCCCCAAGGGAGTAAATGTTCCAGCTCTGTCTAGGACCACACAATGGGAATTTAATCCAGTCAATATTAAGGTTGGAAAATATTAAACTATACACTTAAAAAATATTTTTTTTTTGGTGAGGGGTAAAATTTTCTAACAATTTTTTTTATTAGTGTTTTTTTTGCTCAGAATTATTTTTAATTAAAATACCCTTTCAAGCAAAATTATATATTAATAGAATTCCAAAGTATTTTAGTGAGTTCATGCTTCAAAAGCAATCTTTGGGTAAAATTTCATTATTAGCATAGCCTTGTACGTTTTGGGACTCTAAATTTGTCTGCTTGATCGCAACTGTAGGAAAAATTAATAGATTTTAGCAGAACCTTTGCATGGATGAAAATTTTCATTCCATTTTTTTTTAGATTGGATCCCATTTAACTGGAGGTGATATCTATGGAATGGTTCACGAAAACACGTTGGTAAAACATAAAATGATCCTTCCTCCAAAGGCCAAAGGTACCGTCTTGTATGTTGCAGAGCCAGGAAACTATACTGTTGATGTAAGTAACACTATAACATATATATTATGGAACCAGAAAAAAATATTTACCAGATTTAGTATTAGTTTTGTCCCAGTTAATTAGTCAGTTTTTTATTAGTAGGGGAAGATACCCATGAATGGGACACTTTTTTTTTAAACGGCTGCCAAAATTTTATTTTTATTCTTTTATATGTAATTTTATTTTAGTTATCATATTTGGAAACAAAAGAACACAGTTCAAGTGTTAAACCTAAATAATATTAATTTTTACCAAAACTACAAGCATTTGGACTTTACAAACTTAACTTTTTAAAAAGTCCCATTCAAGAACACATTATTGAATGGGGCAAGAATAAAAATTGCTGTTAAAGATAACAAATCATGAAAATGGCTATTATTATCACTATAACTAATAACAATAAACCTATAATGTAATTTCATAACAAAAAATATAGCTGTTAAAGTGTTAGGTTATTTTTTTAACATAAAATTTACTTAAAATAATTTTAGCAAACTTTGATTCATGTTTTCTTAAATCAATATCAAATATTAGTTTGATTTGAGTTCTAACCCATCAAACATTGGTTCGTTGGCCGCCCGTTTGCAAACCCACATTGGGCCTACATACTGAGCAGACATCTGCCGCCCTAAGGGAACGTTCAAGTGTTAAGTAACGCAAATTGTACCAAAATTCATCCACTTTGTACCCCGGTTCCCGCGTTATTAAAGGTAGTAGCAGTGTTTTCAAAATATTACACCAATTGACGTGAAAACGCTGCTATTGACAAACTGACATTGGCTCTATTGAAAATGACGGGGGGCCTGGGCGGCAGGTATAAATGGTGTACAAATCAGACTTGAGCGGGTGAATTTCATTCGCTCAAGTCGGGTTTGTGCATAATTTATACCCGCGGCGCAGACCCGTCATTTTCAACAGGGAAGCCACAGATGTGTTTATTTTTTTTGATTTTTTTGATTTTGTTTTTTTTTTTTTTCGTTTTTGATTTTAATTAACCTAGTAGGCCTATAATGGGAAAGTATTATTTTGTTGACAGCAGTATTTTTTTATCACGTTACGACTTGACATTGTTGACGTTATTGCAAATAAAATAAGTTGATTATTAAATAGTTATTTATGGTACTAGTGGGTAAAGTAAGATATTGCCCATGAGAAATTTAACCTGCGAGGCGTTAGCCAAGCAGGTTAAATTTCGAGAGGTTTACCCACGAGTGCCATACAAGGTTTTATCCAATAAATAGCTTAGAAATTCATATTTTTATTAAAAATTTTAATGACATTTACAAGAAATTAATTTGACAAGTGACAGTTGAGTGGGTAAAATAAATAATTATCCACTAAGTAAAGTAAAAGCCACGCGGGGGTTATTATTGAGTTTATCTATTTAAAATAAAGCTGGTAGTTGTCTTATTATCTGTATGTATTGGATAAAGAAATATTATTCAGAGTTCTAATATTTGGGAATAATTATATTCCCAATATTAATGATATAAATATGTCTGTCTGGAAAAGTCCATGGAAAAAACAAATATAAGCTTAGAGCATTAGATACTTTTTTGTGTTAAAAATATTTTCTTGGACTTTTAGGATATTGTGTTGGAAACAGAGTTCGACGGCGAACGCACAAAATTCACCATGTTGCAAGTTTGGCCCGTACGTCAGCCACGACCCGTCAGCGAAAAATTGCCCGCCAATCATCCTCTCCTCACGGGCCAACGTGTTTTGGACTCCCTTTTCCCGTAAGTCCATTTCCAAATCGTCGCAAAATGTACGTTTTAATTTATTGTTGCTTAATTTTCAGTTGCGTGCAAGGAGGAACCACTGCCATTCCCGGGGCCTTCGGTTGCGGAAAAACCGTCATTTCGCAATCTCTGTCAAAATATTCCAATTCTGACGTCATCGTTTACGTAGGTTGCGGAGAGAGAGGAAACGAAATGTCGGAAGTTTTAAGAGATTTCCCCGAACTGTCAGTCGAGATCGACGGTCATACAGAGTCCATCATGAAAAGAACAGCTCTGGTTGCAAATACTTCCAACATGCCTGTGGCCGCTCGTGAAGCGTCCATCTACACCGGGATTACACTTTCCGAATATTTCCGAGACATGGGTTACAACGTGTCGATGATGGCCGATTCGACATCGCGTTGGGCCGAAGCCTTGAGAGAAATTTCGGGTCGTTTGGCCGAAATGCCTGCCGATTCGGGTTACCCAGCCTACTTGGGGGCCCGTTTGGCCTCTTTCTACGAACGTGCTGGTCGCGTCAAATGCCTGGGCAACCCAGACAGAGAGGGCTCTGTTTCTATTGTAGGAGCCGTGTCTCCACCTGGTGGTGATTTCTCTGACCCTGTTACTTCTGCTACTCTGGGTATCGTACAAGTGTTCTGGGGGTTGGATAAAAAACTCGCTCAACGTAAACATTTCCCTTCGATAAATTGGTTGATTTCATACTCTAAATACACCAGGGCCCTAGATGATTTCTATGATAAAAATTTCACCGAATTTGTGGCGCTTAGAACCAAAGTCAAGGAGATCTTGCAAGAAGAAGAAGATTTGTCCGAAATTGTACAACTTGTGGGTAAAGCGTCTTTGGCCGAAACTGATAAAATCACGCTTGAAATTGCTAAATTGTTAAAAGAAGATTTCTTGCAACAGAATTCCTATTCTGCATATGATAGATTCTGTCCTTTCTACAAAACCGTAGGTATGTTGAAGAACATGATTGGATTGTATGATATGGCCAGACATTCTGTCGAAACTACTGCCCAATCAGAGAATAAAATTACATGGAACGTAATAAGAGATTCGATGAGCAATATCTTGTACCAACTTAGTAGCATGAAATTCAAAGACCCAGTGAAAGATGGCGAGGCAAAAATTAAGCAAGATTTTGAGCAATTATATGAGGATATTCAGCAAGCTTTTAGAAACCTGGAAGACTAGATTTAAGGCGAAAATGTAACAATAATTAAATTTTTTTTAAATTTATCCGGCCTCTATATCAACTGTAAATTCTTCTATTTGTTGTCAGACAAAATTAGGAGAATATCGGTGGCCGTAAATGATATTATTGTGTAAAATAAAATGTTTATAAGTGTAGTATAGTTTATAAGCCGATTTAGAGGTGAGGGTAGGATTTTATTGTTTGTACATTTTATAGTTCCCTTCATTCCAATAATACTTAGGGATTATTTTTTGTTCCAAATGGTTTGTTATTGTATAAAGGTGCTTTTGAGCTCACAGTATTAATTATTACAACAAGAAATAAAGTTATTTGTTAAAAAAACTCCGTTTCATATGATCAAATTTAACACTTCCTAAGGTTGTACTGTTAGAAATAATCTGAGGCATTTAAAATCTATAATTGATATTTAGTAAAATTTTGAAAATTTAATTTAATTTTCAATTGTAAACTTGAATATAAATTCATAATGTTGTCTTCTTACAATTGTAGTAGTAAATTGTTTGAATAGTCGAATCATTTTTAACAGTATATATTTTTAAAAGTTAAGAATTGACAGTCTATAAAAATATATACTGCACATTTGTCAGTTAACAACCGAAAAATATATATAAGAAAGTTGCCTATCTGTTGTTAAAATCAAATTGATAGGAAACAGTGAATAGTACCATTTCATCCTTTTTGGGAATCATCAGCACTATGTATCCTCATAGGCGTAACTAGGGGGGACTAAGCCCTCCAAATTTTGTCAAGTCCCCCACCAAATCAAACTATAGAAGTAAAATTACGCATATATTTTATACATATATGTAGGGGACTCAAGCACCCCCCAAAAATTTGGACCTGGTTACGCCCCTGTGTATCCTGTATGTTGTTAATATTCGTTTGGCGATTTGCCTTTTGGGAGCAAGTGAACAGATAACAGTGACCACATCAATAGATGGCACCATGCTTTTATATCTATCTAACGTTTTATTCGAATATCAACAAAATACAGTACTAATGATTCCCAAAAAGGATGAAATGGTACTATTCACTGTTTCCTGTCGATTTGATTTTAATGACAGTTAGATAATTTCTTAGTATATATTTTGTTTGATGCTGTAACATATGGACTTTAAATTAGTGCAATTGTTCTATTATTGTGAAAACTAATTAAAATTAAACGTTTTAAATATTTAGTTTCACTTGTCAGTTATTTACAAATTATACAATGGTTTTTTTTACCCTTTCCTAGAAACTTGAAATTTGGCATCACAAAAAATAAGATCAATAACTATTAACCATGGTTCTGAACACATACTTTTCTTATTATTTTTGGACCCTAAAAACAAATTTGACAATAAAAAAGGTCCCCAGGTACCTCGCTCTCTTATGTAAATATAATTTTATTCAGATTTGGCTGAATTCTGGATATGTTGTTTATAGTTATTGATCAAAAGTGTCTTTGGGCTCAACTCCCAAAATTCAATAGCTTAAAAATTTCAAGCTAGCTCGTCCGTAATTCTTCATTGCACTTTTTTGAATAAGTTGCGGGGTCGGCGCGATCTTAAAAATAATAATAATCTTTTATTTATTGGTTTTTCCCCCAAAAGGTTCTTGACCGACGTCCTTCCGTGATCTTTTTAACTGTCAAATTCGTTTCCTATATACAAAAATACGTAAGAAAAATATAGTCTGAGTAGAGGAACAATTTTTGGATTCCCATAAAAATAAAATGCGTAATTCCCAATATTTATTTACAACAAAATTTAATAAAGAATCAAAAACAATAGTTTATTTTATGTATGTTTAGATCTGTCAAAATAATTAAATAGGGCAGATCTGATAAAATAATATATAACAGTTTGTGCTTAATAATAAAAATCTAAATAAAAATATGATAAAACTAATATAAAATAAATAAATAATAAAATGTTATTTTTATTGTTTATTTATTTGATAATAATGCCTTGAAAGCAAAATCTTTTTTTTTTCTGAGCTGTAAAAATGTTTAGTTTGGAAAGTTTTATACACGTAAAAAAATTTCTTTCAATATTCATAAAAAATTAAGCTTATGATTTGTGTAATTTTGACATTTGTAAAACTTCGGCTGCGGAAAAGTCAACTTAGTTGTACTGTTTTTGTTTTTTTTTTGTAATGCAAAGCTAAAAAATTATGCGCATTTGAAATTTCAAAAAAAATTGCCTGTGGTAATTTTGATTCTGAAATTAATTTTATTTTAAGTTTCATAATTAAAATACTGCTGCCAACAAAATAATACTTTCGACTATAGGTTCATTAAAATAAAAAAAAAATTTCAAAATTTTCAACAATTTTTTTTTCCAAAAAATGTTTCTTTTTACGTTAAACGAAAAATTAATTGAAAAAAAATGTGTTTTTGAAAAAAATTGTTTTTACCCCATTTTACCCTTTTACCCCATTCCGATTCTTACCAAAAACAATCCCAGTCTAGAACTTTGGATAATCATCCTGTGGTCCAAATTTGAAGTCTTTAGCCCGAAGCGTTCTTGAGTTATCGTGGTCACAAATTACCCGGACACACAGACCGACAGACACAATTTTTTTTTTACGGAAATCATATTTTATAGATATAAAACGTTCAGAAACGAAAAAAAACCAATAAAAATTTTTCGAAACTTTTTTACTAACGCAAGACTCCTTGGGGAAAGTAAAATCCTGTTTCCGGGAGAAGAGAGTAAGTTTTTGGTAGCTATTTTTTACAACACTGTTCCAGGCCCCCTACGCCAGAAGGGCGAATGCGCACAATCTGTAACGGTAGTGTTTTTTTGAACCACCGTTGCGTAAGCAAATGAAAAAATGTACTCGGGATGTAAAAATATGCTTTTATACTCAGAAAAAAAGGTGTTGCTAACAAAGCATAACAATAATCAACACAGAACGCATACAATTGCGCCCCTGCCCCATTATTATGATGGTCCAGCCAGTTCAATTCCATTTTGCTTCAGTAATTCTTTGAGCTCTCTATTTTGTCTTTCCAAAACTAAATTTTTCTGTTTTAAAATTTCCACGTTTTGAGATAACTGCTCATTTTCTCTTAAACAACTGTTAAGTTTTTCTCCGCTGTCTCGCAGCTCCAAAATATAGTCGCATGCTTTTGCTAAAATGCCTCCTTTTGATTGGCCATCATAATGACCATTGCCTGTAAAACATCCATTAAATGTTACGAGAAAAATTAAATAAAAAAATTTTTAGGAAAACACTGTTAATTTTTTTCAATGTGAAAGGATTTACCTTTAATTTCGGAGGGACCAGATTCGGGGACTATTTTAGATAGTTTAGTTATCCAATTATTTATTTTATCTCTTCTTCGCCTTTCCACTTCATTGTGTGTTGCCCTCCTGCGCTCATCTCTCTGAAATGCCAATAATAAACAATTATTAATTTAAATGTAAAAAGTCTTAGTTAAAATATGTCTTTGCAGGGGGACTGTCATTACAGTTTTCCAGAGGTAAAAGTAAAGCAAAATCGTGATATCATTAATATGTTTTAAGCATTATATATCTTAATATCGTAAGTGTCACATAATTTTGGGAAACTTTCGCAACGGTTCCAGCCCCCTACCCCCCATCCGTAAAAAACATATTAATGACAAAAAGAACGTTAGAAATTTAGAAAAGTCTTACCCTTTTGATATTGGTCACATTTCCTGTGTTACTTTCCCCAATGGTCGATCTTGGGGCAATTGCCCTGGTTCCTCCTTGGGAACCATAAATATCATTTGAATTATTTATCACATACAACTGTCCATTTACGTTACTGGTAATAATTGGAACATTACCACCCGGATAATTTGAACCGGCTGATACAATTTGGGGCACATTTCCTTCAATGGAACCGTCATCGACTTGCAATAGACGATACGTTATCACACCTAAAATTATTAAAAAAAAAGTTAATAAAAATTAGACAATACAATAACAGGGTCAGACAACAGAAGTTTTAAATTATTTTCAATTTTTGCTAATTTGTTTAATACATACCTACTCCAAATAAGATTATATGTCTGTATACAGACATATAATCTTATTCGGCATAGGTGTTAAAGAAACTCACCAAAAATTTGAAATAATTTAAAATTCCTCATTATTGTAATTGTAAAGTATCAACAACTCTGGTCATCACATAGTATTAGGATGTTGCATTTTTTTTAATTAGTAAATAGCTGCTTACCTTCCGGTCCTCTAACAGAGTATTGCACCTCATTGTCTGTAGTTTCTAATAAAGTTTGGGGCGAGAGGTGTTCCACAACTTGCTCTTCATCACTATCCAAGCCTGTCTTTGTTATAATGACTTTACTTTCAATCATATCATCCTCATTGCTAAAAACAACTTATCTTAAAGTTATATAACTAAGTTATAGCCAAGTAATATTTACCAGCATTTTAAGCTTACATTTCGAAGCTAAAATATTATTTTTTTATTTGATTGGTTTGGAGTTGGTGCCATATTTTTTTTTATAATAAGTTAGATTTTTTGTATTGATACAAAAAGTAAAATATTGTTGAAATTGATTGATATTAAAACTTATGATATATCAATATTTGAACATCAAATTTTTTGTCAAAAATATAATTTGTTTATTATATATTACTCTATAATTCTCCGAGCTTGGCTGACAATCTGAATTTTGTCCTTGTGTCATATTCATAAACTACTATTTTTCAACTGGTATTATTTTTCATAATTTCTGTGATGAATCATCACTGATGATTTAATCATCACTGATGAATTTGCAATTTATTCAAACTATTACTATATTTAAATTCATTGCAGTGCCTTAGACTTAAGGTACATACATTATGTTTAATAACATTAAAATTTAAACTAAATCCAAACCAAATAACAGTTTGACAATCTATGTTTTTAAACAGACAAGGCGATTAAGTTTACGATATAAATTATCACAATTATGCACAATCGCATTAAATGACCTTGTCATACTGAATGAACGTATTATGTAATGATTCCCTTTGTTTTAAAGGGGAAAAATTTAAATACAATTATTACCTTCCATCTAATGGATCTAAAATATCCATATTAAACTGTCCTTTGGTATTTTATCTGCCGTTTTTTGAATTTTCCTTGAATTTTGGTCACGGGGACAAAATGAGGTCATGTGACGCGACAAAACTTTTCTGACAACTGAAAATGCGCATGCGCGAAGGCGTAGATGAGCTACAAATGTGGAGCAGTTGCCTAACTTTTTGTTTTAACCCTTGGGGTTTTACTTGGGTTATATATATTTTCTTTGGGTTCCACTTGTGTGTTTGATGAAGGCTCATATGTTTTCTCAAGACATATCTAGATTTTTTATAATCTTTTTTTACAAGCAAGTTGTTTTGTGATTTTATATTTAATTCTATGGATTGATTTTATCTTAGGAGGAGGTGGTTCTGTGTCTGGAGTTACATATTCTTTGACGAATTCTAACCTCAAAATTACCAGGAACAAGGAAGAAATAAATTTCCTTTGATAAAATATGGAAGTGAAGATTAAGAAAATGGAGAGAAATAAAACAGAAGAAGAATTAAGGCAGTTAACTAAAGACGTAAATATATTAGCTATTCATATAGTACTATACACTGAAAACTCAGTGATAAGTTATCACTGATAACTTAAAGTTATAACTTTTTTTTTCCCCCATAAAATATTACCCCCTCAGCCCCGTGGGGTGTAGTTAGAATTTTTTTTATTACCATGTTCAATTTCAGCAACCTCAAAAATTTTCAAATTTTTGGGAAAAATTACTGCATTTACCCCATTTGCCCCCCTTGCCCAACCCAATGTTTACCATAAACAATCCAAAGCGAGAACTTTTGGTAACATACCTGTATGCCAAAGCGTTCTTAAGTTACTGTGCCCACAAGATTTCCCGGACAGAACGACCGATCGACCGACAATTTTTTTTTTGCTCGAAATTGATTTATATCGACATAAAACGTCACAATACGCAAAAAAAAATCTTAAAAATTTTTTCACGAATATAAGGCTTCCGAAATTTTCAGAATGGGAAAGCAAAACTACGTTTTTTTTACTCGCTGATAACTCGTTAATCCTTGTAGAAAAATACTCGTTCAATACTGGTAAATTTTCATGGGAATTTCCTCATAAAATACTCATAGAAAGTTGTAAAAATCTAGAATTTTTTGAAAATATTTTTACGAGTTTGAGCGAGTTTCTACTAGTTTTTTACTCGCTGAAAACTAGTTAATACTGTTTCACTAAACTCACTAGGGTATCACTGATAAATTATCACGACAATACCCAGCACAAGGCCCCTTACTAAATTAATTGAAACTTTCGACATTTTTTAAATTGTTTTTTCTATGCTTAGGAACAAAAGACCAAACTTCAAAAACTGGGATATGTCCCCATGGGGACTTTGGGTCAGGGTGGGCGCCCCCCCCCCCAACTACTTGGGTAAATTAAGAGGAGTTAAGCAGGGTAAATTAAGTGGCATAGCCACTTGTTTAAATTTAATTTATAAAATAACTGGTTCATGGCACTAATTCCTGCCCTTGTCATATATACACGAGGCATAATATGTATATTATACAGTAGGGACACTAGATCTAGGTCTTAAATTAGCAAGTCTAACTTAAGACCTAGATCTAGTGTCCCTAATTTACAGGACCGAATTCTTGCGCCAAATATTATCAAACGACTTTCTGGTGCATCCACCAAAATTTAAACATACCAAACCAAAATATGTGTGCCTGTAATAAGGACTTTTTAAATTTTAGTTTTTTTTGTAGCTAACAAAATAATACTCTCTCCTATTATAATCAGTGTCAGACTGGGCAGCCCAAGGTTAGTGAGATTTGTAACCTAGGAGGGGCGGCCCCCAAGTATTATTTTTTTTTTTTGATAAATAACTAAAAAGGTCATCACCTTCAAAAAGATTTTATGGTACCTCAAAAAAAGTTCAATGACTGCTAAAAAAAAGGTCAAAAGGTCAAAAAAAATTTATTACCCCTCACAAAAAAATTTTTAATTAATAAAACCCCAAAAATTTTTCCTTGCACCTCCTCAAAGTTTTGAGGACTAAAATAAAAGGTCCTCATCCCCAAAAAATGTTTTATTAAACATCACCTGGCAGAGGGGCCTCAAGGTAGCGGATTATATTGATTATATTGTTCATTCAAATAAAAAATATATTCAAAAACGTTATACAAAAACTTTTTTCAAAATGTTTCATTCTTTTTTATTTTTGAAATATTTTACACCCTCTGGAAAGCTTTCCCGTACGCCATGGCTCTGGGTATTCAAGGGTGAAGCCAGGATTTTCGTATGGGGGGTAACGGACTCCGCGCCTTGGACATTTGCATAATATAATTATATGTATATGTATTTAAATTTTAAACATTTTATTTCAATTCATACAACCCTTGGTAATTTAGTTTTGCACCACAGGCATTTTTTTTTTAGCAATCGTAAAGTCAAAACAAGTGAATTATGACTTTCTATTTAATTTTTTTAGAGATTTTTACTTTTTGCGGACCTCTGAGGGAGGTTATTAACCCATCCCCCCATGGTTACGCGCTTGAGGGTATTTATAGTCTTAGTCCTTTACAACTCACGATACAGTCTCTAGCAAAACTTTAACGACGGGCCATCACACGGGCCCGTCGGTAATGTTTCGTGTTAAAGGACTGGGAAAAAAATTATTTTATTTCTGTTCTTAATTATTACATTTTAGGAGCTTGTTCATAGAATTTTATCTTTAAATGCACATAACAGTCAGTTAAAGAATATAATAGCCAAAATTGATAGCAAAAATATTAAACAACACACTAAAAACAAGAAGAGTTTTAATTTTGAGAAGTAATTTTTGTTTGTAAGAAATAGAAATACTTAAATTTAACTGATCTCTTTATTTAGGTGCCACTTTAGAAGAATACTGCTGAAATTCTTCTATTTAGGCTGGGACTATAACGGATACGCTGTTCAAGAAGACACCCCAAAAACGATCGAAAATTTCATTTTTTATGCTCTACAGCGTACTTGTTTAATAAAAGATAGACAATCTTCAAACTATCACAGATGTGGAAGAACTGATAAAGGTGTTTCTTCTTTTGGTCAAGTTATATCTTTAAGCATAAGAAGTAAACTTAGAAAACAAACAGAAAATGACCTAAAAAATGAGATTGATTATTGTAAAGTTTTAAATTCTGTTTTGCCTGATGATATACAGTGCTATGCATGGGCCCCATGTGGGGAAGTATTTAGCGCTAGATTTGATTGTAGATCTAGAACATACAAGTATTTTTTTCCTAAAGGATCTTTGGATACACAGGTAAAAATTTTGTGTGCATGAGAAAATTACAAATAAAATCAAGTCCGCGGTTAATGCAACACCTGGAAAAAATCATCAGGGCGCGAGGACCACGACCTAAATTTTAAAAATTCTGGAATTAAATTATACGTATTTAAAATTATAAAAAAATATTTTTTAAAATCAATTTTTTATCCTTTTGAATAACGGAGATATAGGGTGTGTAAAAAATATAGGACACCTTGTAAATTATGCAATTTAAATTTAGCCTGTAAAAATCATAGTAATAAAACCTTAAACCCTAATAGGTAAAGTATTTTTATAAAAATAAAAATAACTCATTTTTTTCCGAAATAAAATTACTTAAAATATAAAGAAATACATTTTTATTTATATTATTTCTCAGTAAGATACATCAGTTAACCAAACTTATTTTGAAATATAACTTAAAATCCTTATTTTCCACTGTGGGGTGCTTATATTCTATTTTTGTTTAATAGAATAATATAGGTGGTTGTGGTTAAAATATCCAACTAATATATATTTTTAGAAAATGCAAATTGCATCCAAGTTAATATTGGGTAGCCATGATTTTAGAAATTTTTGTAAAATGGATGTTGGTAATGGTGTAGTTCAATTTACTAGAAATATTATGGATATTCAGATTACTCCTCTCAATGGTAAAGATGTTACAGGTTTGTTTCTGTTTCAAACATCTTTTTAATTCAATTCGTAACTATGTTTTGATTTTTTAGAATATTCCATGTTTGTGCTAATTATCAAAGGAAATGCATTTTTATGGCATCAAATACGATGTGTCATGGCTATTTTAATCATGATTGGCCAGGGAAAAGAAGAACCAGGAATAGTTCTGGAACTGTTTGACATAAAGAAAAATCCAAAGTAAGGGGACGCACCAAGGGGTATTTGGCTTCAATAGATGGACAAAAAAGAAAACGAAAATGAAATAATAGGCGTTTTATTTCTTGTATCGACAAGTTTATATAGTTATGTAGTTATTTATTTAGTAAATATTTTTTTTTTAGGATTTTATTACTTTTTATTTCCTTTTTAACTAGAATTCTTGCAATTTTTTTCATCATAGCCTATTTTTGAAAAAATATTGTAAAAATAATATTTAATACGTTAATTAGAAATTAATAATAAAATTACTTTTAACCATTACTTTGAATAAAAAAAATCTGTAATTTATAAAAAATTAAATATTATAACACTAAAAAAAAATGGACATAGAACAAATAATTCTAAGACCATAATCACGTAAAAATTGTCTGTGTATCATTTTTAACATATTTCATAACATATAGAGCACGAAAAAGCCTTAAAATATTTTTGTCCAACTTTATGGGTCAAATACCTCACTGTGGGACGTCCATAAAGTATGGTATGTCACGCTTTTTTGTCCCCTCCCCCCTCATTGAAAACATCAGCTATAAATCATCTAGTATAGAGGATGAATAAGAATAAAAATATATTTTAGCACTTGTTTATTTTATGAGCATTTTAATGTCCTCCCCCTTTCCCTGTCACAAACATAGGCGTGAGATACTTAATGGATAATGACCTTGTAGATTCGATTAAGATATAATCGTTTTTTTTTTTAAGAAAACCGGATTATAATATGGCCAGCGAAATCCCACTCAACTTATTTTATTGTGAATATGACGACATAAACTGGATCTATAATAATGAATCTTTGCATCTTGTTGTCCAGAAGTTGAGAAATATTTGGACAACCTACGCAGTAAAGTAAGTAAATACCATTTCCTAAACCTTGTGTATAAAAATACGAGGGAATTCGGTTCCGGTGTGGTTATAAAGAAATATTATTTAATAATAATTATTAGTTTCCTTCGATGGTCTATAAATAGTACGGGCCCGCGCTTCAATAGTGGTTCGGTGGTATAAATTTTTATTTGGGACAATCTTCTGTAGCTAATCGAGTATTTTCGTCCCAACGTATAAAGCTCTGACACCCTAAAAAACTTTTGGGTGAATAAATCGAGTTTTTTCATTTCTATGTGATTTAACCCCATCATGCCCTAATAAAACAACTTCGGTTGCAATCAGGGTCTAACAAGTTTCTCAGACAATTATTTTTATTTATCAACTCAAAAGCTGTCAAACATAAAAAATAATAAAATTCTAGCCAATAGTTTTTCTGTTTTTTTACAATGATCAAAAATTAATATTTTACATTTTTTACATTTAGACTATAGACGATATATCATCTTACTTATGCAGTTACGACGTAAAGGAGAAACACCCTGTGGCCAATGTTATAACACAGTTAAAAACAGTATTTAAGAGCTACAATTTGCCCCATTGGGTTTTGTCGTAGGTAAAAAAAATAACATAAAAAATCAGAAAATTATATCAGGTGTAAAATTTTCTTGAATTCTAAATTAGCAAGTTTGAGGGACTATATCTCAAAAACTGTACATACGATTGGACTGAAATTTTGACCAAATACTATGGTTAATACTGCCCTCCTTAGTTAAAACGTCCTAACTAACATTTTTGTCATTTTCGAGTTATCTGCATATACAGGTTGTTCTATGCCATATTAAATATAAATATAAATTTTATCTATTCTTCAGGGTTCCCACCACCAGTCAGGGAAAACAGAAATCTCAGGGAAAGGTCAGGGCAATAAAAATTGAAACCTTGAAATCAGGGAATTTGGCCATTTATTCGAAATAATTAGGGAAAATAGCAATGTTAGTTAGGACGTTTTAACTAAGAGAAGGGCAGAATAGGGCAAATGAAATATATTATTTCAAAAAGTCCAAAAACAGGGGGTTTTGTGCGGGGTTCTTTAATTTAAACAAGAAAAATTCGGGGAATCTAAATTTGAAAAAACCTGTGGACATCCTGAGAAATAAGCCCTTATTTAAATGATTTTAGTGAAGAAATAATTTATGGAACAAGAAAAGATTAACCTAAAATAATATTGTATTTTTTTAGAACTTCAATGATAAAAAACATGGTATCCGATCTGCAAGATGAGCTGACAAAATGTCCTGTGGACAGTAATGTGGACAAGGGGCAAAAATGCTTGGCAGAATTCCTAATAAACGGCGTTAAAACTAAGAAATATGTACCATTGTTAAAAAGACCAACGTGTGGTGAGTGCCCAATTATACTTTTCAAAATGTCGGCTTTCTATGTAGTAAACCAAACTAGGATGAAAATTACCATATTACTGAATTACTTGGGGCCCTATAAAAGATGGTCAAGTTGGGGTCGTCCTTATTTATTTATACACCGAACGGAAAACGACAGAAAATAATACTTTTGCCTGTATGAAATATATATATATATATATTTTTTTTTTCGAAAAACTAAAACAACATTTTTTCAGTTAAAAAAAAAAGAAGTTTTTACCTCATTTTACCTCCTTACCCCACCCCGTTATTTACCAAAAACAGTTACAGCCTTGAATTAGCATCTATGGTTAAAATTTAAAGTCTTTAGCTTAGAGCGTTCTCGAGTTGTCGTGTTTAGACGGACAGACTGACAGATTTTTTTTTACGCCAATCATCTTTTTGAATGAAACGTCGAGAAACGTAAAAAAGGCAATAAAAATTTTTCAATTTCAAGAAAGTAAAAACCAAATTAAAAAACAATTTCTTGTTTGACTAACAATTACTATAACATATAGTTTGAATACTAATAATCTAAAAATGTTACGTTTGCACCGCACTTACTTTTTCGCGAAAATGTGGCGATAAGTTTTGAGATTTTGATTCTCTTGTATTTAAACAATTTTAACAACAACAAAAATTAACCGACTTCTGTGTCTCTAAAAAGTAAAAACTTTCTACCAGGTTCACTATTCCTTAAATTAAATACTAAAAATTATTTGCTGTGAAATTGGCTTTTACTTTTTAGAGACATAGTCAGTTCATTTTTCTTTCGTTAAAATCTTTTGTTACTTTTTAGAGACACAGAACTTGTAAATTTGTAAAGTTAAGCTAAATTATAGTTGTCCTTCCATCTCGTCAAGCTGCTGACGTCACAACGCAATAAATTTTTAAATTCTTATGAATCTAGTTAAATTTATATTTCAGCGCCCAAGAGTCCACCCAACCATATTTTAAACAAAATACTAATGACAAGCTAATTATTATTTTCCTACTAAAGTACCAAAGACACGCTAATATATTTCCGGCGACATTAAAACGCTATAAACATTGGTTAAAGAGGAATTTTAAATGGGAATTTTTACCAATTAAAAAAAAAATCAAACGATTTTTGTTTAATGACTAATTTAATGATACAAAAACATAAATTATGCTTTTTGCCTATTTGTAAATAACAAATGAAACCTTCAAAAGATGATCTAGGAAAATCGAATGTTTTAACCTAGGTCTTAACAAAACAATTCAAAATTCAGCATCTTCAAAAAAAAAAAAATGAAAAATTTAAAATTACATGGTCAAAAAGATATTTAAATAAGCTTTAAAATGATGTACTACATAACCCCCATTCTATTTCCTTGGTGCCCTGCCTCCATTTTACATACACCATTTTGTGCTCCCATTAAGCTCTTATAAATTCAGTTGAAAACTTTTTTTTGATAAATCTAGCAGTTATTAAAATGGATTGTCATGATAAGTGGACCACCCTCTATATATTGAATCTTTTCAATAGAACCCATATGTGCTAAAAAAAATACTTTGTATGAAATAGCTTGCAGACAAAAAGTCGCCCCTCCTTCTTAACTGTCGAAGGAGTTGAGATATTGACTTCAAATTTGGAACACATATATAAGATAACTACATTTTGCCATAGATTAGATATTTCTAGCTTTTAAACTGTGGTCAAGTTAGGCGAGGGGGGATTTTTTTAATGGAAAGGGAACGTTCAAGTATTACGTAACGCAAATATTGATCATTTTGGACTACCCCCCCACTCCTCAGGGGCTGGATTTAGATTTTTTTATTATCACTTTTAGCAACCTCAAAAACCCCAATATACCAGATTTCACGAAAACTACCCCCCACCCCTCAGGGGGTTAAATTAGAAAGAAATTATTATCGTATTCATATTTGTCGACCCCAAAAACCCCTATATACCAATTTTGACGAAAATATTTAAAGACATTTACTCCCTCACCCCTGCGGGGGGAGTATTTCAAGTTATCGTGATTACAAGATTTTCCGGACAGAACGACCGACCGACAATTTTTTTTTATTGAAATTGATTTATATCGACATAAAAAGTTATAAAACGTAAAAATACGCAAAAAAAATTGAAATTTGTTGCACGACTACAATACTTTCCGAAATTTTTAAAATTTTCAAATAGAGAATTTTATAAGCTTTAAAATTATTTTTATTACACGAACCCCATTTCCATTTTAAAAAATAATTCCTATGCCCACATTTTAAAAGCTGAAAATATAAAATATATCCAAAAAAATAGTTTAAGTTGTCTTATTTATGTGTTCTAAATTTAAACTCATTCAAATGTTAAGGGGGGAGGGTGACTTTTGGACTGCTCTGTATACACTGCAGTCTTTTTTCATAAAATAAAGAGAATGATTCTACATGACAAAACATGAAAAATCAACAAAGTAACATATGTTCGAAAATTAGCCCTAAAGGATCTACAGCCCTTCAAAAATTGACATATTGAATGGGAAACAAAAAAGCACCAATAACATTTTAATGCTGCAGGGCGATTCTTCATTTAAAACCAAGCAAAAAAATATTCTTTACCGAAACACCTACATTTAATATTTAAAACCAAGTAAAAAAGTATTCTTTACCGAAACACCTACATTTAATATTTAAAACCAAGCAAAAAAGTATTCTTTACCGAAACACCTACATTTAATATTTAAAACCAAGCAAAAAAGTATTCTTTACCGAAACACCTACATTTAATATTTAAAACCAAGCAAAAAAGTATTCTTTACCGAAACACCTACATTTAATATTTAAAACCAAGCAAAAAAGTATTCTTTACCGAAACACCTACATTTAATATTTAAAACCAAGCAAAAAAGTATTCTTTACCGAAACACCTACATTTAATATTTAAAACCAAGCAAAAAAGTATTCTTTACCGAAACACCTACATTTAATATTTAAAACCTTTAAAAAGTAATATTTTTGGTGGCACAAAATGTTACTTCCTCTTTTTTTTTAAAGGTTGCTCAGAGAGTGTTACTCTATATGACATTTTTTTTATGTATTTTTACTCAAGGAATCTATATTTTTACAAAAAAAGCAAAAAAAATACACATAAAAAGTATGGGGCAAAACTGTGTTAAGCTTCACACATTTTTCTGTCTAGACACTGGATAGATTAAAAAAATAAATTAACATAAACTATTGCCCTTATTAATACTGGTATACATTCAAAACCTCGTCGCTCTAGCTGAAAGGGTACCAGAATTTTAAAGGGTCGTAACTCTCTTGGAATTCGTTTCCGGAACTATGTTGGTTTTTCATGTTCTGTGATATAGAATCATCTTCTTTATTTTATAATAAAAGGTGGCAAATGCCGTTTATATTATATTCAGTGTTTTATAGTGCTTACACTTGGAAGCAATACAGTCATTTTCTCCCTAAGAAATTTATAGCCGGAAGGACTGTTATAAAAGAAAAAAAAGTAAAATCGTTTATCATAATTTTTCCAACGTTCCCCACTTTTTCTTGACCTCTTTTTTTTAATAAAATATTCTGATTTTTAATTGTTTTCCTTGAGACTTTTTCGGTGTATCTTCCATTTTACTTTAAACATTTATCCTTACCTGTCAAAACAAATCAAACGATGTTGTAAAACTTACGATTTCAATGCCTACTTTGATAAACCCTTTTTTAAAAAATTGCGGCAGAGCGACTAAAAATGACGTACGAATTTTTGTCTATTCCCTACTTTGTCAATGCTATAAACAACCTATTTTTTACAGGCAGCTTGGAAGACAGAATAGAACATTTTTCAAAACGAAAAAAAATTGAAATCCTACAAGAAAGTAAACGGACTGAGAAGAAAAAATAAATAATTTTAATGCTGTCTATAAATAAAAACCAATTTTATTTTTATTTGTTAGTTTTATTTTGTGGAAAAAATCATTTTTGGCATAGTCACTCGTTCTGGTGGCGTCAGCTAAGGGCATATTCACAGCCTCGCATAACCCGCATAATACATAGGAATGCGATGCCGTGATTGGCTTTATGTGCCGTTATGAATCATTCATGACGGACTGGGAAGCCCAAGGCTAGTGCGGTTTCTAGCCTAGGGGGGCCCCCACATATTAAAAGTTTTAACTTTTTTCCTTTCCAAAATAAAATATTTCAATTAAAATTTGGCGCCCCTGCCAAGACAAAAAAACACCTTCCGAAAAAAATCCATTTTTAACAACTTGACACCGGAAGTTAGAAAACCGGAAGGCCCCAGATATCTTGATCCATACCAATCCGATAATGTGTATCAAATTAGCTGACTAGTAAGTTATAACGACAGTAATCCAAAAAAGCGACTTTATCCATCTAATAAGTTTTGTTAGTGGTAGGAAATAACATGTGGCGCAACCTATAGCATAGGAATATTCTCCTTAAAACTGTAAGTCAATATGAACCTCTAACTTATATGAAAATTCGTATAAAAACATACAGAAATCATATAATATATGATTTTTGTATGTTTTTTTATATTATGAAATTTCGTAAAAAAAACGTATAAAAGACATATACGTATTTTCATATTAAAACGCAAGAATCTAACTTAAATGAAAATTGGTATAAAAACATATAGAAATCATATAAGAAATTTCGTATAAAAACATATGTAATTTCGTATAAAAACATATGTAATTTCGTAAAAAAACGTATAAGATATTTTCATATTAAAACGCAACAATCTAGTTCATATGAACATGCGTATAAAAACATATAGAAATCAGATATGAAATCTAGTATAAAAACATACTATGTAATTTAGTACAAAAATCCATAAAAGAGATATACGAATTTTCATAACAAAACGTATAAACATATAAAATTTGTATAGACATATAGAAATAGAAAAACTAAAAGAAAACAATTTGTCTCTCTGTCAGGTCCTATGCATTTTAATCACACAAGTACTGAACAATATATAAGCTGCGGGGTCCCCCAGGGCTCCATCCTAGGCCCCACACTTTTTTTGGCC